>VZRV01008985.1:706999-889269 GCA_013398115.1 Falcunculus frontatus
GCTGTTATCTCCCCGCCCGCCGGCGCGGGGCTGAGGGGGGAGCGCGGGACGCGGGTGCGGCCGCGTGAGGGGGGGTGGCGGGCGCTGCGTGAGGGGGCAATGCGGAGCGGGCACGGTGCGGGGCGGGCCGTGCTTTGCAATGAACGCCGCTCAAAAGGCCGCGCCCGAGGGGCCACCTTCGGCTCCCGAGCCGCCGCCCGGGGCGGTCAAGATGGTGCCCGACATCGAGCGCCCAGCTCGGCTTTGTCCCTCGCGCAGCGCTGGCCCCGGGGCGGCCGCACTGCCCTGCCCTGCCCCGCTCACACCTTGCCGGGGCTGCCCTGTCTGCCTTCCTGCCTTCTCCATGTGCTGCTGCCGAGAGAAACAGTAAAAAATACAAAATGCCTGCGCTGTGCTGGCCCTCCCAACACACTGGGACGTGAATTGTGCTGTGAGCTGCATGCTCACATAAGCTTAGTCATGCAGAGCCTGATGAACGGCCTGTACCTGTGCCAAATGCATGTGTTTCTGCAGTAGTTTTAAACAGAGAATCATAGAATCATCAGGGTTGGAAGAGACCTTTAAGATAATGAAGTTCAACCATCAACCCAGCACTACTACTGTAACCGCTAAACCACATCACCCAGCACCAGATCCAAATGCCTCTTAAACACCTCCAGGGATGGTGACCACCACCTATTCCAATGTCTGACCACCCTTACAGTGACATTTTTTTCCTGGTATCTGATCTGAATCTCTCATCTCAGCCTAAGGCCATTACAATAGCAATGCTGTCAAATGCCCTTTCCCGTTGGGCATCAGCCCCAAATGACCAGGAGGACATGACGATATTTTACCCATCAGATGTTTTCATTTTTAGTTTCTTCATGTTAATCTTGCTTTTGTGCCAGTTGTAACCGTGTTTATCAAAGGCGTGAGGATTTTGGATAATAAAGGCCAAAAAGTATCGAGAAGTCTGGCTGCTGGGTAAGGAGGTGCAAATGGTCAAAAATGTGTGGCGCTGGCCCTTGGGGACATGGTTTAGTGGTGAACAGGGCAGTGCTGGGTTGATGGTTGGACCTGACGACCTTGGAGCTCTTTTTCAACCTCAGCATTTCTATGATTCTGTGATACTGATGTGCCATAACTGAAGCAAAGATATGGGTTCAACAACATGAACGTTTTCTTGTATGCTGTATGCATGAATATTCTTACTCTTTCATAACATTTATTCCACATAAATTTTGGAGGGTACCTTTTATTCTAAATTTTGTTTTAATCTTTATAAATTACCCACAACTTATTCTGTCCATGGTGCCTAGGCCACGCTTGGGCAAGAGAGCCCTTCTTGAAATAAGATGCCTCCTTTCCTGTTGGCAGAGGCCACTCAGGATTTTCCAGGATAAAGTAAGGAACCAGATAATATGAAGTAAATAGCTGTGCTACAAGAATTCAATGCCAAAAGTTTTCATTACTCCAAGATTGAATAGACAGGTTTGTTTATTCGCTACCAAGACACAGAGTCTCAATGTCAACTGCTAAAAAACGCTGTCTGGGGTTAAAAAGAAAACAAAAAAATCCCATCCAGAAATAAACTATGTGTGAGCTACTGTCCTTAGGAGAAAAAACAGGACACGGATAAAAGAAAAAATCACCCCAGAACTATGTGAGTTGCCTGGGTGTCCACATTTGCAAAACTGGGGGACAGTTCTGGGCATTAATGATAATGAGAACTGGCTTGAACCAATGCAATCTGCATCTGAATTTGCCTGATAAAGTTTGTTTTTCTGGAAGTGTGAGGATGACAGTGGTTAAAGGAACAGGGTTGTTTACATGTTAATATTGAGGCAGATTGCTGTATCTGGGTTAAATGGGGGAGAAGAGGGCTTTAGCAGGTTATGAGCCATATAGTTTGCAGCACAGCCAGAATGTAGATGATGAATCTGTTCTAAACTTAGTTTTCACTTAAATGTAAATTATAAGTAACTACTAAATTAAATTGCTTTAAACATTTAATGAAATAAGAAAAGGGGGGATCATTACTCAGATTAAAGAACTCAAGAATTCCTCTGATATTAGCTATTTACAACTTTTTAAATGAGACTTCGTAAGGTTTCATTTTCATTTCCGTTTCACTTTTTTGGTTTCGTTTTTCAAGTGACAGTGAGACTGCCACTTTCATTTCCTAGAGCTGATGTGGTCCGGGAGATGCTTTGGGTAAGTCTAGTTGAGCCATTCTCTGTCCTCTCTGAAAATTCCACAGCTCTGGAGGCAGAGCAAGCTGCATCATGCCAGAAGGACACTAAGTCAGAAGTGGCAGGATTCTGTATCCTTGGGACCCTTGGTTGGAAAGAGCAGAAGAAGGGTTCCCTTATTCGAGTGAGCAAAATGAAGGCTGAAACATTAAACACTGAAGGATGAGGATGTTGTCTTCAAATTCATCAAGGCACACAGAGGGGATAATGGTCCATGTGAGACTGCAGTATAAAAGACAGAAAACATGACTAGCAGAAAGACTCCCCAAAAGGTATAGACTGACCATTAATCAACTTAGTCTGGAAATAAGTTTACAGTGGGAAGATGTTTCTGGAACAGCCTTTCAAAATGAATTAATGAAAGTTAATAAAGCCTGCTTATTTTATTTAGGATGGAAAAAGCATTTATGATGGTGATACAGCATGAGCAATATAAACCACATTTTCAAGAGAGAAAACTTTGCAAGCATTGATTCCAACAAATGAACAACCAACCCACACCCCCATCCTTCCAAATGCCATTTTCTAAAATTCAGGAAGTATGTGGACATACTAGAGAGGGTTCAGGAAAAAGCCATAAAACCACTGAAAATGTAACTCACGGTGAAATAGTATCATTACAGAGTTTTAATATTTTGAAAAAGTGATTTTTGTCCACAATCTGCAAGTATTCAGGTGGGAAAAATACACAGGCATTTTTAGATTCCTATGACTATCAATTTTTAAATCAATATCAAGTATGCTCTAGTTCATACATGAATTAATAGAATCATTTCTGTAACTGAAGGTCACAATGAAATTGTCATTCTGGGACCTTCTGACATCAGGCTCTGTTAAATGTTTATCTTACCCAAAAGCAGAAAAATTTTAGCTATTTTCAGACTTGGGCAAGACTGAGACAACAATAAAATCAACAACAGAACTGTTCAGAGTAGTGATCTCATAAAGTAAGATTATATTTAGCTATGAAAAGATGCACACATTGATATCCCTCTTACGCTACTAGTAGGCTGAAAATTTTTTTGAAAAAAGATGTTTTAGTTTTAAACTGTCAGTTATTTTGTTGCCAATTAACTTGAGTGCCTTTTCTGATAAAGGGTAATTTCTTTGTTTTTCTGAGCACATTTCCTACCTTTCTGTAACCAGAAGCATCCTTTCTTACCAAATTTTGTTTAAAAAAATAGGCAAAACCCAAGGTTGACTAAATTCAGACTCATGCTCTTACTTAAAATATAACAACCTGGGTCTTACATTCCATTCAGTGAAGGGAAGTGCTGACACTTAGCAACTCATGCCATAAAAACCAAAATAATGATAAAAAATTAATCCAGCTTCGCCTTTAAGTGGGGAATAACCTTTTCAGTTCCATTGCTCATTCTGAAATTTTGGCAGAAGGCTGATGGCTATGAGAGACATCCATCCACAGACTTCCAACCTTAGCAGAAGCTTAGGAAACAGGGAGGACTGAGATGCTCTGTAAATTACTATGCATCATTAATTCTTAGTGGAGACAAACAACACAGGTGGGTATTTAAAAGATACTATGAGATAAGATTATATTGGTCTCATGTCTTACCAAATGACAAAACCACATTACAACTCAGCAAAAGTCTTAGAGAAGTTCTTTTGAAAAATTACCTGCTTCCAAGTTTGCTCATTTATGTGTATGTTTTCTTTGTTCTACAAGTTGTACTTGTGTGGCAGAAAGAAGTCTATGAAACTTGTAACTTACTTCCAGTAACCCTGTGCAAGTAGAGCAGAGGATCTGGTATCTTGTGGTACAACACTGGAACGAAGACGTATGGCCTGGATACAGATCATCCTGTTGGGCTACATCCTGTAGTTGTAGAAAACTCCTTTAGAAAAGCTTGTGTTTTGGTTTGGTTTGTGTTGTACTTCACCGTGACTTTTGCATTATTTGAATATTGAACTGAAGAAGAATCTCTACCATTTTTCATCAGCCTTTCACAAGTGAATTCCTGACCTTTTCCAGTGAATGAATATTTGTCTGGAGGTTTGCTGAACCCCACATCCATGCCCAGCCACATCTGCAAGTACTGTAAGCAGACACCGCTTCTGAAAATAGGACCCACGAAAGGTGTTGCTAAGTGAGTGTATGTAAAAACATTTTTGTGCAATGCAGTTTTAAGCCCTCTGTCGGGTATGGAAATCGGAGAAAGAATAAATCGTAAGTGTTCCTATTATTGTAAATGAACTTTTGCAGTCATTTACACCTACCTTTAAAGGGAAAAACCTATGGAGCTAATTTTTTTGTGTGTATAATAGCTGATAGCACTCACATTCATCTGTCTAGGCAAAATGAACTTAAAACGATTTTCAGGTATAGAGTTAAAAATCTCCTATGTTTAGAAGGATAAAAAGTGTCAAGAATCCACAGAATGCGGTAGGTATTTACTATTGTATTCTACTTCCTGTTACTGCAGTCTAAAAAAGAAAATGTCACTGAGCTAATTAAATTATATAAGGAAGACATCAAGAACCAATATTAAAAATGGTTTTGATTACAGTCTGTATTTATGCTGAAGTAATGCTGAGCAATATCATTCAGGTTTCATTTGTTCAAAGCCCACAAGATAATGTGCGTATTCAGCAAAAGAAAAAAATATACATCCAGGCAGCAGACTACTAATGTGAAAGTAATTTCACGCTAAATGACAACATATGAACCTCGTTTTTTCACACTGGATGAACTTCTGCCTTACCATTGCTTGACTGGTCTTCCCATTTTTGTCAGTAGCAGCACAGGAAAGTAAGGAAAATAAAATGAAAAGTTGGATGTCATTCTAAAAGCAACAAGAAGCACTAGACAGTGCCTGCTGTAAACTCAATGTTCATCCTGGCACTGAGCAAAGAAACTGCAGAATCATTTCACTGAAATTTTAATGAACTCCAATGAGAACACTGCTGTTTAATGGACTTTATGCAATGGGTGGAAGCTCATCCACGCACAATCCAACTTTTCATGGGGTTGGCTTGGTTTGCTAATTTTCATTATCACTTTGCATCTGCCTCTTTTGAATGCTGGTGGGGATGCAGCTGGTCCAGAGTAACCTTGTGCTTGACTTTGTTCCAAGCCAGGAAGTGAATGCAGTGAGCTCCAGAAGGACCTTGCTGCTCATCTGCAGTCATGGTGATGTAATGGTGTGGGAAAACCTGCCATAGAATTAACTTCAAGTGTCCAAGCACAGAAGTTCTCATCTACAAGTGCTAGTAGTTGGATCCTTCCTATCACTGTTGCCACCCACATAAACCCAAATAATTTCTGTCCTCTGAATACTTTCAGTGGAAACCAGGAGAGGAAAGTAGTGTTTTTCTTTATAACTGATCCAATTTTGGTCCTTGTTTGGTTCTCGAGCAAGTCCAGAGTACTTTTGTTTTGATTTGGCACCTGGGCCAACTTTTAGTGTCAGTGTCATGTAAAGAGATATCTGCATTTCTAGTGTGGGACTGGACCAGAGCGGGCTTTCAGGTAGTATAGATTTATGTGATATGAATTACTGGCTACCTCCTGCAATCATCAAAATGTGCAGGTTTAATCCCTGATTCTGAGTATTAGTATTAATTTCTTTAAGTCAGGGCCTGCTCTAAAAAAGAGTTAATAAAGCCCTGAGCAAAATTTGTGAGAGAGGGTGGACAGGGGCCATGTTGCTACCATAAATACGTGATCTGAGGTATAGAAAGTTAGAGCCACAGGACATGACAACACAAAACATTAGCACTTAAACAAAGATGTACCTGGAGTAGCAGAGGGATGCACATCAACCCCAATGAAGAAATGCAGTATGGAAGAGAGAGGAGGGAACTTACAGGTAGGAAGAAGTTAGCAATGCATCTGTGTGAAACCCAGCAAACAAACTGAAAAGCTTATATATGTTCCTAGAGGATTACCTGATATAATCTAAAGCACAAAACAATTCATTTCAAAAGGAGATCTGTTGTCATCTCTAGGCACTCTGCTGTTGAGAGTTCTGAAAGCAAGTTTCTGTCTTGCTGCACTCTACTTTTTGAAGGCTCTGATACAGCAAAGTACATAGACAGGTGTTTTATTTAGCATCTGAATGGACAGGATATAAGAATGACTTAATAGTTGGCTTAATCTGTGCTCTTCAGAAAAGGAAGGAGTTGAGAAGGAAGTTTTCTTCAAATCTGTTGGCACAACAATAATGTACAGCATTCTGTGTACACCTATTTTCTGGTTTCTCTGAAAAGTCCCACCTGTAGAGCAACAGATATATATTATATAAATTAAATATGTACGTATTTGTCGTATGTTTGTCATTATGTGTATATGTAAAGAAACTGCAGATAAATACAGAGCCTGAGTGCCCTAGGAGCAAAGATAAGCATTTTACAAAGAAAGTACTAGAATGCTGATCTGTCAGTGTCAGGATCTCAACATCAGTTGTTCTCCCAAAATGGATTGCATTCAACTCCCTCAAAAAATCAGGGGAACTTTTTCTACTACTATAGTCATAGGCACTGATATAATAAATTAAATACTAATACTCAGATTAAGGGATTAAACATGCACATTTTGATGATTGCAAGAAGTAGCTAGTAACTCATGTCATGCAACTCTACCTTCCCTCAAACCCATCTGTGCTGGTAGATAGGGTGAGGCAGTATGGAACAGAGAGTATTTCAGTGAAGGGAGTTATCAAGAAGTTCAAATGTTTCCTGTGGCTTTTGTAATTGCTCTTTCAACTGAGATGACCTTCCTCTGGTACGTGTGTGCCAGTTGTACCACAGATGCCATTGAAGAGGGTGGGATAAAATCTGGACTCTTGCCTTTTTCTTTCTTCCATCTTTCTAAAAATACCATTCTATTAACAGCATGGTGTTTTCCCAGACTGCCTGTCTGTTGAGATGAAAAAGGGAACTTGTTAAGCTACTTTGGTGATAAAATAGACAGTTCTGATAGATACAACAAAACTGACCATTCTTTTGATCTAATCAGTAAAATTATTGCATGAGTGCTCAGGACGTCTTATCTTTGGCATGTTTCCACTTCCTTTTTTTCAGTTGTTTCATCCCCTGATGCCAAATGCTGTTGGCTGTCTGGCATATTAGACACTGCAGCACATGATTTCACCAGTGATTTGTTGCCATAAGGCTCATCAGCTGAGCCTGAAGAGCTGAGGTTGCTTTGACCTGCTCTTACCACAGCTGTATGCACCTGCTTGTTTTGTTCTGTCTCAGTGGAGTGATATGTCCAGCCCTGGACTTTTCCTGCTGGATTTTGAAAGGGAGTTCCTCTGTTCAACATCTAAAATGCTGCTTTAGACAGTGGAAAAGAAGTGGCTGATTGCAACTACATTAGAGCTGTCAAATGGAGGGGCTGAGGAGGATTAATGCAAATGGATGAAATATGCAAGAAAAGAAACAAGAAGGAGACAAATGATAAAAAAGTCAAGAACAGAGGGAAAAGAACAACAGAAGAAAGATAAGTTCAAATGACAGTGGAAGAAAAGTTCAAAATTCAGGCTTTCATGAAAAAGGGTTTGATGAATGAAAAAGATGAGGTAAGAGAAGAGGATAGATAAAATGAGTGATAGATGAGGGAAACCAAGAGAGAAAGAACTGTTCTGGGGAATACATGAAAATACATGATGGTCACCTGTGATATTCACATGCTTTTTCCCACTAGAAAAGAATGGAAGAGATGGTTGCAAACAACAATACAGACCCATAAAATTAATTCATATCTAACATAATGTTAACTGGTATTTTGAACATCCAAGTTAAAATCTACTTTTTGCTATCCTGGGGCAGGAATAGCAGATTGCAGTTCTTTTACTCTCTGAACTGTATGCCCATGTCTGTAGCACCCAGATAATGCCACGTCACATCAAGACACTGGAATAAGCTGGAATGAAGTGGTATTTGCATGGGAAGCAGCCCAGCCCTGTAATGTGGTCTTGCACCCAAGGTAAGATTCTCCTCCTCTCAGTTGGGTCTTTCACCTCCGAGGGGCACCAAAGCACAGACACAGTGTTTGTGGGTAGCTTCTTCTGACATCCTTGTGTGTAAGTGTGAAGTGTAATTCCAGCTTTTGCTCTTGAAGCTGTTTCACTTCCCAGAAATAATTCAGTGCTCACTAAGGTACAGAGCATGTGGCAACAACTATTTAGAAGTTGTTACATACTTATAACAATCACAAATACAACAGCTTTTTCTGTATAAAATAAAAGTATGGTTATCCAAATCAGTTTACAGGACTGGAGGCTGCAAAAAATTCATAATTTCCACTTTACGGAACCATTTTGAGCAACCTTTAATTCATGTGACAAGGGATTTAAGAATTTAACATTTTCATCATTAAATGACATTTTATTTTAAATTAAAATAACATATGTTTTCTAAGTGCCTGACAATAAAACCTGATGTCTTAGCTACCCATACATATTCCTCTGAGAAAATAAAGTCTCAAATACCCCAAATTCCACACTCCGGAGCAATTTAGATCTCCTTAGAGATCACAGTTTGAACTACAAATGCAATAAGGGCTGCATCCTGCTGTAACTGAAATCTTTCCTAAGTCTACTTCTGCTTTTCAATCTCTCTAATTTTTCATTAGATCAAGAGTCACACATTTTTGTTGGCAGTAAAGCAATTCCAATTTGAACTGCCTTCTGTCTTCAATAGGAATTTTCCCAAAGTACAGAAATAAAAATGTAAAACTTTGCTGTGTTTCATTACTTTCATTCTTTTGAACATTGCTGCTCTGAAAGCTCTGTGTGAAATTATTAGAAGACGGGTTTTGAAATGCTTGTGAAAGTAGATGCATATATGGGACTCAAAGGGCCTTATTTAAAAAAGAAATTTGCCAGTTACCCAGATCTCTGGTTGGTTATGCCCATTCAAGGATACAGAATCCATCATTCCTATGATTATTTTTACATCTGAACTTTTTTTTTTTATACTAGATAGACTTGAAACTTTCAGGGTCATTTGCCCAGCATGTAGTTGAATGTCCTGTGCTATAGATTCCAATTAGCAAGACCATGTTCAATGGTCCTACACCACCAATGCTGTCTAACTGCTTTCCACTTGGCTTTATATGTTTCTTCTTTGTTGCAGCTGCAACCAGGTCTATCTACCCTTTGATAGAAAAATTTCAATTACCCCAGGGAGAAGCTTTTAGCTTTATTAAGCATTGAAGTCTACACATTTGTTCTTCTGTTGAAGAGCAGTTCAAAAGGAGACTTTCTGAGGAAGTAATCTGATAAATTAGGATAAATCTTGTGGACTTTCACTGCTAATGTTTTTTCCTGTAGTCTGAGCCTAAGATTCTGCCAACTCAATGTACAGTTAAGCATTTCTTTAACACTTTTAGCCCCTGATAGATGTTTCTTATACTTCACAAGTAAATGGCTCTTCAGTGTTTTTTGAGACTGCTGTGCTCTCAGCATAAAATTGATGTCACAGAAGGCTGGAGAGCTGTGCTCCAGCCTTGATAGGCAGTGACAGAAAACTGTTCCCATCTGGTAGCTTTGTGTTGGCCTCTGAGTAAACGAATGGTTTCCTTTCTGAGATGATGGGTGTCAACCCGTCACCTCCTCGTTGCCAGGAGTAACCTCAGTTATCTCAGGAAGAGCGAGGCCTGCACACACCAGGTCTCTCATCTGCCCTCGCTCTGTTGTCATCGGCCTCTCAGGGGACTGGGGTAGCCAAGTGACGTGGAGGAAAGCTGGCAATAACAGTGATGTAAGTCACATCTCTTTGGATATGAAAAAAGGAGCTGCTCTTTCTAATGCTGTCAATCTTGTGTTTTACCTCCTTGGTGGGTTCATTTACACAAGTAAATAAGGCTGTCATTTATGCTTTTTAATGTTGGAGAATTCCACAAAAGTTTCACGTCTCTGGTTTGAAATCGAATCTCTCATTATTGTCTCTATCTTGCAAATTAATTTATTATTGCATTTGAAGTCCTAAATGCCTCTTGAGAGAGCTGAACATACAGTCTAACAATCTGCCCATAAAGAGCAAACATGAGTTACACATTCAAAGAAGATAATCTTTTAGCTGGATGGAAATCCTGTCACTCTTGCTTTTCTGTTTAAGCTTTATATAATAAAGCCTTTATTTCTGTTTTCAGAAAAGTTTTGGTTCTTGCTCACTCATCCCTGTTCTGTGTGGCAGAAGAAAATGGCACATTAAATTGAGACTGCATAAAGGGGCACACAACTGAATGAAATTATTATCACCAAATTAGAAGACTAGAGTTTTGGATGAAATATATTTTTCTAAAAATCCTCAGGAGAGAATGCGGAGGAAACAAATAAACATTGAGAGAGTTCTCCAAACACAAAATCCCACCTAAGTCTGAAGCTACAATGTGCTTTTTGGAGCACCCTTAAGTAACAGCCGCTATCAGTTTCAAACACAGGTAGAATAATTTACATAAGCAAATCTCATCTGGCTAAATACTACCCCATAAATATACATATTATAATCTGTTATTAATACACAAGATTATATTGTCATAATACATCAAAATATTACAAGCGGGGATTTTGGATGAATTATCACTCTTCAATTCTGTGCATCCATCATAAGGCCCATATGCCACCTACATCTCTGTTCCAAGACACACACATCCTCTCCTGTCCCTCAGGACTTCTTTGTCAGCAACTCAACCAACAACAAATACTCCCACTGAAACCAAAACAAAATTGAATAAGAAAGAAAAGAAAATCCCTAAACTGTTTTGCTCTCTCTTAGGAAAACACCATTTCATGGTGCAATAAAGATATTAAGACGGGGCAAAATAATTAAGATTACAGAAATTAATTCTCTATCAAACTCCACAGAAGGACTCCTGTTGTCATCAAAGCTTTGTCTTCTTTTTGATAATGCAATTACATTTCATACTTGATTTTCTACATATTCTTCTGTACAGAGTAGATGTATTGCCACTGTCTATCAATGATTCTGCACAAGGTTCAATCTATTTAACAGGAAAGGACATATTTTTTGTGCCACTGGGTTTGGAAAATCTGCAACCCAAGACCTGATGCCATAACCTTGGAGCTGAAACTGTAGTTAGAGCTTGTGTTTCCAGTGTTCGATCCTGTGCATACATATTTTATGCATTTACTTCCAGTTAGTCAAGACTTCTCTCTTTCAAATTTCAACTTGTGTCATCTACCCAGCTTCATTCAATACATTTGTATACATGTAATTACATGAAATGTAGTAAATAATTCTGTTGACAAGACAAAAAAAGTGAAAAAAATGGTCTCTCCTATTTGAGTGTGGAAAAATTAGCTGAAGTAAAATCCCATTAGAAGGCAGCAGATAAGGGTTAACTTTTTAATGAAGAGAGTTAACTTTTTCATGAAAAAAACATATCTGCCTATCCCCTTATCAGAGTAGAAATATCATAAACCAAAAACCATATCTTGCTTTGGTACTGTCCATTTTCTGAAGACCGGTAATGCAGTCTGGTGACATTTTGACATGTCACCTTTGAGAGAAGACTTGGTAAGCTCCAAGGGAGTACTGTCCCTTTGAAGCTGCGTTGGGCTCAGGTGCCAAGTCACTCTTCCAAAATTCAAGGTATTTGCTGCTGAATCAGTCATTGGTATTACTGATTTTTGCAGCATTAAGAGAGAAAAAGTACTGGAGGAAAGTCTTGCACATGCCAGACAGACACATGCTCATATTAAGACTTATGTTGAATTGTTAATTTTTAGTTATCAGCAAAACCAAACTAAGAATCTGCGTGTTCAGCTGAGAGTGTTATTGGTGCAGCTTGTTCATGCTTCAAAGATAACAGTTGCTTTCAGTATGAAATGCTGAGAGATTTTTTTCTTCTCCTAGGTTTGAGCTCTTCAGTTCAAAGCATGACATTTTTGATGTTTACATGGACTGAAGAAGATCATCATCTCAGCCAGGTTACATCTGACCTGTAGCTGGAGAAGGCCAACTTCATTCTCCATATGTGCAAACCCTACAGTCCATTGCAGTAAGAGCACACAGCTCTTACACTGATATCAGTCCATAAGGTATTTCCACCACAGCATCTGCCATTCACCTTCCCTGCCCAGACCCTTTGCCTACTTCTTCCTCTCTTCTGCAGCAGCTGTCTACAGAAAGTGAGGTCTGTAGCAGGGCCTTTCGGGGGAAATGGAGCTGCCTGGTGAGCCACGAGGAGAGTCTGGCTGCTCACACAGGGAGATGATGGGAAACTGTTCAGGAGATGAGCAAGGAGCTGCTGCAGGTGCCAACGTGCAGAGGTTGGAGGTCGCTTGGGCAGGGTAAACAGGGCAGGAGAGCTGTGCCAGGTGAGGTTTGAGTGCTGTGTGAAAGAGGATGGAGCTTCTTGCTGGGAGAGCCTGCAGCTGGACAGGAGGAGGGGGATGTGTTATAGGGCTTTGTAAAGCAGATCCAGCTCACAGCTCCTGAGGCTGCACAGCTCAGCTCTGCATCACCCCACAGCAGCAAAAAGCAGGTGAAGATGATTTCAAATGAGCAGAACAGTTCTGTTGGAAACATTGTGCTGATCAATATGACAGATTATTTGTTTCAGCACAGTGCTTTCATTCCAATGGTACTTTATCTTCCTGATATAATTTTATCTGAGTTATTTTTATTTCATGGACTTCTAATGAAAGGTCTCACCATGATCATTTATACTAAGGATCAGTTTGTATTACCTGCAGAAAAGTGGTCCTCACCATATAACCTTCACATGCTATTAAGCAAAGATCTCTTTTTTTATTCAAATATTAGCTGGAGAATTTCCCTGCTCTTAGTGATATTTCCAAGGCACTAATTTTAGAGAAAGTCTGCCGGAGGCAGTCCAAGGAGCTGGTGAATAGTTCCTTCTTTAGGATTTATGGTGTAGCCTACAGTGTGTGACTATGCCTTGGTGGAGGAGAATGTGTGCTAGAAACCACAGGAATGATCTACAAAGAATAGGAAGAAAATAACTTAAGTGATGGAGAATATTTCAAAGACACCAGGTTCTGCTGCAAGGGTTCTGTGACAATCTCAGCCAGTGCTTTTCAGCATCTTCAGCCATTGTCTCATTTCAGTAAATTAAGACAACTCTACGCTTGATCATTGCAGGAGTTCACAAAGCAAGAAGTAATTTAGGTCTGTGGCTAACCCTGGCACCTCCCAGGCTGAGAGAGCACTTCAGTGAAGTGGCTTTGTGTTAGCGAGACGGGCACTCGTGCACATGCAGCAAATGTTTGTGTCTTAATGCATTTTCCTGTCTAGAGAAAACATATTCTATAGCCTTCTTGTATCATTCCTCCTCCTGCATTACTCCACTTCAAGGTATTGTTTCTAGAACATGTCTTCAGTCCTTTCTCTGTGCAACTGGACTGTGGGTCAGACAGTAGGTAAGTATGTTACAGTCTCAGGCACAGGAACTTCCCTCTAAAGAAATATTCAAAGTCATTGCAATAATGAGGAAATAAAACAATGAACCCTGCAGATTGGTCTCTTGCAGTACATAGCTACTATTCACCTGACAAATTAATGGTGGGCAGAAAATAACACTACTTCTATTACTACATGTATTAATAATAGTGAGGAGAAGGCAGCAGCTGTCTTTGCCCTCATCCCACCAACAAATTAGCTGGCACCATCTAATGGGATCTCTGGTATCAAGAGTTGTCCAAGCCTTTAAGGAATCTGTTCAAAGTAGAGAAGGCAGAGAGCTGTTGCCCAGGTGAAGGATACAGCCCTTCCTTTCACTGTGCCTTCTCATCCCACCAGTGGAACAGCTTTGTTTGGGAATCTGGCTACAGCAAATGTGCAAATACGCATCTGGCAAAATTAATGCCACGGTGTTAAGTTCAACAGGACTCCCACTTTAACAGAAAAAAACTACTATTTCCATGGAATCACTGTCTGCCTGGAACAGCCCCCCAGGAGGTACTTGTACCTACAGGACAGGGGCTAAGCTGTGCCTAATCCTCAGAAAATGGATCTCAAACACATCACTGCCTTGCAACCATGAAGTTCTACAGGGCTGCCAAGGACAGGAGGCTTGTAGCACACCTCACAGTGCAGGTGGCACCTGGTATTCACCAGAAACTAGAAACCTCAGCACATCTACTGGCAGAGCTCCAGAGATACCTGAGCACCCCAGGGCATGGGCTCCTTTCTGGGCTGTGGAGAAAGCCTCGAGTGAGAGGCACAGTACCAGCACCACCACTTGGCTCTGGGATTGCCTCATCTCTTCCTCCAAGAGACTAAAAGAACACAGAATAGAAGAGTTGAAATTTTTTTTTCAGTCTTCAATATCTGATTTCCCTGCACTTGCTTTTATCCTTGCTTTCCTTGGTGAGAGACATCCAAAATATTTTTAATTTAATTTTAGGATTTGAAAATGCAGTCAGGCCTGTTTATTAAATGCAACTGGAGTTCAGCTGGGAAAAGTGCCAGAAAACTTTACAATAGTCTTAAGCAGCTTGAAACAATAGTTGGATAGGCTTACTTTTGAGAAAAGGAAAGTATTAGCCACTGCAGAGGGACTGAAAAGAGAACTTCGTATCTTTCTCAGAGTTTGGTTCAGGTGTGAAAGGTTTTTTCATTTCCCTATCAAAATATCAATGTAAATTCTGAGTTACAGATTCACAGGACAAAATTCTTTAGGATTTATAATCAAAGAGTTAATAATAAATTATTTAAAGCTTATAGTCAGTCTTTGGAACTGATGATCTGATAATTTAATTCAGACCTGATTTGCCAATATACATATATATTTATGAAAATATTTATATAAAAATATTCTTCAGTTTGTATTCACTCAGTAAGTGGACAGCCTTAACTTTTGCTTTAGCTTAATACTGGTGATACCAGCTCAATTCTAGTTTCCCACTTTCATCTTTTTTTTCCTAGACAGATATAAAAAATTTTTAAAGCAAAATAATCATTTAATTAAAAATCCATTTTTAAATTAAGCATCACAGAACAAGAACCTTTCCATATTGAGTGAATGTTAGGTGATCAAAGAACAAAGGAAAAACCCAGTGGGCCCCCAATTAGTGTTTGGGTCTCTCACATAGTCCTACTCTTGGATCACACTGACAGATCCCAGTGAGACATCTCAGCACAGATCTGTACCTTTGAACAAGGCACATTCCCCAAATATGGCAAAGGAACCACCACCATAGTGTGATCCTGCCATGGCACTGGGCAACAATCTGTTCCTGACAAAATGTGTTCCTAACACTGGGGAACTGGACCAGGAGATAAACTTCTCCACCCTCCAGAAGCCTCTGAGTCCGAGGATAATGCACCAGGCACCTGGGCAAAGTGAGTTCCCCAAAAGAATCCCTTCATACAATGGACTTCCCTTAACATCCCGTGTTTAGACTTGGTGGTGCTTTACATTGCTGGTCACAGTCTCTGGTGGGTACCTGCTCTTTTGGCCACAGTTCAGCACAGTTACACAGGGAAGTACCCACAAGAACCTGAACAACACACTTGGGTACTTAAATCATGCTCTGTAGAATTCTGTGTAACCTCCCCTGGCAGATAATGGTTAGAATATGAAGGTATTATTGGACTGCTGGAGCCTTTCATCCAGTTGGGACCTTGTTTGATCAGGAGAGAAAAAAGCAGGAGAGCTGAGGTTATGTGGTTTTATCTCCAGCCTCTCCTGCTGCTGGCCCCAGATCAGCCTTCTGCTGAGCTGGCACCTATGATGCTTTCTACTTAAACTGTATTCAAAATGGATTTTACCAAAACTTTGTATCTTCTAAAGCAAATGCCTTCTTTTCACCCCAGAGTCCTTTGACCCATGCACATGAAGTCCCTGTCAACTGATGTGTGCAAAAACTTACACTTGAAAGCCCGAATACATGATATGGTTGCTGTAACTGCCTTCTCTGGCAAGAGCTGTGATTCTCCTAATACACAAAAGCATGACAGGTATGCACCTGCACAGATTTTGGGATCACTGTACTACACTCACCTGCAGAGGTGCTGTCATTTATGTTTCCTGCACATCAGTTCTCCATTAGGAAAACCCAGAATGGCAAAATGTGGCCTTGCTTCAGAAGTGATTTACCTCTAATTGTACATGATATTTAACAATCACTGGTACGGCTTTTTTCTTCTTCTGTGGTGGGAAATGCCTACAGGAAATCTGCATTTCGACCTCTCCAACTTTAACCTCCAAAAACTTGAAGGGGCTGCATTCTCAGACACAGCATGAATACAATTTATCTTATTTTTCTGTATTTTGTGATGCTGCTGCCATCTAGAGTGTAAAAGTAACACCGTGTCATGAAACAGCATCAGCAGTATTTAATTAATGGATTTTGTATTAACAGGGAGCAAGTATAATCATAATCATACATTTTTCTCTATTTTGTTCCACTGCTGCCACCTAGAGTTATAAAACAGTAGATTATTTTTCTAACTGCATCTGTTTAATTAGTGTCTGTTTATATCTGTGGGTGATACCTTACTTTCCCACAATTCTCTCATTGCTTTGGCTTGTCTCTTTGTCCTGTATGCCAGCATAACCCGAGTATGGCATGTCACCATGCTTTCTTTTTCTTTAAAAAAAACCCAGAGTGGTTAAGCTAAATAATTTGTTGCAACTTAATGTTTTTAAAGGTCATCTTTAAAAAAGAAATTATCTTAGGGCAACCTGTCTTTTTCTTTTCTGGTTACAAGGCATCATTCATTATAAAAATTTGACTTAACATTCATGTGAGACCCCCTAATTAGAATTAATAGGGAATAAAATAGGCTGCTGTTGTCATTAACAAGGAGAGACAGCTGCTGTTACTCCAGTAAAAAAACCTCAAGATGTTACAGATCCTTTTTTTTTCTTTTTTTTTGTGGCACAGAAAGCAACACACAAGCCTTGGGGCTTGTAAAACAATCAATAAAAGAAAATAATGAATAATAGGTTACCAAATCTACAGTCACTAATGCATGTGACCTCCTTGTATATTTGAAGGTTCAAAAGAAGTCTCCTTTGATGCCTAGTAGGTAACTACAGAAATTCCTGGAAGAAATCCTAGGCATTCTTGTTCTTTTAGCCTATTTAATTTTTAGACGGCTTTGGATGACTGCACTGGAGGTAACAGCAACCCTCCAAGATCAAATATCCACCAACTCTTTACCTGGATTGTTCCTTCCTCTTTGCTGATGTAATCACTTTCATTATCCCTCTTCAGGTGGCCTTACTTTGTTGGGAATCCTTAGCTTGTCATGTCTCATGGAAACAGTAGCACTTTCTATATCTTTGTTTGACAGCTCTATTACAGTGCCTCAAAACTCAGGAATTTAATACATAGGCCTCCTCAATATCTCTAATGGCAAATTTCATGAAAAAAACCCCCTTTTCTTGGACTTTGATCACAGAACTTTCTCTGGCTGGCTGTTCTTGGTTCCTAGTTCCTCTGGCTGTGCCCCTTGCCTTCTTTCACCCACCTGTGAAGCAGAGCCAATGTCCTGGTTTTGTCTTTTCAAACTATCTTTATGAAAACTCGTCACAGCTCTTGGCACAATGGCCTCACCTTAATAGCAACATGAAAGTCACACATGCTTCTGTACATCCTCCAAATAGCTCACCCCAGGAAAGCTGCTGCAGATAACAGGGAGCCAAATGGAGCAGGGTTTTATTCTCAGGTTGGTGTCATTTGTCTTTTAGGTTGTAACATGGAAACTTTTGAATAATACATTCAATCTGCTCCACCATTTCTCAAAGAACGTCCTAGGCACAAATTCATAGGTATTTACAGATTTAAGCAGAATCAAATGAGAAAAAAAGCTAAACAGGGAATATCTGAAACTCAGATATTGAGCTGGCGGACCCAGAGGCTACAATAGGATCTGTAATTGTCCACAGATCAAAGCTATTAACAGCATGCAGTGTGACAACAAAATATCTCATCTCTGCTTGTCTGCCCATTGTAGAAATAGGAGAATTAATAATGGTGTGAAAGGACTCTGGAGGGAAGAGCCACAAGGGTCCAACATGTATAAAGTATGAAGAGTGAGTGGTGTGGGCATGGAAAGAGTCCCTGTGGGGCTGGAAGGAAGGTCTCAGATCTGGTCACGTGCAGGCATTGGGAGGACATTCACAGTATCTGACACAATAAAGGAAAGGGGAGCCTTGGGACATTCCCAAAAATTTAACAGAATGGGAAAGTGGTGGATAGGAACTTTGCAGGCTGGATAGGCAAATATAAAAATTGCTTGGCGTAAGAAAAGGCCTAAAAAGCAGTTTCCTGAAGTCTTCATCACCCTGAATAGTGATTGCCATGGGACATTATGCAAGAAAAATATTCCCATGTAAGCTTAGAAATGGCCTTGGTGTTAAAGGTATAAAAAAGCATTGGTAACAGGTTGTTATCTTCCAACCTCAGCTATATCTGAATGACCATATAAAAAAAGGTGTGTAAACTACATAATCAGTGGTTCCAGTAGTTGTTATAACCTCTTGCTCATCCTGCCTATGTCCTTGTAGACTGTCATGAGTTTTGTCTGAGGAACTTTGATCCTTCCTGTAAAACTAACCCAGGAGTGAATGATAATTCATAATAATAATAACCTGGCTTTTATAAGAACAGGCTGTTATCTGCCTTGGGTTAGCAAACACTATCTGAAACTTATCTTGTCAGGGGGTTTTCTTTTCCGGTTAGAAATAGGGGTCATTTTTATCCCTCTTTTTTTGGTCTGTGGTGACAACATTTGGGGACCTCTTGTTTTTGTCAGGCATTGGCAACTTCATTTCCTTCATCCACAGGTCTCAGGTCTGATGCTCTCTTTAAGAAAAAGGTGTTAGGTTGTTGATGCTTTTTTTAAACCAGTTTCTCTGGTATTTGTGCTGCATTTTCTTCTAGTACATGTGACCATAAAAGCCAGGGTGTGTTATACTTCCATTGGTATAATAAAGAATTACAAAATTACAAAATTGAGGCAGTAGCAACTTGTAATCCAGAATCTATGAACTTGCATGGAATCCCATCTTGGCTAAATTATGATGAGCCTTTGTTGTTCAGCATATTCTGTTCTAACTCAGTATTTAAGATCAGAATTGATCAGAAGATTGCATCACTGGTAGAAGGACTCATCCTATACAAGTTTCTTGAGGGGGTTTTGTCCTTTGTTAGACTTAAAAAATTATCCATAATTTGTTTCTGTAACTTCCAGAAGGTATTTTCCCATGCCAGTTGTACTGTCCTCTCCAGCCTGAGAGGAATGTGAAACCAACCAGTGCCCAGGCACCTCAGCATGGAATGGTTCTTTTTAAAGGCTCACCTTGTGCGCAAGTTCCTTTTGGTGCTCTGATAAATCTTCCAGTGAATACACCTTCTGTGTAGTTTGTTAATCCTTTCCTGACATTTGGTCTCTGATATGTGTAGTACAAGCTGTCTCTCAAACTATGAGACTAATAAGTTTTACTTCACAGAAGCAGTCCAGAGATAATCACTTCCTCAAAATATTCAGACCAGGGCATTTTGATGGCTTTTAACAGCTGGGCTCAGTTAAAGCCGAAGAGAAAAATGGGAAAAAAATCTACTAAGAATGGATGTAACACTTTTGGATTTCCTTTACTAAGTTGGTTCTACTCACAGTAATACATTTTTTAATTAGTTAAACAACAAAACTCCTGCATTTCAAAATGCACTCAGGGTATCTGCCACTATCTTTGTGTCTTCATCTTGATTTTTCAACAGTGGGTTATTTTTATCTTAGGACATGTCTGAACTTATTCAGTAAGTATGATTTTGACAACTTAACTTTCTCTTGGTGTTAACAGTTCAGCACAATGGAATTTATGTCAATGTGTTATCTTTTACTAAAAACACACAAAGAACTTTACAAAGTGCTTAAGAGATTTAAGAAAAGCATTCAAATCCTGATCAGCAGAGAAGGTCTACCCAAATGCACAGAGTTGATAGTCTGATTCTGCATCAAAGATTCCACCCAGATTCACACTGGATCCCTGTTGCATCATTTCAAGTGCTATTTTCATCTTCCTGTGATGTGATTCAAAGTGTTTCAGACATAAGGGTTCCCATTCTGTTTACGTTACTGAACAAGCATAGTCTTTGCTTTTGACAGTGTGTTCAGACTCATAATGCCTCTAGTAATTATCTTTCCCTGAATACCAATATTTATTTGGAAATTTAAATACAGTAACTAATCAGGTACAAAATCCTGCTTTGAAAATGTATTTAGAGCCTCAGCAAGAACTGCTCCCATGTGATCACAGCTTTGTCCTCAAGCTGTTTTTTCAGATGTCGCTTTGCTTTTATACCTCAACAATTTTTCCTGAGTGGTGTATGTTTGCCTTATATAAATAAATCATATAAAGTGAAGAAAGGTGGTACAATTTATTAGAAAAAATGCTATAAATGGGAAAGACCAGCTTTGCAGTGGTTTTGGACTTGAAATACACACAGCAATATTGAAGCTGAGTTTTGATACAATAATGCCAGCTTAGCTAGACACACTATTGCACCCCTTTTCATGGAGCAGTTTTGGAATATTTTAGAGTTGTTCCATATCTTTGAAAACCTATTTGTCGTTCTTTTTACCTTTTTGTTTTCTGCAGTTGTGCCAAGGTGTACATTTCTAATGACTGCAGTTCAAGTCTGTACCTGTTTGCTAGCACCATCTTTCAGAAAGACTTTTTCAGTAGCTATCAAAACATTCAGTCAATTTACTGCAATAATTGCTTTGGCCTCTTTATTCTTTCTACCATAAATATTTGTTCTGATCAACCTGACATTACACAGATTCATTAGCCAGGTTTGAACCATAAGAATCAATGCTCTTATTCAACAGTTTATTATAAAGAAGTAATAATGTTGATCAAAGGTGCCTTGAAATAAAATCACTTAAAAATCACTGTACAGCAAACGGAAAAGGTGCCACTCCCACCCCTGGGATTATTTCAGTACTTTATCCTATGACTGATGGTTGAAGAAGACAACTGCTGCAATGGGTGAAAATGAAACCACTGAACAAAAAATCACAATCCTGTTCTTTCTCTGACTCCATAAAGGTCTAAACTGCAACAGCCTGCAGAGAAGGAATCAGCCCATGTGCTCTCCTGGTCTTACCTGGGAGGCAGCACAATGCATAGGCTGATTTTCAGGCAGGACTGCAGGAACTTGGAGAACTTGAAAGCGTGTACAGCTATGGCACATCCACATCTCCAACATTTAACAGCAACTACCCAGAATATCTGAGGACATCTGAGGAAATTTGGGTAAGTCCCACTTTAAAAATAAGCCCCTTTGTACATCAAATTCTATAATAAATAGATTATAAATTCCACCTCAGATTTTCCAGCAAAGCAACAAGTCAGAGCTTGTAGCCCAGAGTTTACCAAAGTTGCATGTTTTTGGTTTAACAATATGTGGGGAGGGGGAAGTAGGGGAGGGCATTCAGCATTCCCAGTAATGTCAGTCTCCCAGAGAGGGCCTTTCATGGCTTATTGCAGAGTTCAAAACTTTGGATTTTCAAATAAATACCTCAATTTTACTATAAAGGGTCTCACTCTGTGTGTAGGAAAAAAGCCTAGAGCTCCAGTAGTTTGTCAAAATTATTTTGAAAGCAAGACTATAAGACTCAGGGAATTAAGTTTTGTCTATCCAACAACAACAACCAAAAAAAAAAAACCCCAAAAAAAACCAACCAAAACCCACCAAAAAACAAACAAACAAAAAAATCAGTCAAATCCATCTCCAGACAGAGGTAAACTCTTTAACTGATGCACAAGTCCAGTCAAAAACATTAGGTGCAGGACTATAACATTATTTTGACCTTCCTAAATGGTTCTTCTAAAGATGAAACAGAAGTTTGTACAACACTCCCAGAAAGCCCATAACCTACCCTGATATTTCAGAACTGAATTATGGAGACCATGGATTGTCTGTATTTCTCAAATATCATCTATGCCAATTTTTTTTGATTGGTAATTGTGTTACTTCTAAAGGAGGCCATTAACAGAGTCATGGTTTTCGAAGCAGGACTGTGCATTCCAGGAATAACTAGGAATTCAAAATAACACTTTGGAAACAATGATTGGTAGATGTAGTACAATCCTCAAATTTCTTCCTCTGTTAAATTAAATAAAGCAACAATGCTACTGCAAAAGAAAAAAAAAAAAGCTTGACACGCTTGTTTCAAAAGTCCAGATTCTGAATTTTGTGTAAACAGGGCATTTACCAGATACTTATCATTTAGGTACTCCAGTATATTTTCTGTCATAGAGAATTTTAGTCTAAAATAATAATAATTTTATTTTAGAAATATGATTGTTATCCAAACCAGAGAAATTATTTCAGAATAAAGTAATTTGTAGTTGGAAAGGTGGGGAAATTACTCCAGACTAGGATAAGCAAAATGCTATTATCTGTGTTTACAACATCATTATCATCATTTTATCTTTGTTTAATTGCACTATGAGTCCAGAGACTCGAATCAGGCCACTGTGCCAGGCAGCGTTCAAGCAGACTGGATCTGGAATTCCCTTCCCAAAGCAACAAGGGAAACCTTGTAAGTAACAACAGAAAAGTGACTTCAAAAGGTGCTTGATGGGGAGTTACCCCACTGAAGACAAAGGGTTCAGGCCTGAATTTAGAATCAAATTGGCCTTGTCCATAAACAAGGACTTTTCCCCTATTGCCCATTTCTTTTGTTCTGCCTGATTTCATGAAGACACAAAGCTGAATTTGCAAAATCACAGCCATTCCCATGGCAACAGATGTGATGTTGTGATGTCCTCTCCTGAAGCAAACAAAACAAGTAACTGAGCTGGATTAAGGAAGGAGTAGGAGTACTTTATAACCCTAAAGATGCACTTCTAAAATCATTTCTGGCTAATATCATACCCATTTTATAGACATCCACTACCATTTTCCCCATAGGCCATGATTCTTTATAGAAGATGAGGAGTTGAAGGTCTGATCTAATAAAGTCAATGGAAAGTCTCCTGCTGTATTTTGGGGAACAGGATTGGACAGGAGACCATGTCCTATGGATGTCATGTAGGTAAGTATTGCTATTCTTGTTTAAATGGGATAAAAAATAACATCATGTGATTTATCTAGAACCATGTACTAGAACTCAGAAAGAGCTATCATGGAATTGATAAATGACAGGATAAAATAAAATATATAAGGATTTATTTTTTTAATAAATGACAATCTAACATTAACATTCTACTGACCATTCGGGTTTGCATCAGAAAATGGAATTAATTCTACTTAGAAAAAGTGAGTTTCTATTTTCTTTAGGAGCGACAATTTTTTTCTGTATTATGGGGTTAAATTTAAAATTTTATTTCAAGTTCAAGGTTAAACTCACAGTGAAGTTCCAAAAAATTATAAGGGGAGGTGGGGGAATAAAAAGAGGGGAAAATGAATTGTGCTTCATTATATTAGCAACTTGCTTGACTATAACATTATTTGTAGAAATATAAATATTACATTTAAAGCTATGGAACTCAGTTCTGCTGCCATTGAAGCCAATGGAGATTTTGTTTTAATCATCCCCACTGTCAGGTTTATATTTTAAAAAACATTTTATTATAAAGAGCCATATATTTTAAAAGTGCCCCTTTGATAAATGGCAGCAGCAGAATGGAATCTTTGAATAAGCTCTTTGAAGCCTGCAGTTTTATGAGTTCAGTGCCTTCAGAAGCTTCTAAAGTAGTTATAGACAAATGGAGACAGCCAAGGCTTTGCACGCCTACTTCAAACATGAGTGAGTGACTAACATAAAATTGTAGTGGCCATTAAAACTTCAAAGGAGAAGTGTGACCTGAATATTACTTGCCATCGCACAGGGTTTGTTACTGGAAGATCTGATCATGTTTTTATAATTACAGTATCTCCACCAAATGCCAAGACCATGACTTAGATAAATTATTCTGCCTCAAATAAAATTTTATTCCTGAGATTTCTTTTGCAAGACTAGAGGCAGCAAACACTGACTGGAGAGTCACATGATGCTGGCTCCCCATCCTTGCTTCCAGCTAAATCTTGTCTCTGTCTCGCTAAAGCTGCTGTCCTCATGATCTATTCTACCTCTTCCTACCTCTCCTGATACCTTTGCCCAGAGAGCCTTTTCCTTCTGCTGCAGGCCATAAAACCTCTTTTCTTACAAATTCCTCTTCACAACTCATAGTATTTCTTGGGCTATGACCAAACTTCTCACCGTCCTACAAACACAATCATACAAATATGTAATGAATAAGAGAATGAAGAAGATTAAGAAGTCACCGTTACCTATTCCTCTGTTGGCTCTCTCACTTCCAACTCAGTATATTCTATGATTCTGTTATTCATCCCATCATAAATGTGGGAACTTTATGTGAATTGACAGTCTTTTGATTAAATCAAGTAATCTACTAATCTTGCATATATTTATCTTCCCTTAGACTATAAGGTCTTCATATACAATGATTTCTATAATTACATATGCATAAATACAGTGATATGTAGTGGTGTTAACATTGCAAGAGTTATGCTTCTTTCTCTGGAAAACAATCATAAACAACTGGAGATTTTGAATGACTGACCTTTGTATATATGGAGATATATATCTCAACCCATGGCTTTATCTCACCTTTACCCTCTGATTCTCTCCCCCATCACACGGCTGGGGAGTGAATGAGCACCTATGTGGAGATGAGTTGCTGGCTGGGGTTAAACCACAACAGCTGCATATACTGTTTTAAAGGAATATGTTAGGAAGCCAGAAGTACAGGATTTGTGATTTTGAAGCAGTATGCAAGGCTTGTTATTGCAGACTTGGGTTCCATTATTGCAGGAAGTGTTCAAGGTCAGCAGAGGGCTCAGAAAAGTTTTGAAATCTGCAATCCTCAATTTAGAAAATATAAGTTGTCTTTAGAGCAAAATAGAACCCTTCTGTCTTCAAATGAATCTTAGTCACTCCTATTAGCTGTAAGAAGCCTTTTAGCTTGGCAGAATACCTGCAGAAATGTCAGTCATAGCTCTTCTGGGTACAAGCAATGGTAAATGGACACATTTCTCTAATTGCTTTA
The DNA here is from genome assembly GCA_013398115.1 of Falcunculus frontatus. Taxonomy (NCBI): domain Eukaryota; kingdom Metazoa; phylum Chordata; class Aves; order Passeriformes; genus Falcunculus; species Falcunculus frontatus. The sequence continues at coordinate 732,266 of VZRV01008985.1, forward strand.
GCAAGCAAGGTTTCCTATAATTAGGAGAATTCAAATGCAGGTGCAATAGCATGGGTCCCTAAAACTTAGAAAGAATAGAGAGAAGTATTTTAGATGAAACACTCAAAATACAAAGCTTTTCATCTATGTTATTGATCTATGTGGATTGCAGCAGAAAGACACAATGTATTATGTTATGCATGTAATAAAATAGTACTGTAACTTGAAAATGCTGTTTAAAATTGTGCCAAGTACAACTCCTGATTATTACATTGATATTAAATAATCTTTAAAACGAAGCTGTGAGTTTCATGTTCATTAGTCAAGAACACAAAACCAATCTCCCAGGAAACAGAAATAATACGCAGTGGAGACCTGAGTCACTAAAGTCTCATTCTTATCAGACTAAAATCAAACAAAAAAACAAAAAAGCAAAATAAATTTTAAAAATAACCCAAATTCGTGTTGGAAATCTCATGAGACAAAAGAAACAACTAACTGACTGGGGAAGCAACTACAAGTAATCTCTGAAAAGAAGCGTCATGGGGCAAAACACAATGAAGCCAGTCCCTGTGGATGAGTTGTTGGAAAGCTCTTAAGTGAGAAGAAGGAAAGGACACTATGGTTGGGAGGAAATTGACTTCTCTGTAACTGTATTTTCAATTTACAGTCAAGAAGCTCACCTTCTCCTTTGCTGGAACTTCTGCATTTCTTTCACAATTTGTTTCGCATAATGTCCATAGTAAATTCAGATGAAACCAGAAATCCTGGAATGCATTGTTGCTTCTCTAGAAGAAGTCCCAAACCCTGAAAATTAATCAGAAATGAGCTTAATGGCCTCTGTGGTATTCTGCCAGGAGGAAGTTTCATGGCTCTTATCAACAAATATAATCTTTAATGGAAATCTGATATAGGGAATATAAATCAATGATCCAGCTAAAATAATGCAGCAAACAAATGGACCACAATTGACTCTCCTAAGTTTCACAGGAGACAGTAAGGCAGGGAAAGGAAAATCAGGAAAAAATGCCCTAATAAATTACTGAGGATTAAGAGAATTTTGAACGTAGTGGGAACGCTTTGATATTTCTCAACTGAGTAGTTTAGCAAAGTACAGTTCTACATTATAAATTAGTTTATAGCCTTTTCACAAGTCCATCATGATGGTGTATTTGGAGCATCCTGCAGTGACTAATCCACCAGAGAGTGCCAAGAACATCAGAATTTACTTCCTGGACTGAATGGAAGGTCTCTTCTGTAGTTCTGTCTCCTGACTGTGACCAGCAGCAAAGGTTCAGGGAACAGTAAGGATAGACAAAGGCAAACTCCCTTTAGAATGGCATTGGTGATCTCTAAAAAAGCCAATTTGGGAACTGGAAGAAAAAGGAAATACACACGCCACTTATTCATCAAATAAATGCTCAAAAGAAGGTACTTAAGTCCCTGCAATTGACTGATTATGTACTTACACTGAAGGTATTAACATACCCACAATTAGCTCACAAAAATAAACCAACAGCCAGAAGATTTTGCAGAACAGGCCTAACTATGGAGTAGTCTCTGAACTTCTCCTCCCCCTCTGCCCTTCTCCAGCTACCTCTCAACACCCCCATCAGTGTGTTTACTTGAGGTCTATGGACAGACACTTGGCCATATCTTGGTTTTTCTAAAGAAGTAACTGCAATGACCTCTTATGGAACAGGTAACTATTGTGAAAAAACTGTTGTTAAAAACCTATTGTTTTCTAGAGAATCCCCAAGGAGAAGAATCAAGGGACAATGTCTGTACTCTGGGTCTCATATTCATCCAGTTTGTGGCCCTTTACATCTCCTTCCTTCTTAATACAGGAACCCAAGAAGAGGAGAAATAGCACCACATTTCATTGGCAGCATCTCTTTATGAGAAACAAGAAATGTTGATCTTAGGAACATAATATATCCTAAAGTCAATTACTTAATTGGCCATTTAGAATTAGCTCTTTGTTCCAATGGTCTACTGAGAGTTATTGCTGTAATAATGAGCAAAAACTCATTTTGTTTTAAATTTAGGAAATAACTGTGTTATTTCAATTACTCACCACTTGATGCCCCTATTTACCTCCTTCTTCTCATGCCTAAAGAAAAACTACCTCCACAAACCTGCATAATTAAACGAATTTTATGTGGAGGTTTGTACTTTGCAGATACCAAAATGCCTACCTCCCTTTCTTCCATACTCATTCAAACATTTCTGTATTCATCTAACAAAAATACATGCACATACCATAGGCATTATATTTCTATATGTGTGTGCATATACAGACACACAAACTCATAGCTATGTAAATGTACATGCATATAAATGTACAGACATTGCTTGAGATGTTGCTTGGGCCATGCACAGTAGCTTGTGTTGATGTATAATGAAGCACCACTAGACAGAACAGTCACTTGTGGCAGGTAGCTAAGAAATTTCAATAAAGTAAACTCTCAGTATTATCAAAATTATACATTTGGGGCTGTTAGCATGGCCTAGAAAAAGATGAGGACAGGCTCATCTCATTAAATGAGAAGAAATAGTGGAATTAGCTTGAATCTAATTACAAGCCACACTATCTAATGTAAAAACATGACTGTTTTTTCACTCCCATTCATTTTGGCTAGTAATTAGTTTTGGCCTCTAAAATGCCACCCTTTAATCATCCAAACACAGATGTGATTTGCCGTGCAATTTAATCTTGCTTTAATGAAGAACTAATGGACGCATCGCAAATTACTTTCCCTGTTGGAGAAAAATTCTATTTCCTGCTTTTCAAAAGATCAAGAGTATCTTGTGATAATAGCCCAAGCGGCCCTGGCAGCCTCGTCGCACAGAGCAAACAAGCTCTTTTACTCAACTCCCAATTCAATGGAGAAAAAGAGGCTACAATTAGCAACAAAGCAGGGGAAACGCGGCATTACAGCCGAATCACTTTCTGCAGCTCAACCCCCAGCAACCACTGCCTTGTTAGAGCCAGGTCTAAAGTGTCAGGAGCGAACAATGTGCTGTGATAAATTACTCTCTTCAAACAGCTGCACTGCTAATTTTCAATTATACACACAAATGGCTCTCAGATTGGAAGAAAATGGAGTGCATGGGGAGAACAGTAGTAGATTTCTATGTTTGTTTGGTGGTGAGTGTGGAGGCGGGAGAGTGACATCCTGAAAAGAAAGCTGTAGCATGTGGAGTCAGTATTTCAGCACCAGATGATGAGCCCTCCCAAATCTTACAGAACCTGGTGGCTTCCTTCTCACATCTCTGCTAGGCTGGTTGAGAACAAGAAACAGGACCAGTTAGATCCTATTTTACAGCAAAATCTTTGACCATGGGATGCATTAGTAGCCTTGGCTGGAGGTGAAAAGCAACTGAACAACTGGGAGACACAGGTTCAGATCCCAGAAGAGCTGATTCCTTTTCACAGCTCTTCAACAGACAGGCAGTGGGCTCCATGTGCCTCTTTAAGCAGAAGATCTGCTGAAGGGTGTGAGCCCATGATTCTTGTGGACTCTGAATATATGACATGTTTGGTGGCTGCACCAATTTCCCCACGATGAAGGGAAAACTCTTCACCATACAGTCAGCTGTTGTTGGATTCAGATGAAAAATTCTACAGAATTTACTTGGAAAAAGGTGCTAGTGAAAATGATTAGGAGTTTTGTTTAAGTCACGATACCTCTTTTTAAGCATCTGGAATGAAAAAGGCAACATGGAAGTACAGTTAGGATTGCTGTAAACAAGATGTGGCTCAGCTCCCATAATTTAAAAAGAACTGAATGATTTTTTCCTTGCCTTCACAAATTTCCCATTGATGTCAAGAGCTATACCTGAATTTGACCCAATATAATAAAGTTATCATTGATGTTTCCTAATGATTTGTTTTCTTATAGATAGGAAACAATTAACAGAATTCTACAAAATCAAATGGGTTGAACCAAGGCAGCACAATCATCTCCATACAAGTTTCACAAAAAAAAGGGAGAAATGTAGCTGATTTTCCTTGCAATGTTTTACTTGACCTTAAATTTAATGAATGACAGCACTGGGGGGTGGGAGGGAAAACAGTGGTAGTTTGTAATATTTTTACCTGCCCAAACTGAGTTAACTTAAACCCATCTTTCTTTAAGATTTGATACTCAGAAATCATGATTTGATTGTTGCCATCAAATTTGATGTCCACAACATAAGCATTTCAAATCCTTTCAAAACCTTGGGCAATTTTTACATTTTCATACAGCTAGAGAGATAAAAAGCCATTTTGGCTGATGGGAGTGGGGAATCTGGAATCTGAAAATGGCAGTATGTTGTCTAAACCGGTGACGAGGTTCCTGAAGTTCTGTATCTGCAGCAGAGAATCAGCCTTTTGCCAGAAACGGCTCCTGAGCACAGCTCTCACAAAGGCACATGAGAGAGGAGCCCAGTGTGTGCAGAGAACAACCAAAGGGAGATTCCCAACAGCTCCAAGTTAATGCAGTTCCTTTGGCTGGATTTTGGAGCAACAGCACTTTGATTTATGTTCTTTAAAGTTCTGGTTCACAGTGTTTTCTCTTTGCACACCTTCCTATTAACCCTATGTTCAGAGTGAGTTTTGAAACAGATTTATGGTAATTGCAGTCCGCAGTATCCCTGAGACAGTCAAATATGACACATGTTATTAAAATGTTTATGGAAAGGGTAGGCAAACTCATCAGATTTGTTTTATAAATAGCTATCATTTCAAATGAAACGGGCAAAAAAAATCTAGTTGATTTTAATACTTTTCAGCTGAGCTTTTTTTCTACTTCCAATAAATGCTAGCATTGTGTCTCCTAATTATAAAGCGCATTACCATACAAAAAGGATTATTTTTAAATTTAAAAATGCCAGTCACAATTTAAAATTACTTTTCTCAAATATGGCTCCTCAGAGAAGCTAAAGAGAGAAGAGAAAGTAAGGGGGGTTGGAATGAGAGGGGGAGAGAGAGAGGATGCAATATTGAATTGTAACAAGACACTTTTATTTTTTTGCTGAAGTGGGATTTCACTCCCTCTAGTTTATAATCGTTACAGAAATTTAAACCTCAAACCATTTCAGTCCAAGCTTATACTAAGCTTGTTAGTGGTTTCTGATGCTGCATATGATAGTGCTACAGCATTACCATAAATCAGCAGAATTAACTATGATCTTCAGAAGCATGCCTGAAAGTGGGTGACAGAAGTCTGCAATTTGGTGCTCTGAATATTATGATAACATTCTATATTAAATGTTTATAATCTACTTAGAGCTGAGCTTCAAGTATATTTTATATTTGTGCTTTACCCAATATTAGAAATCATGGGCTATTACAGCTTTCCATGCCTATGTTGTTTGTAATATCCAAAATTAAAGAAAATATAAAAACACAAGGTGAGCAAGTTTGTTTTCCTACCAATGCAATGTTATTAATATTAAGAAGTTAAAGTTTACCTACAGGTTTGGAAATTTAAATGCACCTTGGAATAAATATACTTCACCTTTTTCCATTCATGTATAAAATAATCTACAGCACTGACCGGATTTCAGAAACTCCATCCTAATACAATTTACAAACTCTCTGCTGGTGTTGGAGATACAGACTCAATTTTCCTTCCTGTCTTCGTAAAAGTAACATATCTAAATTATTCATCTAAAAGTAAATAATGATGACAATTTGCAGAGACTAAAATTACAAACTCATCAGTTTTGATAGCCAGTACAAAAATCAAGGTTGCCACATTACACAAAGAAGTGTTCTGATCCTAAGCAAGCATGATCCAAAATTTTTAAAAAATAGCACTGCCTGTGCTAGGTGCAGGATCCCATTTCTTCCCTATTCCAATTGCTATCATCCCCACTTAAAAAAAAATAAAAATTTGGATTAGCTAGTGTTTTCCCACTTACATGTATAAATACAACTGACTGCAGGAGAGCAGGGGTAGATGTGCTTTTATCAGAATTCCTACTGAGGAATACAATGGCCCTGCTGCATAAACGGTCTCGAGAGACAATGAACTATATCCTCACTAAGATAAATCAATAGATCTCTCTGCAACTCAGCAAAAGGAGGTTCAATTTGCACCAGTCAATAATCTAACTTCATTAATTTTCAAGTAATTCTGAGCATGGGCTAGAAAAAAAATGTTGGGTTTAATGTTGAAAATTATGGTTAAGAGCACATTACTTCAGATTTCTACTTCCAGAAATATGAACTAATTAGGTGAATTTGCCTTCTTTTTTTTTTTTTCTGAAAGAACCATATCCACACACACATCCACAGGCTGAACTTGCTGTGCCAGTTACCAGACATGGAAAGTGACACAAAAATATCTGACAAATTTTATTGTGTAACAAAATGATTTTAGAAAAGTTTTATAATTAATGGACAAGAAAAGCAGAAGCTAACAGGTCCTCCACTCTTTGTGAAGGATCTTTAGGTCCCAAATTAACCACCATCAACAGAGATGGACAGCCAACAGAATTAAAATGCAACCTCCATCCTCACAAGGCAGGTGAGTGGACCAAAGGAGACATAAGGAGTGTGACATGTTTGGGGATGGTTTAAGGCTGCTCCTTCAGGACAGCAGGCAAGAGTCCCAGGGACTTGGGCTTTCCCAAAATTCAATATGGACAGGGCTTTTTACGGTCACAGAAATGACCTTTGGCTGCTGCTGGAAAGGTACAAACAACAATAAATATCATGATATATTTGTTAAAACACAGAAAAAGAAGAATTAAGTGCAAATGAGCCAGAAAATCAAAAAGTAACATTCAGCATCCTGGATTGGTAACTGCTGAAAAGGAAATGATCTTCTGCAAAGATCACTTCATAAAATTCTAACAAGGCACTAACCCCTATTGAGGGGCTGTGTAAGTGCTGGCCCAGAGCCAGCCCAGCCAACTTCCCAGCCCTCCCCAATCCCCTCGCTCCTTCACACAGGCACACCCCAAACTCACCTCTAACAGCTGGCAAATTTTGCCTAAACTTTTTCTGCTACTTGTGGTGTTACATTCAAGCCAAAATAAACCTATGTATCTGCCTAGTCCATGCATCTCCAAAACGGATTATACTTGAAAATAGGGACAAATCGATGGAGCAACATCTGTGGATGAAGTTTTTAGACATACATCATAAAGTGAAAAAGCACTGGACAAGAGTGGTGTTTGTAAGCAGTGCATTTCGTGTTTTTCTTTTCAATATACTCTTTTCTCTCAGCCCAGACTTCCTGCCTCAGCCATACAGTTCTCACTTGGAAATGCTTCTGCCTAAAGGCACTGGCTTTTCTCTTTCTTGAGCAACTCTTGGTAAAATTGAGTTGATTTTGCCATGGTTCACTATGATTGCAGTTAGCAAATGACCTGGTGGGTGCAGTTTCGCCACTTTTTAAGAACTGCACCAACAGGGAAAAAACTGCACCCCATAATATATGGCAGGTAAAAGAGAAGAAAATGCAACCTGTTCTTTCTTTTAGCTCCCTTCTAGACTATTTTGAAGGTTCTTTACTTTTTTTTTTAAAACTCAGAATACACTGAAGTGTAGCTGAACACTCCAGCAAGTTAGTTTGCTCTAAGTTTTATTAGAGCTTTTAAGTTCCTTTAAGCTGCAGCATATTTCAAGTGAAGGACGAGAGCAGGGATTTACCCTCACGACATCCACTGAAATATATTTTTTGTGCTAGTATGAAGTCTAAGAATTAGCATTTTGTGATGTTCCTGAAATTAGAAGCCCCATGAACTAACCATTTCATGATATTTATGCTTTGCTTCATAATGCATTCTCCACAGATGAATCAAAGGGCCAAATGCAATTGCTGTTGTGAGATAATAAAGCATGAAGTGGTGTGTTTGGAATTAAATTTACATAAGATGAAGGATGGTGGGCAGTCTGTGATGACAGTAACAATCGCGGAGCACTCCGTGGTGCTGCATTCCCAGAAACTGCCGCAAAAAACACCGCGTCATCTGCATGAATAATTAAAGCACTGTCTAGGGAGTCAATCAATTTAAAAGGGAAGAATAAAACTTTTCCAATATTTTTCCTGAGTTTTATGATCAGAGCTGTGTCTAGGACCTCTATCAGAGCTATTTCCCCAAAATAAGTCTCATAATTCTGTGTGGCTTGCTGGTTTTGTGTTTGCTTATCTCTCAGAGACGTCTTCTACAGTTAGCAAAAGTTCTGTTGGATCAATCTAGACAGAACCCAGAACAGAGCTCCTGGGTTTAGCTGAACCTACAGTTTCATCTTCCAGCTTTCTACTCCATGAGGGAAACAGCCTTGCATCCCTGACCCTGCTCTGCTGCTCCAGAAAGTCACTGGGTAGAAGGAGGCCCTACCTTGCAGAAATTGCCATTGAATGTGTTCTAGTGCGGAGCAGGGACTGCTGCCTGTCCCACTGCACAACACTTCGTGAGCCCCTGGAGTGGAAAAGCACATGGTAATATTTTGTATCATTCCCATATTCAAAGTCTCTCACAGATATTAAGAAATTAGTATCCCTCTTACCCCCCTGTCATAGGTTCCGTCTCATCCTGCTGGAACGCGGGGGAGACTGAGGCATGGAGAAAAGGAAATGCTTCAAAGTCAGCTTTTCATTTCTAGAACAAGTGAGGCATCTCGTTTCGAAGACTGCATGCTTGCAATTTTAAGCTGAAATTGTTTTCAAGCTGTGTGAATAGTCAGGCCTTTTAAAGTCATGGCTACTTAGGCACAAAAAATTAAGGTGTTGCTTCAAAAAACAGGCGGCACTACCCTCCCTGCCTGGGGTTATGTGCCACTTTGGTGGAAGAGGCAAGATTAGAATTCAAGATTTATCAGCTCTTAAATCTACTCAGCCATATAACCTACTCAAAATAGTCATTATTATCTAGTAATGATAATTTTGAGTTCCATTCTTGATCATGCTACAGCCAACTGGCCGTGGGCGAGGGCTGATGAGGGAAGGGAAGGAGAGGAACACATTTTCAAGCAGTTTGTAAAAACAGTGCTATGTTCAAAGCACAGGGAAGCTCAGTGTTGAGGGGGTTCTGGCCTGCATGTTGTTGTCAGTTATTATCCTGTAGGCAGTCCCACTGGAGGGTGGGCACCATGAGAGCTCAGCACGGCACATCCAAGTTTTCAGCTAAAAAAGACAGCTGAAAGGGTTTCTTTTGGCTGATGAGATCAAAGGCAGACGGTTGCAGGTTTTTACTCTGTGCCCAGGTTACACAACCTTTAAGACAATGACAAAACTTCACATCTTATTCATTAAGGTCTTGCTGAGTTCTAGAATACTCTGAAGTTGGAAAATATCTTCAAATGTATGTTTCTTAAAAAGATTAGAGAGCAGAACTCTAGTTAGCTTTTGTCTGTCTGTTTTGCTGAGGGTGTTATTCTAAGAGCATGCAGGAGATGAATGATCTACACTGAAAACCTTGACGCTTCTTTAAATGCCTTATTTTCATTTTTTAAGAAATATGACAGCAAGAATTAGTACTGGCTCTTCTATTTCAATAATGGCAGTCATGTTGAAATGACAACAAACATCATTACATTTACATGCACATTTATGTAGACAAAAATTGTCATTACTTATTTCAGTGGAACATTTTATAATTTGCCCTATAAACAAATAGAATCTGTATAAGCTGTTTTTAGCCTTCAGCAGTATGTCAACACAAGCAACTTAGAGTTAGACTTACTGACACTCACTGGTATCTCCTTCCATTTTTAAAACGCTTAAGATTAAAAATATAGTATTTATTTTTCAGTTTTTAATGATACAGTGAAAATACTTTTTGATTGCTGGCTGCAAATAAAAAGCAGAGAGTTGAATGCCCTCAAATATTGTATATTTAAATGAAAATGGGGGAAAATAAAGACATATCCGTGTGCCTGTTTTGACTTTGATGCTCTGAGTAGGGAATAAAATATGACGATAAAAAAGAAGATGCAAACTGAGAAAAATGTACACCTTCTTTTAGTTCATTTGCAGCGAAAAGTTATCCTGATGTTCTTCCACCATATTATCTATGCACTCTGTTCTCACTTCTCTCTTTTGCTGATGCTCTGATCACTGTTATAATCAACTTAAATATTTTGTACCACCTACAGAAGTCTCACAGTTAAGGCCATAAGTGCAGAAGCCCTCACAATCCAAACCTGTAAAGTACCAAAGGTAAATCACAGAATCACAGCAGGGTTTGGGTTGGAAGGGACTTTAAAGATCACCTCATGCCATGCCCCTGCCATGGGCAAGGACGCCTTGCACCAGACCGGGATTCTCAGAACCCCTTCCAACCTGGCCTTGGACCCTTCCAGGGATGGGGCATCCACAGCTTCTCTGGGAAACCTGTGCCAGGGCCTCAGCACCCTCACAGGGAAGAATTTCTTCCTTACATCTAATCTAAATCTGCCCTCTGTTCCTCTTGTCCTATCAGTACATGTCCTTGTCAAAATTCCCTCTCCGACTCTCTTGTAGGCCCTCTTTACGTATCAGAAGGCTGTTAGAAAATGGGAATATTATATAGGAAAAAACATTTCCTAACACTGAAAGGGTTGAACTGGCTTTTCTATGAGATATTTGTTTGAATGTGCAGTTGGAGAATGCCAGAAGACTCAGGAAGTATCTGAGCAGTCTATGGAATAGCAGGGCAGAGCTCCAGATCTACCGTGCAGGCTTTCTATAAAATTTGAATTAGCCCAAAGTTAAAAAAGGAAGGAGACAGCACTTGAACAAACTTGCTGTTATATTTGGTTGGTCAAAATTTTTCATGGAGGGATGTTTTGGATCAGCGTTCCAGTAGGGAATGTGAGGGCAGAGAACTTAACTTGCTTTAAGATGGAATTTCAGATATTTATGGTCAGAATTATGTGACACATCTTGAACTTCCTGCAAGAAATAAATTTAGTGGTCTAAGATCCTCCAGATAGTCTTATCCTAAGTTTCTATGCTGGTTGTTAGCATCACATAAAGATTACCACTGGTCAGTTTATTTGTTAGAGAGGGGGCACAGAGTGGGGAAGGACTGATCTGGAATGAGGACACACTCCTGTCCCTGTATTTCAGCTCTCCTGTGCCAGCAGGAGCCAGATCTCAGCAGATGCTGGCAAGGTGTCCATGCACCTCACTACAGAAGTTCCATATTTTTTATATTTCTCCAGTTATTTCTTCTCTCTCTTTTATGCATTTGCTAACAGTGCAAAGTGCAACAGGGAGGGACTTTATGAACCAGAGTGTGTAAAGGGCCTTGCAAGGTATCCATTTGAATGTTACCACTGGAATCTAATCCTTATGATTTAATACACTGGCTGAGTCCACGGCCCAGCAGAGCCAAGCTCTGCCCCTGTTTGTGCTGAGCAATGTCTCAAGGAAATCTATTGACTCCAGCAGAAGTATTGTGCATCTGCCTCGATATGGCCAACACCAGCATTTCCCCTGAGAAGAGAACTTACGGTTCTCTTTGCTATCAAGTCTGGTTTCAATATTGGTAGCATTGGGTCAGGCTCAGCGTTTTTAGCAGAGCACTGTATACCCAGATTAGCTTCACTGAGGTAAACATAGTCATTCTACATTTATACCTATGCAGTTTACCTCAGGATTTTATTTTCCTGCTCCTTAGGGCCTTTAGTAGTCAAGATAGCTCTGTAAAAGTACTGACTATGGAGGACAATATAAACTTTGCTATCAAAGTAAACCAATAAAATAGGCATGTAATATAAAAAAGTCATGTAAGTGTGACATACGTGAGTGCTGATAGAAGAAACTGAATAAACAGCTTAAGAACAGCTGGACACAGTCACCTCACATGGGTCAGGGTTACAAAGGACTATCTCTGTCATATGACTTGGGTCAGTGCTATTGGTTCCAACAACACAGTCATATCTTCCCTCTTTTTTGAAATTCAAATGTGAACAAAATATATTGCAAACTACAAAGTTGTCAGTACAAGCCAATACAGCCACTAAAGAGTAGTTACTGCTAACACCCAATAGCTACTACTATTGCTTCTTGAATTAAAAAAAAAAAAACCGAAAGTTTCACCTTCATCCTCATCATCAAAAATGATATTATATGGGATAGGAATTAGCATGGTCTTTTACTCCTTCTTGCATCAGAGAAAAATACTGCTTGGCAACTGCCATTTATTGTTAAACAAGATGTAAGAGTAGAAAAACTCTTATGCAGGATGTACCTTTTGGTATAATAAATAAAAACAACCAAACTCCTAACAGACTTTTATGAGGTAAGAACAGAAAAGCTGCATTTGGTTAAGTCAAATGATTGCAGGGTATCTGTTGCTCTTTTAAAATACTTTGAATGATATGTGGAGAGATTCCAAACATATTTCTGTTAATGAATAGTGAAAACACAGCAAGTAGAGAAATCTGTGGTTTGCTTCTCTCTCCTTATTTAGATTATAGTAACACTGACAATACATTTATTTAGTTTTAGTATTGTTTTCTTCATAAAAATCTGGCCCCTCTCAAGGTGATACAGGTGATAAGGCAGGCACATACAATAGATTTGGTATCAGGGGGTGAAATAATATGAGCAATAATTCAGGCAGAAGCTTTTTTTTTAAAGTCTTGGGGAAGGGTGAGGGAAACCTAAAACTAAAACATATTCTCATCAGGAGAAAAAAAATCATTTAAAAGCTTGTCATAAATGAAAACAATTTACTTGTGCCAGTGTCCTTAAGTGCCACAAACTCTTCTGCTTCTGCTGCTACATTCTCTAATGATATTACTGCATATAGCACATCTCATCTAATCTGTTAGTAAAATCCTAAAGTCACTTATGTCAGTCTCTAATGCAAGCCAAATGAGTCTTCCCCGTAATAAGAAGCTTCGCAGAATTAGTTTTCGTTTTGCAGAAAATTGCCATTGGGGCTGGCACTTTTATCTAAAAATTTCACTCGTGCATAAGCAAAAAACTCATATATTATTTGGTTACATTCCATCAGTATGAGAAATAACATTGTGAGAATTCTATGCATGCTAATGATATATAGAAATCCACCTGCTTTCAGATAAAATGAGTTTAATTTTCTGTTGCCCACTGCCTGGTTGGCCTTTCATAAATTACTTATGCACAGCTATTATTAAAATAGAGGGAAAGCAAATTAGAAAGTCCTCATATCTCTCCACTGGATTTAACCAAGGCAGGGCTGTGACAGCTAGAGTCAGCGTTTTTGAAAAAATTCTGCTCTCTTGAAAAATTTTGCATCTCTATACAATTCTATGCCACTGTTGTAAACGTTCTGACCTGCCTTCTTACCAAATTAACCTAAATCCTTTCTATTTTTCAACATTAATGGAATCCTCTAGAGTCCTGCTGATATATATTAAAATATATTTATTGGTTAATTTGAATTCCAGCATTTTGTACCTCATTTCCCAGTACTTCTGTTATATCTGAACAGCTTGGAGCTTTAGCATTAAAAACTTACAAATTAAGATAAATACATCTGACAATTATCAGATCAAAACAACTTAACTTTCATTGGAATATATGATTGCAAATTTCCCTTCCTGATGAAAGAGAAAATGAGGACTGTCTGCTTGAAACAGTTAATTGGATTTGAAAGTACTGTACATTTCAGCAATCGGTGCAGCTTTTGGTTGGTCAATGACTACTTGACCTCCTGGTTTTCCAACAGACAATTGGTTTTCATTTCTTGAGGGTCTTTTAAGTCCATAGTTCATGGTGACTTTAAGTTTAATTTTCTGTTAATGATATTATTTTGCTCTTTTAAGATAAAACTTTCTTGTGATGTGCTGAGCAACAGTGGCAATCCCATTACTGCGTGAGGAAGGACACCTTCTCAAATTGCATTCTTTTAACATTGTCTGTACTGTTAGCCTATTTCTAAATGTCATTTTAACACTTTGGGTTTGTATTTCGTGTGCATTTAAATGGATGGCTGCTCTGCTCCTTGAAAAAAATACAAATAATAATAAAAAAAAATCAAAAAGCCATTGTGGTCACCTGCCCAACCAAAGCTCCTTTTTAAGTAACGGGGTCCCAATTCTAATCAGCCACCGGTTTAATACCTTCCACTTCTGTGACTAGACCGACTCTGCTTAGAAGTGGTGTGGGTCAGTTTGGGCCAAGGACATGCCCTACAGGTTTCAGGCTCAATTTCTCTATTTTCAAGCCCATTAAATTTGCATCCACACCGTATAATAGTGCATTAAGCCCATCAACACAGCAGGCAATTTCCTAATGCTAACAACAGTTTGGTCCTGAGCTGACATCCCCAGCGCTTGGCTAAACCCAGCCAGTCAATGCTGGTCCTGCTAAGAAGAAGTCTCTGTAGATCTTACAATAAGGCAGCTTTCCTAATGACTCAAAGCAATTATTTTGGAGGAGTTTTCCCCTAAATTTACATCAAATACATATTTATTTGTTATCAGCTATAGGTATTATTTTATTTCACGCTGCATTCTCAGGAGGGACTAGAGACACGCAGCGCTGGTCAGCTCTCAGGTTGTTGTTTCACACTGCAGCCTTGCAAATCCAACAGCTCCCTGCCACCGTCGGGAGCCCTCCTGCTCTTCCTCTACCTCCAGTTCACAGAAATAAATGAGGAGAAAACCATCTGGCTTTTTGGTAAGGTTAGTTTTCTGAGAGTTGAGGTTCTTAACTGATTGAGAAGATGACTGAATAAATGCCAGAGTGGGATAACAGAAGCAGAGAGTATGTGGCTGTCAGTTAAGAACAAATGGTTTCACAATGAGGTATTTCAAACGTCCATACGTGAAAAAAAAGGCTCTGGATAGATAGGAGAATGAAAAACCATCAGTAGGGGTAAAAATAGACATAGATTGCAAACAAACTGCAGAGCTCAGAAACTGCTGGGTTCATTACAAAGCTGAGTAGAGAAAAAAAAAAGATTTAATAGTTTGTTCATGTAAATTTGGATTCTGGTTCTTAATTTCACATGAACACAGGGTGAGCAGGAGGTGCTCAGCACCGAGTCCTTCCTCTGGCAGGTGGCACAGAGCCCAGTGATCACTCTTTGGTTTCTGGACCTGGCAATCTTGCCCTGTGCTGATGTCAGCCCCTGGGCCAGCATTCACAAACTTCAGCTGAGTTTTAAGCCACTTTTGTGCAGGGCCAGCAGAAATCCTGCCTGTGGAGAAGAGAACAGGTCTGCCTTCACGTGTCTAAGCTTCATTCATATCAGTAACTTTTGCATCACTCAGGGTAATCATGTGAGAAAAGCCAAGCAGAGTGCTTGGGACTGGGATCTCAGAGAACAACTTCTGATCACAGCCACTCATGTGTTTATCAGCCCTAAGGTAATCCAGAAGTTTTTAATTCTTAGGCGTGTTTCCTCTCAGTAGTGGTTGCTAATGCAGAGATTGGTTCTATCCAATGATTCCCATTCCTGCTTATGTAGATCTAGAGAAGTGAACTAAATTGAACATACCTCATGCAAAGTACATTTGGATAGAACATGCAGTGCAGATACACTCAGGTTTCACTAGATTCATAGCAAAAAGTAGTATTTTAGCTGCCTAAAATGTTCCAAGAAGTGGTTCATATAAAAACAAACATATGAATCCAAGCATTATTGTATACTATACAAATTTAGAAATCTCAGAATTAGTCAAGAAAATTTGAAATGCTTTCTATTATCATCCTCAAATTCCTTTCCTTATTAATTTTAGAACAGACGCGTTTTCACTTGTTTCTTACAGTTCTGTTATCTAATCAAGAGAACAGGTGGCTAACTGATCAAACACCAGTTTTCACCATTATCAAAAATATTCAAAAACTCATTGCCCAGCTTCTCCATAATCATTGATTGTTTTAGCTATAATTATTGTGAATAGCTACAAATACATCAAATCTCTCTCTGATTTTGAGATTTTTAGCCTGGACCACCTTTACAGTTTTCAGGGTTAGAGCTTTACATCCATTTCTCTCCACTCTTCAACGACATTTTCAATTATCATAGATCCCTGTGAATCCAGGAACATTCTTTATTGGAAAGTGTATGTTGCAAAATTCGTGGTAAAATTGTAAAAATTAGCCGGTAGGGTATAATACTGATTTTCACACACAAAAATGCTCATTATATGGTTGTATGCTAGGACAAATTGAAATGTGATGTACTAAACATTACAGAACACTGCTGCTCACAATATCTGACTATTCCCTGCAGTTTCCTCTCCCTCCTGACAATTCCATATCTGTAAATCACTTTGATAGAACTCTCACCCTGCACAGCCAAGGCCTGAGCAGCTCCTTGTGAGGCCTCAATGGAACACACATAATGCAAAGACTTGAGACACAGTGATACAAATCATGTGGGATGAATGACTGTAATTTATGGCTTATATTATGGGTACACATAGGAGTTCTGGTCAGGACCCCACTATGGTAGATGGTAGACAAATAGGGAAAAAAAAGGTCATCCTTCCTGTCAGAAATTTGCAATCTAAACAATTTAATTTGTAGACATATCTTTGAGCATAATGCACTCTGCTACACAAAGTTTGTGAGAAACCCATTCTCCTAAAACAATGACAGATGGTTTGGAACAATAATGAGCAATTGCATTAAAAAAACTTAAAAATTCTGTTTCCAAAGTGTTCTTGAACACAACAGCTTAAGTATTCACTCTGTGTAATTTACCCAGATGCAGCAGACAACACTGAGTAAAAGCCTATCAAGAATTAAAAAATGTTCTGAACATAAAGTACACCAAAAACTATGACTTCTTTTTATACCCTCTCAAGTACAGAATGTCCTGTGCACTAGTAGAGGACATCCTATACTATAAGTCTGTTGAAATGCTATAATTAAAGGTCTGTCAGAGTTTCCATTAAATCCCTGATTTTCAGGGTTTAATTAATAATAACAGTGAAAATTAATGTGAGTAGAATTAAAGCCACTGTCATGGCTCTGCTGCATATTAATTCCTGATTTTAAGTCTCTACAACATGTGGGACTGATTCGGCTTCCTCTCCTCAGTCAAAACTCCTCTCACAATGTAAAATTCCTCATTGGAGACAGTGGGTATTTGCCTGAGCATAGAAAGTGTGATCAGGCTCTGAAATACCTATAGCATTCATACGGTAAAATAAATGAACATTTCAGAAAGTCAAGAATTACTAAATTTCATAAAGTTTTGGAATAAATGCCTTAAGTTCAGTTTAAGCTCATATACCTCAAAACCAATGAACATTCAAAATTTCTCAGTCAATTCCTTCCCAGCAATTGACTCAATGTATGTTTATCCATTTATCTTTGGAATATTAATAATCTTAATTATTTGTATTTTTTTCTAAGTAAAAATTAATTGACTCCTTAATGAAAGATGGAGAACAGATGTAAATATTGGGGAATGGACTTCCCCTGGAACCACAAGAGCAAATCAGATGTTCTGTTACTGAAACAAAGGCTCTTGGCATTTTGGATTTGGGTGCAAATAATTTAGAACACAGAATATTCCATGAGATAATTCCCTGAAAATAAGCACTGGTATCTCACCATACAACACAAGGAAATTTAATCTTTCACATAAAAGGATCAACTAAAACTACCTCAGTGTGGAAGTCTAGAGAGGGACCTGGCAGAATACTAGAGGATATTCAGTTCTCTTCAAAGTAAATAGTATTACAGCTGAAAAATGTGAAAGCATGAAATTTTCTCAACACTGCTGTGAGAAACAGACCCAGAAATCCCAGATGTATGCAAAATACTATAGTGAAGGGTGGAGACTGTACATTCAGAAATTGTTAAAAATGTTGAGAACACTTTGTTTCACATAAAAGCACCTATTATAAAATGCATATTTTTTGTCCAGGTTCCAAAATGATAGGTGACATTATTTCGTCTTACATTAAAACCTATGTTGTAAGTCGATATCACACATTTCAGAGGTTAATAGACAAAGAGGATCGATGCTATTTGCTGTTAGGACTGCTAAGTAGGTCAAGGAAGTTCACAGGTAAGAAACTTTCCTGTAATAAAGAAAAGTGGGAATTTATATGGTTAATGAAATCTATGCTGTTGCACTAATGAAGAATGAAGTTGACTTAATTAAAAATTCACATTGTATCATATATAATGATAAATAAAGCTGGAAGCAAATGGCAGATAATATAATCTGTCTTCAGAAAAGCAGAATACATTCGCAGCACAACACAAAAAGGGGGGGTAGAAGGTCAGCAATCAAAATGCTCTGTGGTGATCTTGTATCTGCACTGTCTTGATATCTGAATGCGGGGATCCACTGTTGTTGTCACTGTGAAAGTCACTAAAAGACAGTCTTTGATCTGCAGAACTTAAAATCTAAACAGGTAATTTGGTAAAAATGTTGGAAAAGGAAGAATTATCATTCAAAATGTTGGGAAAGAGAGAATTATCATGCCTTTATCAATCTAGAAATGAGGCTGTATTTCCAGAGCAAGCTAAACCAGAATGTAACTGCCAGGCCCTGCCTCTCCATGTGCACCCCAGGCCCCTTGCTGAGCTGTCCCAGTTCACTATTCCAGCATAAAAATATCCCTTTGAAACCCAGCACAGTAAGGTACTGACACAGATCAATAAAGGAACTGGCAAATACCTGAGGCAGCAAGAGACAAAAATGTGTGGCCAGGTGGGAGAGGATGGAGGGGAAAAAACTCCTGCTTTGGGATAAGTCAAACATAGAGGTTAAGGCATTTATCGAAATTCGCTTAGAAATTCTATGGCTTGCATCATATAATTTTTCAATTATAAGAATAAGTAGCTATAAACAGACCCTGGATAAGTTTAGAATGGACATTTCAAGAGACTTTTTAATCTCTGAAGCAGCCAAAGTTTGCATCAGCCATCCTGTGAGGTTAATAAGAGCAAAAAATTGTAAGAAGATTTTAGATGGAGCTTTGCACTGTATGAGATGGTTGACAAAGATGATAAAGGGTTACAACTTGAAAATCTGAATTGTCCTTTCAATTCTGTGCATTTTGAAATGCCTCAACTAATTCTTAACTAAGAGAAGCTGAAAAAAGCTCCCTTAAGTACATTATATTGGAGGCAGTTAAATCAAATGACTGCCAGTGTTAAAACTAGGAAAAAGATACAAATCTAAATGTGAAACTCCTACGGGTGGAGAATAATGCTCTTTATGATTTGCTAACATCACTAACCCAGGTCTTCATAGAGACAAATTACCAACCAAACCAGAGTAATCTATACAATTAATCTGGAGTGTATCTTGCTCTGCTTCCATAATCTTTCAGAGTTTAAAGAATTGAGAAACCAAAGCAAAACTTGGCATGAGGACATAGCTTGCTGTAATCAATATCATGATAAAGCAAGGAATTTCAAAAGGTGGAAAAAGCCAATAACTGTTTGTGTATATCTATTGCTGAGCTATGAGCCCTTGTGTTAGATTTAAGCTAAGTACCACAGCCTCACATCCTCCTCTCTTGTGTTCTCTACCACTGAAATCACATGACAAACATCTGGTGATCAAAGTGAAATCACGAACTGGATAATTTCTATTTGGATGTTACTTTTTGGCTCCACTTATCCCTGCAGCTGGAGCATTTCCTTCCAGCAGCTCTATGCTGTTTTGTGAGCAACGCTGGAAAAATGCCACAAATGTATGAAAAACTTTGAAGGGGCTTAGTGTTAAAGACTTCTGCTTTCCAATCAGTACAGCTTGAATCAACAGCGCTGCTGCTAAACGTAAACAGGCATAATGGGAGTTTTACAAAGCAAGACTATTTGTATGTAACATCAAAACCAGCACAAAGTCCTCTTTCCATAAGAGTGCAAATCACATTTAGAGTAAGACCAGAGAGAAAAGCAAGATTACTTTGTGATGATTTGCTGCAAAGTTCACTACACTCTTTGCTTGATAACGAATTTCGTTCATATTGTCATGTACTTCAGGCTTCATCAACAGAGTGCTCAACTGCCAAAAACCATGACTTTAGCACATCAGAACAAAGGTGAAAAAAAGTGAAAAAGAGCACACATTATTATTTGATTTTCTGCAAGTAATAATTCATAAAAATATTATTTTGTTATAAACGCTGCCTAACCACAAATTAAAAAAAAAAGACAAGGAAGGTAGAAAAGATGGATGATGCTGCTGGAAGGATGAACGTGGATTCAGGTATATGAAATATTGGCTAATTATGTGGTAAGATTTTGCTTCCATCAGAAATAATAAATGGGAAGAGATTGCTAAATACATTTCCCCTGCAAAGGGAAGAAAGCAGTTTCTGGTATGTTGCACTTGTAACAATCTGATTTTTTTTTTTTTTGGCTTGCCATTATTTACAGTATCTTATCTACATTAGGAATAAATACAAGACAAGTAGCATCTTCTGCTGCCTCTCAAGTCGTACTCCAGTGTGCTTTCAGAGCAGACAAGCTGCTCATGTGAGCATGGCTTGAGGTGCTCTCAGAGAAAGTCTTATGCTCAAGAATGTGTCATGCCCCACCATGCTGGAAGACACGTTGTCCATGGGTACTCCAGATGTGTGGTTGAGAGATGGAAAAGTCCAGGAAGCACATCCTGCTCATGGCTGCTTCATGTGTGCTTTCTAACAGCTGCACACACTGACAGCAACTGGTGAGTGAAGCAGCCTTCTCCCGGCTTTTGTACATGTATAAAAGTATGACCCAGTTGTAAGTAATTAAAGGATTTACTGGTCAGGTCAGGCTCCAGAAGCTGTAGCACACAACAGGGAATAGCCAGGTTTGGTGCCCCAAATTCCCACGTGATACAAGAATCACAGAAATACACAACTCTTGGTCCCTCTCCTCTCTTCCTAGTCTCTGGTTGCTTCTGCTCTTGCAGCTGCTCTTCTCAAGCCCATGGATATGCTTTTGAATTAGCAGGAGTCACTGGACAGGGAGGCAGAGAGGAGTTGCTTTTATCAGAGCGTTTGTAAAGAACTTGCTGGGAATACCTCAAGAAATCAGTTCTCTGAACTGAAACTTTTCACTGGAGTTTATCCATTTTAGTGAAACTTTCAGAGAGAAAAGTATCTCAAGCCAAGATTTGCGACAAAGTAAAGAAAGAGAGGCATGGCCAGCATCCCAGGATATAGGTACTAGCCTGGAATGTCAAAGACAAAACATTCAAGTGAACCTGAGGCAGCATTTGTACAGTTGTAAATACAACACTGTGCTTATTAGAACACCTACATTTTCCAGATTGTTGTCAATATAGAAGTTGCTTGGGTGCATGAGACTCCTGGTTATTGACTCAGGTTGTGTCCTGTGCAACACTGAACAATCCATAAGGAGCCATCTTTCCTGAGATGTGCAGTGCTGGATTAGTGCCCAGCATGCCCAGAAACCTCAGCCTCAGGGAGGATGTAAATAGGAGCTTATCATGAGCATAGAGGAGCAATGACTGGAAAGTTGCCTAAGGACTGTGAAAGTGCTCTCCCAACATCCATTTGATAACGAAGTTACTCCAGTGACTTCAGTGAAATTTTCCTTACTTTGCACGGAAGTCAGGGAAAAGTGAAGCTGCTTCAACCGTAAAAACCTACCTTGGACATCTCATCATGCAAATTAAATTTAAAACCCCCATGGAAATAGTCCAAAGAACTTTCTCTGCATGTGGCTGTAAGTCATTTAAGTCATTCAGTGAGAAGGGATAATGGCCATCACTTTTCACTTGGCCAGTTCATATTGTGGCACTGGGAGGAAGACAGTCTGTCAAGTTTTTGTCTGCAGTGTCTGATTTTTCACCACACTGCTCTTGCCCTCCCTCCATTGTGTCAGGAGTGCATTAGGTGTTGGAAGGGCAACAAGAGGCTCCACCAGTGGGTGGAGAGGCTGGAGAGGGGGGATTGAATTATAGGCAGCCTGCAGAGTCTGTTGGAAAGGCTGTGCTGTCTCTCTTTGTGGCTGATATGTATCTATGTCCCTGTGCCACATTACATGGAAGGGATTAGAAATAGGATTTCCGATATTTCAGCTGACATGACAGGAGTGATAATTTCATGCAACTATGTTGAAAGCTAAATTCAAATATTCCACCTTTTAAAGGGATTGTATATATTTTCATCTGTGCTCTTAGGCTCAGAACCTTATTCTGCAATGACTGATACAACAATAAAATGCACTTCAAAGAGGCTAATACACAGATAATGTCCTGTCTCTCTAGGTGTACCTTACTCACACCCTAATGACTTAAATGACTACATGAAATGGCAATAAGTGTTAAAATAATCTCCAAAATCTCTGTGTATCACAGTTTGTAAAAGTTTGGAATACCTTCTGAAAATCAAAAACCTAATAGTTTTTTGGTTTACTTGTTTGGGGTGCTTTTTTTTTACCAAGGCCAAGAAAAATAAAGAAACAAAGTAATATAAAAATATCTCAACTCTAAGTAGAAGGTATCAAGGTCACTGGCTATAAATATAAATAATGCTGCTGCATAAATCTTAAACAGCTTACTGCAACTACTAATATAACTTTACAGTATTTACAAGATTAATCTTTTTAAAGAAAATTACAGGATCATAATATCAAACAAGATTATGCTATGTCCTATATAGCATTTTACTATGCACATAGCAGTAACATGACAGCAAATATGCACTTCAGACATATCAAGTAACTACTGCATGAAGAGGGTGACACTGCGTGCCAAATACCAAGCACACCAACAAGTCTTGGGGCCATCTGATCTCCCCATAGAAAATACTTTGTTAAACCCTTGAGAGCCTCATTGTATATCTAATGGGAAATGTGTAATTTTTCATGCCTCCATAGAAATGTGCATTGAGTATTCTGACTATAATATACAGGTGCAAGATTTTCTAACTGTTGGCCGTTGAAGCAGAAGAAATACCAGAAATATTACGATGTAGACAGAGTCCTTGGATCCTGTCCTTGGGACAGAATGAAGGAACTTTTGCTAAGTTATATGCATTTCCAGCACTCTTGCAATGGCATTCTCTGTGTTGAATTCATGCAGCCCACAGTGTGCACCAGGTAAATTGTAGCATAGGTCTGTTGGTTCAGGTGAGCCCTGTGCTTTTTTCTAGCTGAGGAGCTTGTTCATTGTTTGTAAGGTTTGTCCAGCAGGAGAAGCAAATCTCTCAGCAGAGGCAAGCAAGATCAGCACAGGAATCCAGTTAGTAGTTAGATGAATAGACATCCTTCTGGAGCACTGATCAGTGATAAAATATTTAAATAGAATGTTTTGTTTGATAAAAGTTCTAGCTAGTAAAGAGAACCAAGCTCCCTTTCCCTTCCAAAAGCCTAAAAACACTTGATTCATGCCACTGTTTCAATGTGGCCTTGCACAAGAGAACAAACACACTGAAGACAAGCCCAGTTTGGGCCTGTGGTTCTAGACCTGAGTGTACATCAGGATGCTGCTCTCAGGAGCTCCACCTCATTGTGCTGCACTGTGAGTAACTTCTACTTTCCCTGACCCACCCATAGATGGTGTTTGCAGCAAAGGGACCAGGCACTTGTTCCTGTGCCCTGCAAAAAAAGCCCTTGGTTCTCTGGAGGACGTTCCTGTCCCTTCCTCTTTTGCAGCTCCCCAAGCAAAAGCTGTTGCCTTGACAACTCTGCGGCGTTCTCTGGCTCCATGGATGCTGGCAAGAGGAAGGCCAATTTCCTTCCACAAAATACAGAACTGCCAAGGAATAAACAATTAAAAGTGTTCTGATTCCTTCAGTAGTGTCAAAGACAGAACAAAAATGAAGAAACTCACCACAGACACAGGATTTTATAAGCCAGAAGCAGCAGGATTCAAGCCCTGAGAATTCACAAACACAAGTAGGGAACAGAAGAAATTGCAGTTGCTTGAGATTTCAGCAAAGGGTTGGAAATGGCTATGGCTAAGGTCAGGCTGAGGCTCTTCTCTTTGATCATCCTTCTGTAACTGGAAGGCCTCTGGCCTTCCATGGCACTGCCCTTGCTTTACCATTACACTGTTTATAAAGAAAGTGATAAAAACAAAAATCCAAAACAAAATTTAAAAAAAATTAAAGAAAAATAAAAAGAATGGATTTGCAGTTTTCACTGCTCTTGCATATAACCTTTTATAATATTAAGTAGGACTAACTTTCTTCATTTCTAATCTTGTGCAGCATTTTTATTTTTTTACTTCAACTCTGCTTCAAATAAATGTATTTTTGAAGACACAAGAAAACTGATCGTCAGGAAAGGGATCACACACTGCACCCCCCTAGAAAGGACAGCAGACAGAGGTGCTGTTTATATGTAACACAAAGTAAACATGTTGCCATGAAGCTCTGTTTTTCTGTGTCCTGTAACTGAGCTGAGGGCTGCTCACCCACGGAATACTCAGCTGTGTGACCATTCTGTCACATCTCACTGCGTCCATGAGGAACATCACATCCATTGGAAGTCACAGCTCGGATGTGAAAGGACTGCTGCGCTGTAGTAATCTTTAAATTCCTCAGTACTTTGAGCACATATAATGGCTTTTGTCTTCTCTCTTTTATCAAACCTTCCCCTCCTTTAAGGGTTAGCCAAAGCACAAGCTATTTGTACTGCCAGCAGATACCTAATGATAACAGGTTATGTGCATCCTTTACCAGAAGAAAATTACTTTGGAAAGTATCCATTAGTAATTAGAGCTAGATTTTCAGAGCTAATAGAAGCAAAAAGTACAGGAGAAGCTAATCACAACTTCATGATGCCAATAAAATCTGTAATAAAAAGCAATGCACTCTATATTCCAAAAAGGCTGCAGCATATCAACAGACACATCTGACAAAAGCATCTAATACCACTGAAGCTCTGGCATGCATTATTGTATTTTATTCAAGAAAAGCATAGACAAAAGCTACTGGAGCAACCTTTCTGCTAGCAGTTAAATTTAACATGCAACCAGGTATGACCAGGCTTCATGATACACCAACCTGCTAGTCAAACTAATAGTACTTCTATTTTAAGCTAAATGGAAGGGGATTAGGGTAAGAAAACTCCCTCTATTGACCACTGACATTGTTTATTACATAAAAGGTAACTGCTTGGAGAAGATTCCATCTCTTTTTGCTGCAGAAAATGTCTTGGTTTGCTGTTAACCCTTCTCCCATTACAGTGCAGCCACATTCGTACCACTGCTCACAGAAGCATAGAGAGCCTTCTGCATGATTGAGGGCAAGAACTTTGTAATGCACTACCTTTATCTGTCATATTTTGGTCTACAGCAGTAAATTTTGTATGCCTCTACTGACTACTCCCTGGAAATATGGTAAAGATGTGGCCTTTTATACAAAGATAAGGTACACAGAAATGATATCCGGAGAAAATATGGTAATAGAAAAGAACAGGCTCAAACAACAATGAACAGCTCACAGTCAAATCCAAAAGCATTAGAAGATTTCAGGCTGTGTTGGTAGAGTACAAATCCATCTTGGATCAAATTATTCACCCATTTACTGTGGTCCCTCGCTTGGCCTGGCAATTAGTTCAACTGTGGAATGCTACTTATGAGTACATTCACAATCCCCACATATTCTCTACAGCACAAATGGACTTTGGGAAGGAAGAACTGGATACAGGCTACCCACTGTAAACAAAACAGCCACTACTTTCACTGAGGTGCTAAAGCTGTGCCTGCAAATAAAACACAAAATAAAAAATTTCTAATTTCCTACTTGGTATTCTGGGCAATGTGAGGGAATTTACTTAACATCTTCATGCCTCTGTTTTGTCATCTCTAAAACAAGGATCACACTACTGCCTTCATAGGACTCACTGCTATTTTTTGGCTCTGACAGGGCCATGAATTTTTCTGATCTATGTAACATACATGTGGACCTTGGTAATTCTGTGCATTCCTGTAAGACTCCTGTAATTCCCTCTTGTTAGGCCACGGACAAAGCTCATCTGTCAAGCAAAAAGTTTCGTTAGCAAAATTAATTCAGCAAAACAACATCAACAAATAAGGAAGAAACAAATCTGAGCTTTAACACATTCTTGAGGAACTCACCTGCACAGACAGAAGGTAGAAATTAATGTCAGTGGATGGGCCTGATCTGCAGAAAGAGATTTTTCCATTCTGTTTAAGAAACAAAGTGAAGGAAAAAGCTATTTTTAGAATTACAATTTGAAATGCCTGTTGGAAAAAATATGAAAAGAAAAAGTATATTTTGCCCTGTTTTTCCTACCACTTCTGATTCATCATTGCATGACACAATTTTTACAACAACTTACAGTAAAATATTGAAATCAGTTTAATCCCTTAGGGATGTAAGCTACTTTGTACATGCGTAAATAAACTGCTTTATGCTAAGCAGTGTTTTGGATACAATTAGCAACCCCTGAGAACGCAGTTAGTCTATAACTGGCCATTCTGCAGTAACGATTCCCTCCCTGTCAGATGGGTTTTAAACTGAAAGGTCATTTTGGATAATAATTTCTATGATTTTACCTCTCTTTCCCATCAAAGTTGAAAACTTGAGTTAACTCATGGTGTCATAAGGGAAAGGAACATGTTTCCTTGGAAGGTTTTAGAAAGGTACTATAACCTTGACCTACACGAAAAGCTTTCAGAGGCAAAACTGCAGTTTTGTTTCTCAGAATAAGTCCTTGGCTTTAGTCCCAAATTCCTCAGAAAGCTGCTACTCATAGCATCAAACAAAAGGGTGATTTTTAACAAGTTTTGTGCTTGAGTCTCTAGAAAATGCTCACCTAATGCACAATGCTGCATTTTCCTTTGCATTTGTCTGCTTTCACTCAGTGTAAGCAGGCCCTTAGTTACCCTTCAGCTGACTAGTGTCAATGATAATAACAATACATTTTTATTTTTAGACCACTCAAATCTAAAGGCAAGTTAGCTCTGCACATGTATGCATGCACACACAAATGCAAGTAACGTGAACATTTCCAAAGGACAACAAGTCCTTTTGGAATAGTAATGAATAGAGAAATCATCTCGTGCCCTGCATGAGATAGGTGCATTTCAAAATTTTCCTGTATAGCTTCCATGAAAATTGGCCCCTAAGCAAGGGTGTGAGTCATTGATGAATACAGCTCTGAGGCTTCACGCTGTGCAGCAAGAGCTGTAAAAGGCATTAGAGGAACAGAGGGGAGGAGGAGGAGAGAGAGAGAGGGTTAGGAGGTTATTAAATAAAACCTGGTAATGGTTTTACATGAACATTCTCTGAGCAGTGTTTGGAGAAGGCACACCCTGCCCCTCCAGGCAGCGCCTTTGCCGGGCAGGGCACAGAGGGGCTGCTCTGCCCCTCCACAAATCACTCCTGCCTGTACCAAAAGCACTGCTCTCACAGCTGCCCTCCCAGTGCTCGCTGCCAACTCGAGTCCTACAAGTGAAATAAATTATCCTATGGCACATATTGTCTTATAGCAACTTTTCAAATAAATATTGCAGCGAAAGGATGGGGGTTTTGTCCTCTGCACCCATCTCCAGCACACAAAAGCCACTGCACTGTACTGGCAATATTGCAGCCTTTGCCAGCACAACTATGCAGGAAGTATAGAACAGGATAGAGATTATTTAAACTTCCTCAAACTTCAAAAGTATATGATTTTGGTTCATATTTGTATTTTTTTCCCCCCAAGACCAGTGTATTAAATTGCTGTTAATTTATATCATTCACTGGTTATCAATAGAGTAAACATAACTGATAACACATCAGTTAACACATAAATTACAAGCAGTTCTCCTTTTTATGCAATTGTGCTTCTCCTACCCAAGTCAGGAGATCCAGCTTTCAATAAAGACATTGGGTTTTTAGTCAATACTTCACTCATTATCATGCCAGATCCTCTATCCTTCAGACTTCCTGCATGTCCTGATCTCACACTCACTTGTGTGGTCCCCTCAATCTCTCTTCCTATTTTTGCTTCTTCCATTGTGCCAGCAGCCTTAGTGCACCCATCTGAAAGAGGAGATACAGTGTGGGCCGTTACATCCCATTATCAAACACCCTGCCACTTGCGGGTTCACATGGGAAGTTGATTATAAACAATGATTAACTGACACCAACTGGCTACACTGGCATAGTTATAAATAATCCAATAATCCCTTAAATGTGTCTTTTTTCAGAGGAAGGCTTAGATGTACAGTCAGGAAAAAATATTTTCCCATATTTTATATAGCAAAAGTATCATGTATCGGAAAGAAATACATAATTGAAATCTTTATGTTCACACAGATAACAGTTTAAGGAGATTTGGCATAAACAAATGAAAATTATGTTTCTTAACAGGTACATGAGGAACTCTAAGTGTTTTAAAGGCCGGAAGCAGTGGTTTTACAGTCAAGTCTTTTGAACAAATGGGCACAGTGGTCTGCATAAGTGAAAATTCAACCGAAAAGGAATGTTAATAGGAAAACCTTTTGTCATGTTACAAGTACTCCTGTTCCTCTAACACCCTTAAAAATAAGAGATACAATTAAAAAAACACAACAAAACAACCTTCTGTATATGTGTATATATATATGTATTAGAACAGTAATTTTATATTCCCTTTTAACTGAAGAGTCGATAACTGACTGGTGCTATTTTAAAAAAGAGACACGAACCAAACCCCCCTGAATCCACAGACACGCAGCACCATCTGGTGGATTAGCACGTTTGGCAAACAGTTCTGCATTTACTGACCGTGTTTCACAGGCAGAAGAAGGAAGAAACCATATAAACAAAAGCATATCAGGGAGATTTGTTTAGTCGGTGTCAGGCAAGACAAAGTGAGGGGGGTGGAATTTCCGTGAAAGTTGTCAAATACTCTTTACTCATATAACACTTTATATTTTTCAGACACTATGTATAAATCTGGATTCAAAAACATGCAAACAGTACACTTATGATAACAAAAATTCAAAAGTTTTGGTATGTAATTTAACTAACAGCATTAAGATTAATTTGATTTCTTTCATGCACACATTAAGGCACATGTTTATAAACTACCATTTTTTCACTGGAAGCCTTGCTTAGTGAACAGGACTGATTGCTCACCTAATAACAGTTTTCCAATAATTTGCTTTCTTCTTCTCAGGCACTATATGGTCTCATGTTCTTTCACACACAAGCTCTGCTTGGATAATACGACATTATCAGGTGCTCATCACTGCAATGCCACAATGAATTACAGGTGTCAATTTAAAACCCCTTCAAGGCAAGTTGCATTTATTCTTCGCATACAGTGAGTAAAAGGTGGTTCTTATTTTGGGTAGGAAAGGAAGAGGCCCTCAATATGTACACAGGGATGTGCCATTGTAGTCCCTGCTGTCTTTCTAGTAGCTCGTAGTGTCTTTGGAATTCCACCTTTCCATCGAGCCAGGTCACCTCACTGCACTCTGCAATAGGTGGCTCTTGGCACACGACCCTTGAGGGGGTCAAAAGGCTCAGTCCTCCACAGGCCACGCGCTCACCCAACATCATCCAAGCAGCTGGGGCTCCCTCCTGGTCATCACACCCCCGCATCACCTCTGCACTGATCCATTTGTGCTCACCCCCATTTCTGACACAGCGCTGCGAGCTGCTGGTCCTAAGATTTCATTTTGAAAAGCCACCTGTCTACACATGTCCATCTTCCAGAAGTGTCCTCCATGTATGCTGGAATCAGGAATATACATATTTTAAGTCTGAATTTGCTGCCTATAGAAGTTTCCCTTCTTCTTAATGGCCATATATCTCCGCTATCTTTCATCTTCCGGCAGGTCATCTGCATCTTTGTTTTGTCCACATTGGTAATGTAGGTCAAATCATCCCACGTCCCTTCGGAAGACACTAAATGTACTCAGCACATCATTCTCACAATCAGACACACCATCACTGAGCTGCAGACTGGGAAAGTGGACAGCAAGATCAAAACACAGGACACTAGCCAACATAACTTCATACACCCCAGAGGGCAAACAGGAAGGTGGCAGGAGGCTGCTTGCTGCCAATTACTGTCTCAAGACACTACGTTTTCCTTGATTCTTCAAAAATGTTATTAAGCACTTCTTACAAGCATCCGCAGCCAACCGTGCCAGGTAAGAAAAGAGGCGAAAAATGTCTTCTTCATGACATCTATATTTTTTTCACAGGTAGCTTGAGGCACTGAACCCAGTACCAGCGGCTCTGGGGCTGACACCCCCCTCTGCAGCACGGCCACGAAAGGCACAGCCCCGTGCCCGGCCCGGTGACCCGCAAAGAGCCGCGCCCGCCCGGCAGCGGGCCCAGCGCGCCCCACGCCCGCAGCCCCNCAGCCCGCGGGGCCGCGCGGGAGGAGCGGGGGCGGTGCCGCCCGAGGCCCCTCCCGGCCGTTGCCGCCGTTGCCGAGCGCCCAGAGCCGCCTCAGCCCCGGCCCTGCCTCAGCCCCTCCGCGGCCATGGAGAGCCTGTACAACCCCTCCGCCGCCTCGGTGCTGGCCGAGCTGCAGTGGGAGCCCGGCTTCGCCGTGCCCGTGGCCAACGCCGAGAACAAGGCGCTGGAGGACGAAGTGAGCGCGGCCCCGCGGCCGGCAGGGAGAGGAGACCCCCCTTCCCCCGGGGCCGGGGGGGGAGGCATGGAGGGATGGATGGAAACCCCACGAGTTCCGCGGAGCTGCCCGGGGAATCGGGAGGGAGATCCCCGCTTCCGAGCCTGGGACCCGCGCACCCGCATCCCCCGAGCCCCTCGGGAGCAGCAGTGCGAGTTGTGCCTTCCCTTAGCCAAGCTCCGGGTTTTCTCCTGAAATCCCTCATTTCACTGCTTTGGAGGAACGTAGCAGTTGCTTCTTACGTTATTTTTTCATTAATAATTGCAATGACTATTTTTAGATAGTTGCAGGTAATAAGCACTCAACCGCAAACAGTAACTTGACGATTGTAACTCTTAAACAGCTCCAGAAGATGCTAAAGGAAAAAGAGAACCTGCAAAATGAGTTGACCAACTTTGAGGAGCGCATAGAAGCAATGACGTCTCATTTGAAGAACGTGAGACAAGAGATAAGCTTATCTCAGGTAAATCACCACCTCCAGCAGACCTGTTTTGTCAAACAGACCTGTAACCTGAGTACCTCCCAAAGATTGGTATCCCTGTCTATTTTCCCAGCTTTGATAGAGATTTATTAGGCCTTTATTCCAGGTTTTCCACAAGAAACAAAAGTTAAACTAAGTACCTCAGTGATATTATTTGATGGTCCTTAAGAAGACCACTCAAATTCAAATGACTCTACCTAGCAAAAAGCCAGGAAGGCTGCATTTTGTAATTCTTGATGAATGGGGACTTTCGTAGATACTAATAACAAAAAAAAAATTGTCAAGGAAAACACCAGTGTGAGAGAAAAATAACTTTATAATCTTTATAATGATGAAGAATTAGTTGTGAAATGCTGGTGAAGACTTAATTCACAGACCTGAAAAATGAAGTGAGCTTGTCAAGATCGAAGTCTTTACTTACACTCTGAATTAACTGGCCAAAAGGGCTGGTTTAGATTTCTAAAGAGTCTTGAGACAAAGATTTACACCTTTCAGATAAAATATCCTGGGTGAAAAAGTCTTAAGAAACTTCCCTGCTGCTGAGAAATTTCTTAATTTTTTTTTGGTGCTAGATTCAAGTTTTAATTTGAATTAAAAGAAAGATTAGACAATACATAAATACTTCTATAGGCCAGCAGGGGAGGTCTGTCTCGGCACAGAACAATAAAATATTTTTTTGAATAAAAATCTCCTGAATCTGATGTAAAGTCAGTGGTGATCAAGAGACTAAGATTTTCATGTTGAAAGTTTCACCACGATTATGAATCATGGGTGAAAAGTCTTAGAATTGAGTTTTTATGGCTGTAAAAGGTTGATCTGTGCATATTTGATACAAGGTGTACATATGTATACATAAGAATATGTGTATTTGAGATACTAAAATCAAACCAATACATTTTATCTGAAAATTCTTCCATTTACACGGTGTAACCACACCATGTCTGAGTTGGGATTTGATTGTACATGAAAAACAGGTTTGTTGATGTATGCCTTTTGTTTGTTGTAAAATACTGAACTTTATTATTCTGCAGTCTCTTTACAAAGCCAAAGAGAATGAAATTGAAACTGAACATCACTTTAAAGCCCTTGCTGAGAGAGAATATGGACATCTCAAAAATGACATTAAACGACTGAAAGATGAGATCGCTTCCTTGAGACAAAAGAAGAGCATTCAAGAAGTAAGGTTTCAAATTTTTGGAAGAGAACACCTATACTGCAGAATTTTATGGCTTGTCCTCACTTGCACATACAGCAACAGTAGTATAAGTCAAGAATAGCTAATTATAATTAAAGCTTACAAACTGTAGAAGATGATCTGGATGAGCTTTTCCCTGTGTAGGCGAGTGACACTGAGTATCTCCTTGCATAGAGTGGTCAAGATTTAGCAAATATTAATTAGATATTGAAAGAGTTCTGTTCTTAATGCCAGATACACAGCCACACATCCATATAATCATATTTCTAATTCTCACGTATATTTTCTTAATGGATTCAAAATTAAATTGTCAGTAGTAAATCTTCTTCTCTACATAAAATAAACTTGGGTCATGATTTCAATATCAAAAATTTGTTTTAAGTTAAAAGCAATCTAGTGCTACCCAGTTACAGGTGGTTTTCTGGGTTTGGACGTATCTCTTTTTCTTTCTATTCATTATTTAATTTTTTTTATTTGCTCTTTTTCTTCTGATTGAGGCTGTTTGTATTCTCCAGTCCCTCAGAATGGGTAGCAGGATGAAGATATTGACACTATTCAGCTGGATCTAGATTCTCTAATTTTTGTGTCAGGAAGTTTGTTCTCAGTCACGTGAAGAGGTCACATTTGAAAATGGATATGTAGGATAAGGGTCTAACAACTGGGCCTTAGTGAGTGAGGGAGAAACTTTACCTTTTGATGCCTCAGATCAGTTTATTATGTGGAACAACTACCCTGCATATGGGTATATCTTGCCAGAGGTTGACTTTTCTGTTTAAAATTATTTGCATTTTAAATTTGTGGCAACCTACTGTCTTGTTTCATCTTTAAGACTAGGATATCCAGTAGCATTCCTCAAGTATAACACATAATTAATAAAAAAGAAAACTATCAGTTCTTGGACAGGATGTGGGTGGACTTGTTACAGTAGCTTGAACTGGTTGCTTCAATTACTATTCAATGAATATTAGACGTTTGATATTGAACCTTTAATTTTCTCTTATTTTATTAGAACACTATAAATAAAACCACTAAGAAGCTGGAAAACTTAAAACAACAGATGAACTGTGATGAGGAACTTCTGGAGAGCTGGATAAAGGAATTAAATCGCACAGACAATGATGCTATTGCAATCCAGAAGTATGCACAGCAAGATGAAGGGAAACTAGGAGTAAGTAGAAAAGACAGCAATTTTCAGAAACCGAATGGAGAACCGTTTTATCACTTGAAGACCTTGTTATGTTATCAAGTCAGATAACATGAAGACAGGATTTTGTACAATACTGCTTTGAAACTGGTTTCCATTTAGCACAACGGTGCAATTCCATATGAGGCTCATTTTGAAGTTCAGAGAGAACAGGTTTTACAATGAGAAGCATAATTGAAGACATTTATTTGCTTGCTCATCTGGGTAAAATTGAAGTTTAAATTTTTTGAGAGGGTGCACAAATAGATAATAAAGTCTAGAAAACAGTGCCACTGAATTAAGAGGAGTTTGTTCAAAAATTCATACCAAGTATGGATGAATAGTGTAGGATTTCCCTTTGGAGCTGAATTTGTTAATATTGCTGACAACAAAGTACAGCTGCTTTAGTAAAGCTACCTGGAACAATGGAAGATGTAAAGATATTTATCTGTATAAAGAGAGATTCCAGTCAAAAGTTCAGAGTTTATAAGGGTGAGTTCCCCAGTATATTATTAATGTAGAGATAAGTAACCCTGGTTATGATTCTTTTTAACCTTTAAATAGAGTGAGGAGAAATTTGATTTTTACTCCTTGAATACTTAACCCAGAAACTTTAGTTTACACAAACTGTCTCACTGCTGTGTGCCATGGACACCACACACACATTTACACACAGTGAAGGGTTACTTTGGCCTTGCTGCACTCTGGTTCTTATGGCCACTAGTATTGACTGAAAATTTGGGAGGCTACACTGTCAATTTTTTGTTCTCTAAAACACAATAAAATTGATGCCTCAATAACTCAACCCCTGATTGTAGCAGGGCTTTAAGAATTTATGAAATGTGAACTAATTATTTTCAAATGCATAATTTCCAAATATTTTCATATCCTTTCATTTTAGGCATTAACCCTTCAAATAGAAAAGTTGACCGTGGAAGCAAATCAGAAGCGCAGAGCTCTGGATAATGAGCTTACAGAAACCATGACAGCTCAGGTTTGTGCTTAAGGTTCTCAGAGATCCCTTGTTTATATGTGACAATTTTAACATCAGAAGTCATGGGGGTGCTTTCTTTTAAACAGATGGAGCTTGACAGAGCAGCTGAAGATTTTCGCAGGGTTCATCAAGAAAGGCAAGAAGTCATCAGACAGTGGGAGAATGCAATTCAACAGATGCAAAAAAGAGATCAGGAGATTGATCATTGTGCTTTGGTAAAACTGCTGTAACTGATCCATATCTGGGTTTTGGGGGTTTTTGTTGTCTTGTTTGTTTTTTTTTTTAACATGAAAACTACAGTACAATTTTATGAGTAGCTAATGCTTTACTTTAACTTTCGAAGTGCACAATTTTCACTGAATAGCTATAAACCTGTCAGGTAAAGAAAGCATCACTAATGCTGGTAATTTTCCTGTTTAATTTCATCTGTTTCAAGTCTACCTGAAGTTTTGCTTAGCTTTTTTTTCCCAATTCAATATTTTATTTTCATAAGAGTTTACAGTGTCTTTTTGTTTTTAAATTATTGGAATATTTTGGAAGATTCCTGTCCAAAACAATTGTAGTGTTTGGTGTGATGTATCCATGGAAAAAAGTAATTTTAAGAATGATAACTGGGCTGCCTCAGGCAAATAGTAATCATAATAGGAATTGATCTTCTGGTTGTACCCTTTATTAATCTAACACGTCTTAACTAATGCAAGCAAATCGAAAATGTTTTTATCCTGATAGCTAATTGCAGAGATAAAACAGGAGATCCGAAACAAAGAACTTTTGCTGAGAGAGAAAACTTCCTTTTTGGTAAATGAAACTGTCAATAATATGGAATATGAAAAGAAAATCTCTTCTGCTGAACGGGAAGCAAACAACCTCCGAAAGGAGTACCAGGCTCAGGATACTCGCAGGACTCAGCTGCAGGATGAGGTAAGGGTGACCAGAGAGTTCAGGAGAGCAGACTGAAACTAGAACTGAGGACCAGATGGAGGAAACACACGAACAGCATCTCCTTTTCTCTGGTTTTATGCTACATTCTTAATAATTCAACAAAATGTTGCTTTTCTCAGCCTACTCCTGTTTATTGGGATCTGAACCCTCAATTTAATTGAGAGTGGTGAAAAGAATGGAATATATTCTCTGTCGTGTAGGTGTAAAATGGATGAATTTTCTCTTAAATGGTCTAACACTGTTAGATGCCTCAGGAGGCTTTTTTCCTTTAGCATACATAGATTGCAGTATTGCATAAAGATGAGAGAAATCGATTCCAGATTCCAAACAATTCCTGTCCTGTGCTCTCAGAAGTGTGTGCTGGTGGGCTTTGTAGTCAGGTTACAATTCCTGGGGAAAACACCCAGTGCTTTCACGTGGTTTTCTAATCAAGAGGCAGTAGGACAGGGCTGCCCTGTGAACAAGCCATGCTTGATGCTGTCCATACGTACTCTGCACTTAAATCTGGGAATGAGCTGCACTGCTTAATTACGTAAATGTCTGTAGATGTATTTCTAAGAAGTAATTTAAGTTTCATGGCTCTGCTGAGAAGGGATACACTTGTATTACCTGAATAAGTTTTTTCTTAACAAGAAAATAGTAACACTGGGTTACTCTGCAAGCTTGGTGATTTCTGAAAAACTCTGCATCTGCTGTTGCTTTAACTTTGGATAGCTTTTCTGTAGCAGGTGGTTCATAGACTGATCTCCTAATTAAACTGTAGGTAGCTCAAACAAGGTGTAGGCTATTAGATTACCCTATAATTCATGCAAGCTTGAGGGTTTGTAGAATTGGTCAGTTTTCATCTCAAGCTGTGAGATTCTTCCTTGAAGGTTTTCCACAATTAATACTCCATGGTGGGATGATAGAAGTGTCTCCCCTTATTAGAACAGTTGTGGCATGCATGTGAGAAACAAAGAAAGAAGGAGACAGTTCAGCCAACCACTTGTGACCTCTAAGAAACCTGCTACACATGCACTTGATCAGGTTTCTTCATCTGTGAAAGTGAAGACAATTACATTTATGCTGTTAAGTGATAATGTGAAAATGAAAGAGCCACTGACTGTAAAGTATTCCTATACTGTTTAATGAGTATATGCTGTCATGTATATTTTACCAAATCAAATATCTGTGTATTTTTGTCACAGTGATCTCTTCTCTTAATCAAAATAATATTGTGTCCAGCAAAGTTTGACATAGAAATGTTTATTAGATAGATAAGGTTATCCATGTTCACAGAGAACCACAGCAAAGTCAGCTGTGCACTATAAAACCACAGTTCCACTCATACAGATGCTGTTGGACAAGAACTGCAGCCCACAGCACCTCCATAATTTGTTCTGTGTTCTTAATTATTATTTTCTCCCAGTACTCATACCATGTAAATTAGTCTGTTGAATTTACTAGCTGGGCTAATTTATAGTGCCTCAGAATTTGTGGCACTCCTCATTTGGAGAGCACTGGTTAAAAGTAATGTAATACTTTCCAACAAGTAGGAAAATATAATTTTAAATATCTTAACATGTTCCAAAGTAAATAAGAGCTCAGTTGCCTGATTTTGTAATTTATTAGCTGCAGGCTTTGAAGTGCATTGTGAGCAGAACTTCTTCTGATCTAGAATCTTTGAGAACACAAGTAACCAATCTGAAGAAAGAAATTCAGGGGAAAAAAGCCAGGTAAGAAACAGAACTTTAAAGATATAATTTGTAAGGATCAGTAATACAATCAAAGCCTTGAGATAGCAAAGAACCTTAAATAATGTTGATGACTGAAGCCTCTAATTTTCTGTTTACTTCATGTCCTGCATAGTTTTTGGCACTGGGTAATTTAAGCAAAATACTCTTGGTAATCCTTGTTTTTAAAGGGTGTGAAAAAAAAATCAGGGCCATGCTTATCATAAGTTGAAGTTCAAACTGAGGCAACTTCTCAGTCAGATTTGCTGCTTCCTTTTGTCAGCATTGTCTCGGCAACTTACATGTACCTTACGTAACTTTGTTTAGATTACAACTTCTTAATGAAAAAAATGCGAGTCTGTCTGATAAACTGAAGCTTGTGATTGAGGAGTCACTCAGTTCAGAAGAGAAAGCTTTGAGGTTTGAAGAAATATTGAAAGAAGAAGAAAAAAGTGTTGAGGTAAAAATGTTTTTCGTGGTTTCTATATATGAGGAGTCATTTGCAAGCTTTATATTTTAAAATTATCTCTTTAATTTTAGAATTTTCTATTGAAATTAAATGAAAGTGTTAATATGACATGTAGGTATTTCATCAAACACTGAAGTAATGTGCATGTAGATAAGTCTGTGCTGAGAAAACTCTGGAGGAAAATAAATGATCCTACTAATTCAGACTGTATTAATATAGGATTTTGATAACCATCAATAAGGTTATTAAAGAGTGAGAATCTTGTCAGGATGATTTTTCAGTAACACTGCGACCAAAAACTCCATGGCTCTAGTAAAACACCACCAATATTTATAAACCTGCAAAGAGCTGTGATTTTGGCAAACAGTTTAAAAAATATTTAGGGATCTTTTAATCAGATTTGGCTGCCCTAGTCTGCTCTTCATTATTTAATTCTACTGCATGATACTCTGACACATCTAACTTGTGGACTATTAAATAATGACTGGCTCACTTTAGATTTCATTTTTGTGAATAAAGATTTTCATCTGGGAAGTGGCAGATACAAGCTATAATAAGGTGACTATTTTTTTTAACATGCCTAATAATGCTTTTATAAAATTAAAAACCCACTTCTTAGGTTGGAAATTAAGTATAGGAATAAAAATTCATTATCATCTGATGAGCTGTAAATGGCTTTTGAATAAATGCAGTGTTGTAATGCAATCTTCTGAACATTTCAGGAAATGCTTATACTGTTTTGTCATTTTGCTACTAATTCTCTTGAAGTATTTTCACTACTTAACTTCTGACTGAACACGACAGAAATATTTGTTTACATTTTGCTGGACAGCTGATCACTGGATATGCTGAAGCTTTCACTGCTCTAGAATGAGCAGGTTAATTTAATGTGACAGCAGGTGTCCCACACAACTGACAACAAAGCTGTATCTGTGCATACCACTGTATGATCTTTTTTATTCTTCCCTGTTTTGTGTTTCCCATAGCATGCATGTGAAATAATGCCTTGCAGTAAATTGAATGTTATTTTTCAAACTTTTTAACTCCACAGGCATTAATCACACATTTTAAATATACTTTCAGAAACTAGAGACGGGATATCTTTCCTTTATTGAGAGTTTCCTAAATTACAGGCCTTACTGTTTTGGCTTTTCAGATAATTTGAAAACAAGTTGTAATGGTGTAGCATTTCATTAAAATGAAAACCTTATTTGCTTCCCCTTAAGACAGTTTCCAGGGTGGCTAAAGCTTTAGCAGAGTTTCTTTACTCGTGTCTGTGGTGGATAACCTAAGATGACATTGAGCCTGGCAGCTCCACAACTCCAGGGGAATATTTTAGCTAGGATGAACTGTTCTTGAACAATGTCTGTAATGTATTAGTCAGAAGGCTCCCTTCCATCACCATTAGACACACATGGCTATTTGCTGCATCTGTTAATTTACTGTGAAGAGATATTTACAGGAACAATGTGGATGAAATGTCTCTGTTTTGCTCTCTAGTTCTGTGGTACTTCTCCCTCTTCAATTTGTGGCAAAACACTGTTGCACAGTGAAGCTTATTGAATGTCTTATCTCTATTAACAACCTCACTTAAAGGGAGAGCAACAATTTCTGTTAAATAAATTAATTTAGATATGCAATAAAGACCATGAAGTGAAGGTCAAATCATGATCTAATGTCAGTGGATGAATTTATAATTGTCATTAGCTTCAAAAATACAGCTTAGCATTTGGCACATGCTTAAAAACCAGTTTGCTTCCAGAGGAAAGTTCCTTTGTTCAGGCACAATGCAAAACCCACTGACCTGTGCTACAGTCCATAATAATTTCATGTTAATCTTACACTTGCCTTTTACATCCTGGGTTTTGAATTTGGAATTGCACTTACAGCAAGTTCAACTACAAAAAATTCTGTTGGGTAGAATGTGCAATGTGATCACAAACCCTTAGAGAAGACATTAAATTATCTTCCACCATTATTTAAGCCAGCAAGATGGTTACATACATATTAAATCAAGAATAAACACGCTGTTAGTCAATGTAGAAAAGTGATTTCTCAGGTGTTTTGCATATTAATTTAAATGTACATCCTCAAATTCTGTACCAGACTTGAGCTAAATGTAAATGAGTCCTTTGGAACAGGAAGGGGAAATCACATCACTTGTTTTAGGATGTACCTCACAGGAAAGTGGCATGCTCAATGGCTTGAGCTTTGGAAGGTCTTTGGCTACTTGAGTGGGACAGGTGGAAGGAGGGAGGGAAAGAATAAATTTTTTTTCCTTATTAGGGTTATAAAAAGAAAATAATCTAAACTTTCATTGTTTTCAGTCCATTTCAGGTTACCGGAAATGTTCAGCATTGTTTTTTTATCCTACTAAAACCTAATTTCCTGCACTGATTTAGGTGTTAATGGCAACTTACCTCTGAGAAAAGGAAGTAATTTTAGAAAGTGTAATTTTTCAGAATTATTCCATCTTAGATAAACACACACATACCTGCATGTGCACACACAGCGTTACAAGATTTAATAAGCCATTGAAAAGCTTTGTTTTATATTTCTCAAATATTCACAGATGCTGGAGGCAGTAAGGAGGTTTTTTGAAAAGAATGACAGGAGTTTAGTTTTCTGAAAGGCTGAAAAGAGTAGCATTCCTATAACTGGGAAAAAAAAAGTCGTGTAATTGTAGGGTAGGATTAGATTTTTAAGAAATTAATAAAAAATATTACTTTAAGTCAAATACTTTTTTTGCCAACCATTTTGAAGACTTACAAAATTCCCTGTTCATATTAATGGTATAGTAATATTTTTTTTCTATATATGATTAATAAAAGCAAGTAGTTCTTCAGAAATCAATTTTGATGTGATTAATTACTTCTTTCCTCTGCTTGATGATCAATTTGTCGCCAGGAAAAAGAAAACGAAATGAGTAGGTTAAAGGATCTACTTTTCAAGAAGACTCAGGAGTTAAAAGGGCAGAGGGATAAGGAGAAGATTGTTCTGGCAGAAATTGAGGGCGGTCAAAAATCACTTAAAAATCTCAAGAGTCGACTGCGCAAACTTGACGCAGATCTGTTAAAACAACAAGGATTAATATACGACCAGGTAAAATCTTCATGTATTTTCATACTATGTTTGTTTCTTGAGTCTACCGATAGCCCTTTGCTTGAATTCTGTAATCTTTAACAGTTTTCCATTTTGGAAATGTTATGCATATCATTTGAAGTCTGCATTTATTTCTTTCTCTAGATGTACAGATAAAATTGAAATTACTGAAACTTGTCAAAGCGTCACCTAAATTTGCACTCGTGTGTTTCGTTATTTTTTTGGATCAGCTGCTTTTCCCACTAATTCCTAAAATCCATTCTTTACTTTGATCCCTCTGAACCACAGACACCTCAGGGTATATTTTTAAAGCAATACAAGAGGTACATGCCAAAATCCTGTTATTTACTAATTGGATTATGTGCATATTTCCTATGCATCACTTTGAAAATTTGCTCTTTTATATCAGCATCTACTGGTAGCAACAAGATGGCAACTCCATTGTAAGCCTCCCTACAGCAGCCTGTGCTGAGTGTGCTTTGTTGCTCTTCTAGAAGATTACCCCAAACCATCACTGCTCATCAGTCATCTAAGATATTCTGCTAATGAGGTCTATAAGCCAGAAACTATTATAAAAACAATAGCTTAATTGGGTGACTGTCTTAAAGCCAACATTTAGATCCAAGTTTTTTGCTTATCTCAGGCTATTAATTCTCTTAAAATTTATTTTAACAGGATTTTTATATTCAGCAAATACAGAGACGGCTGTCACGGTTAGAAGGGGAGGTTAATTCAGATGAAAAACAAATTTTGGAAGGAAAAGTTGCTGAACGTAAGAAAACCTTAGAAGAAAAGAAAAAGGCATATGATGTTCTACAGTCATTGTGCAAGAAACTTCAGGTAACCTCCTTAGAACATCATTTTCACTGTGTATCATTTAAAAACCTCAGTGAATTAAGTAGATTAGGTCTCAGTAATTAAGAAGTTGGTATTAGACTAAAGGGTGTCTGAACTTTGCATAACCCATGTGGAAAACTTCATATATTCCCTATAGCTTCCAGAAAAATAGATTATTTCTGCCCAAGTGAGACACCTTAGCATGAAGACAAGCACTGAATGTTGGAAAGACAAGCTGAGCTTTCATTGAGATGTAACTGACTGCTTGCAAGTGTCTGAGTTTATCATTAGGTCCATGCAGAAATAGGAGAATGGTGTTTTGTGAAGCTATTACTTTTATATTTTTCATAAATTCATAAATACAGTTGCATTTAAAGTTGTCCAAAGACCCCATGCAGCACTCTGCATGAGGACATGCCAAGCAGTTTGCAGAGCAGCACGTGGACACATCATGATGATGGTTCCTGGTTCCAGGACTTAAATACATCTCACTTAAAATTAATTGGTAGCTTTTGTTGCAATTTACATTCACTGAAATAAGTTCAGTATGACTTATTTTGAAACAGAATGATATCCAAATCACCAAGAGAACAATTGATAAGACAAGAGAAGCAGCAAGTGGTTTGATAGTGAAGATAGAAGAACTAACTCTTTTCAATGAGAGATCGCTTCAGGAGTTAAAAAAAGCAAAACACATTAAGCAGGTACAGTGTTATTTTGCAACTTTACTAATACAGGACAGTTTAGTTTGTTTGGGGTGTCATCTGTCTTCCACAGTGATACATCATTACATTCCTAAGAACCCTTTCTGTAGTTTTCTAATTTACACTTCCTTCCCAAACTTTGAAGTCATCTTCATCACTATTATCTTGCTAGGCAAAGTGTTGCTTCTCCTCTCTATGCAGCATAAAGTCTGATGAAGTATTAATTTAATCCCACATTAGCTACACCACAATATCCACCAGGTCAGTGGATGTTGGGGGTTTTCCCCTGAGAAACAATTACCTTTAAAATAGAAAATATATTTACTGTTCAAGGGTGTCTTTACATAACACTGAGTTTTTACTCTCAATCTGTGATGCCTACTAATAAATTTGGCACAGTATTGTTATTAAACTGTAAGCATTTTTTTTCTAACAAATGGTTTGAATCAATTTGTATTCCAATTTAAGGAATTAGAAACAAAGTGTAAATCCTTTCCTTGCATTTTGATAAGCAGAAAAATACAGTTCCCACTCCTCCAACTATTGCACAATTGTTTTTCTGCAGTAAGCTTTAGCCTTCTGAAAGGAAGCACTAACACAGTAGAGAAAAGCAGAGTCTAAGTAGCAGAGGAAAGAGTTTTGCCTTTGACTTAACTGGTGCACTTCCTCTTCAATGAAAACTCTTTCCCTAAACATGGAACTTTTCTTTGGGGATGAAATTCAGGGGAACAAAAGAAGCTGATGGCCTAAAAGTACTCAGATAAAAATTGGTCAAGTTTGGGATGGTAAGAGATTTTAAAAGAATGATTTAAAGTATTTGTATGTTAATGATGTTCACCACTTGCTGCTTTTTATAAGCTTTGGTATATACAAAATATGCTCCTGTAACATGATTTGCAGGCCTGCAGAAGCTAGAATATATCCCAAGACATTTTTAATGGTTTGAGATATTAACTGCTCCAGAAAGCTCCTTGTAAGGTCTCTTATTTTATTTGAAACCACCTAAACTGAAAAAGTTGTAGAAGGAAAAGTCTAATAACCCAAAACTCAGCCTGAATTAGAAACTCTGATGAATTTGTAGAAAACCATTCAGGAAACAATCTACCCCTGTCACACTCACCAAGTTAAACTGTTGGCAAATGAGGAAATGACATTTTTAAATGCAGAGCAAAATGAGTCTTACCATTGTATATATATTAAAGCTAAAATAATGAATAAACATTAACTTACTAAATTA
This sequence comes from Falcunculus frontatus, assembly GCA_013398115.1. NCBI lineage: Eukaryota > Metazoa > Chordata > Aves > Passeriformes > Falcunculus > Falcunculus frontatus. The sequence continues at coordinate 775,547 of VZRV01008985.1, forward strand.
TAAATAATCTTAATTAAAACAATAATTTCTTATTTTGATACCATTTGGCACTTATTAGGAGATGATGGTCGAAGATAATCTCTTAAAACTAGAACTGAAGCGCCTTCGAAATACTCTGTGTAATAAAGCAGAGAAAGTTCTAACCCTGGAAAAACAACAGCTGGAGTTAAAGAAAGCCATAGCAGAAAGAACTGAGGAAATCAGGATCCATAAGGCTATGCTGGATTCCCAGATAAGAATGTTGGATCAGGAACGGCATCGCATGAGGTAACTGTTCTTACAGAAATTAAACTTGTAGCTTTGATTGAGTACATTTTTTATGGGGACTTACTAAAAAGAGAAGCATTTTACCCAGTTTCACCATTAGAGAAATTGAAGATTAAATAAATCTTGCTCAAAGTTATCTACCAAGACAGCTGAGGCCAGCAAGAGACCCCTTCTGTGACCCCAGGCTGCAGCTTTAACCCGTTGGTGAACAGGAGATCAGTGGCCTTGCTGTGAGTGAGGAGCCTCAGCAGAACTGAGAGGAAACCTCAGTCACAGACAGCTTTTTACAGTCACACACTGTGTGACTCTGCCTTTTTCAAATTAATCTGGACGTGTGAAACCATGTGTCTGGAGGTATGCCAAAGTATATGAAACAGAAAAGTTGCTTTTAAAGAGGGTTTACTCCCAGCTGCTTGATAAAACTGTAATTTCTTTGATTCAAACAGTACGACTGGTTTGTTTTGTGGTGTGTTTTGTTTGGTTAAGCTTTTTCTTCTTTTTAACTAATGAGCTTTCCATTATGTATCCTATGTAACAAATTAAATCTTATGAATTACATCTTATGAATTACCCTCTTATAAAGCAACAACACAGAAATAACGTTTCCCTCCTGTAATAATCAGTGCAAAGTATCTGGGATGGTTTTAGCCCTGAAATCCCAGTATCTAGATTCAGCCAAAAGCGAACACTTCAGCAGCTGAACTGCCCTGCTGACCACACCCCACACAATAGGAATTAGTGATTTAGTGTGCCTGAGGCTTCACTGGTCACTGAGAGCACAGACTGTGGCCTTCTTCCTTTGGTATCACACAGCTACTGGATACTTCCAGAGAGTCTGACTTGGGGCTCACACTCATCCTGCAGTGGGAATGTTAAAGTACCATCAGCAGGGGGCAGCTGGGGCAGCTCTGGGAGTGAAATGCCAAACCTGTGAATCTGGGGAAGGACTGTGGCACAGCCTCCCAGGATGCAGTGATCTGGGATGTCAAAACAGGTTTGGCTCCATTAAGAACTGCAAAAGGCACGTAGGTAACCAGAACAAGGGATCTTTGTGGCTGGGAGAACACAGAAAACAACCAAGACCAGTAGCAGCACAATTCCTGGTACGGGCTGCTGGAATAACAGGAATTTAAACTATTGCAGCAAGAACTGCCCACAAAACACTACCAAACACTTTCTCAACCCATTTATTTTCTCCCCAAACAAATCAGTGCTGAATTTCAAGATCGCCTATGGAAAATTGATAGACTGAAATGCAGATATGAAATTTTTACTCTTTCTGTGCCACCTGAAGGAGAGGAGACGAAAAGTCAGGCCTACTATGTAATTAAGGTATTTTATCAACATAATTCATTATAATTCAATTATTTAAGCTATGGATTTCCCTGGGCTCTAAGACAACCTCCTTGCCTACTGCCTACTTTGAGTCTAATTGTTTTGCATTATGTGACACCATTGGTTATTTAAATGATAGAGTAATTTCACAAGAATCTGTGTGGAGCCTTAATTCTGAGCAGTTTGAAAACTTGACTTCAGTGCTCATTAATTTACAAACACAAGAATTACTGGTCAAGTGATAATCCACTATGAACTGAAAACAATTTTCTTGGAATCTCACATGACCTTAAGTTTTTCTACCTGTCAGAGTTATTTCCAGATACTCATTTTACCATATGGGGTTTATACCTTGAAAAATTTCTGCTTTTCCCTTTCACTTACCAGTCACCTATGTATACTTCAGTTTTTCACTGGAAAAAAGAGAAAATCAGTCTTTATCCGTAATGCAATACCCTGGTTCTTGAACAAGAATCTGTTAGTTTTGATCTCCACAAATTCTCTTGATTTCCTGTTAAAGCCACATACTTTAAGCTGTGAGCTTTGCTCTGAAGTTAATATTTTTCTTATTCTTAAATGTTAAATTTCTTAATGATTGTACTTGTGCTACTGTGAGATCCAGGACAGCAGAAGACCCTCTGCAGAAGCCATGTGGTCATTGTGGGTATATAAAATACCCTCTACGCCTATGGAGATTTTTCACCAGATCAGATCTTCCAAGGGGCTGTAGAAAATACTTCACCCGCTGGCTGTTTCTTAAATCTACTGGTCAGATCAATGAGGAGTTAGTAATTCCCAAACTGGATGACTTCTAACAGTCTCTCAGTGGTTATATAATGTCCAATCTCAAATCTTGGATTTTGTGGGTGAAGGAAGCAGAGGTGAAGCACATGCTGTAGTTCACATCAGCAGTGCAAGGCACAGAGACTGCTCTGTACAGGGTGTAGATGCTGCTGGGCAGGACTGAGTGAGCTTAGGCACAGAGGCAGGTACCCATAATGAAATGCACATGGATGAAACACCTCAAAGAACTTCAGTACTGTAAATAACTCCTCCTTCCAGTTCCCTAGTCACCCAAATCTCAGTTCAAGTGGTTTTAACCCCTAAATACTGCTGTATAATAAATATTTTCTATATAATTATCATAATATTTTCAGTATGTCTGCAGTCACCTAAAATATTGGTTTTGCTTTCAGGCTGCACAGGAAAAGGAAGCACTTCAACAAGAAGGCGATGATTTGGATGCAAAGATCTGCAAAGCTGAAAAAGAAATCATAGCTATGGAAAATAGCTTGTGTGTACTTAAAAACTGGAACAGAAACTACAAAAACTCTGTCTCAGGGACTGCCTTAAAAGGTATGTGAAATAGAAATTAGATAGAAAATATAACTTAATTCTAAATAATACTTATTATTTAACTTTTGTGCCCTCTGCTGGCTCTGGAACCAGTAGCTCTTAAACCATTCTCCTTCATGAAGCCATTTACTTTTTCACAGTGTATTAGAATTAGCAGGAGAGTACTTAAAAACCCCTCAAGCCTTGAGGCACTGAAATACTGCCCACAACAATATAGCAATATTCTGAGATGCAGTTACTTTAAAGTGCAACTTACTTTCAAGTGAAAATTTAATTGTATACACAGCAATAATGCTGCCTCATTGTTTGGGATCACAGGTGAGGAACTTGAGGAAAAACTGAAACTAGAAAAGGATAAAAGGGACGCGGAAGAAAAATACAGATACAAACAAAGAAAGATCAAGGAACTTCAGGAAAGTGTCCAGGTAAAATACAAGTAAAGTTCCAGTCAGACAAGACTGCAGCATGTAGCTAAATCCATGCAAGTCATCCTAGAGGAATAATAGGAAAGTGTGGTACAATTTTTTTTCTGCTCTTTTATTAATATATGATTTTTAGAAGATTCTACCTCCCCTTTGAAAAAGTGAGTGCTTATTTGAATTTTCTTGAATCATACCAAAACTTTAGCTGTTTAATCTCATACAGCTAGAAGTTTCAGAATCCCACATGCACTGATAACTGCTGGTTCTGGCAGCCACTAAAGCAGCTGTGTTTATGTGCAGCACACACCACTATTGTACCATCCTGTCCAGCACTGCAGATTAAAATCCACACAGGATTTTTCTGAAATAATATAAATTTCTAAAATAACATAAAAACTGAAACTGAACAGATTCAGTTTTATTAGCATTGAGGGTGCCTCAATTAAAAAGGATGAATTTAGCTGACTTGTAACTTAGCAGGCTGAGCACTAAATGCAGGCAAACAAGTGTTTGTGCTCAGGCTCCACAGCAAGGACTCACTCATGGTTCCCCTGGTTATCAAAAAGCCACTTGGACCTTAAGAAAGAGCAGCACTTAATTATGATGCGTGACATTTCAGTTATATTATTAGGCAGAAGAAAGCAAAGGCACATGGCCATATTCCACCTGTTCTAAACCCTGACTCACTGCCTATAGTCAACAATCATTTCTATTGCTTATTCTACCACCACAGGACATAGCTCTTATTTAAGAGATGTTATTTCTTTAGGTAAAGAAAAGGGACACAGATCTTCATCAGGGAATAAGTCCTGAGATATAATGAGGTGTTACAGCAAACCCATTCCTGCCTTTTGGGTTTTTTTAAAATTTTATTTATATATTTCTTTATTTGTTTATTTTAAAAACCAGCTGTCCTTATGGAGGATTTTACTCTGATTTTATTCATTCCAGTCAAAGGAATTAATTTTCCTACAGGAAACAATGTTGGGGTTTTTTTAGGATAGCTTGCACTGCTAAGTTGGTAGGGTGCCGTGTAAAGAGTTTGTAGCCACTATGAAATAACATCTTAAAAGATATACCTGTAACTTCATTAACAGTCCCTTTAACAGAGATGTACATTACCTGGAAGTTGCTTTGTCCAGGTCTGTATCCGCCAAACAGTTGGACTGGCAGAAAGTTTTGAGTTAACATTAGCACTAATTGGTTGAGCTACATTTAGAAACAGGTAGTAATGACAACTTCCACAAATACAGAAAGTGAAAGGATACCAAAATGGTTTTATAAACTAATACTACTGTTCAAATGCATTTGCAGAGCATGCAACAACACTTTGATATAGTACAGAGGCAGCAGGCCCTCTTCGAAGAGCAAAAGAAGGAAAAACAGGCTCTTATTTTGCAGCTGAAGAAAGACGTTGAAGAACAGAAGCGAAAACTAGAAAGGGTTATAAAACAGGTTTGTGCGTTCATTGATGAGAACTTCTAACTTTACAGTGATAGGCAGTATTGTGGGTTAAACTCTGTGGGTTAAACTTAGCACCTGTCTGAAAAAGTGTTGTATTTTCATAAGAACAGTGTTTTAAAAATATTTGTGTTAAGTGTTCCAGATTATCCAGAGAAATTCAGTCTGAGAGTGGAACAGAAACACAGGAAGAGAGAGACATTCATCTTCGTGAACTGAAAGGCTTCAACAAAACCGTCAACCAAGTGATAGCTGATGTTCTAGAAGCAAATCCTGGTTTAACAGCAGCCTTTCAAATGTACTTTGACAAGGTGAGCTTTCCAGTTAACTGCCACCAAAATCTTGAGTGAGAGCTCCAGCCTATTACTGAGCGTCTTTCAAGAACAACTTAAAATATAGGGTAAAGCAGGAAAGTGTTCACCTGCTTTCAACATCTCTTCAAATGCCAAGCCCTAAAAATGCTCCTGCTATCCCAATCCTGTTATACAACCATCAGGTCAACTTGTTTTTTCTTTCCAAATTTTCTAGTTCAATTTAGAGCTTCCTACAGCTGCTTCTCCCAGTGGTAGTCAAACTTCTCAGTCCCCACAGAACTCACTGCCTCCTACCAGGTAAGTTCTAACATTCTTGGGTTGCTTTGAGGTTAAGATCACATATAAACCAGGAAAATTAGTCCCTAACTGAAAGAATTCCTCACTCTTGAAGGTCTTCTCAATTGTCTCTACTTGCTGAAGACTCTATTAAAACTTTGTCCTTACTCTGTCCTTTAATTTTACATTTTTCTAGCACATGAGAAAGTTTACTTCAGCATCCATAATTACAGAGTAATTATTTTGTTTACTGTGCGCCAACTAAAAAAAAGTGGTTTGATATTATAAAAGTACAATTTTGAGCCACATTTTACACTTGGTAGTGTGAACACCCCTTCCTGATTGAATAGAGAAGATATTGATGCTTTTACTGGTACCTTCTTCCCCTGTTCAAGGTATGCTCAAATAGAGCCTGGACCATGCTGACCCAGTTACGATCCAGCATTCCCAGGGGTTACTGAAGCCATTTAGTGGTGGTGCCTGTAGAGATCTTTCTGGGGGGTTTCCCCTGGAATAAACATGGCTACTGGGTGGCTTCGTTGTGAGTGACCCTTGGCAGCTCTGTTTTAGATGCAGGGATTTCTGTATCCTAATTAGTAAATTTTTTTCTTTCAGATTCCCCAGTAGAAAAACTTCAGCCTTTAGTCAGGGTTCATCAGCCAAAGTCGTGGAGCTGACCTTGCCTACCCCCACCCCTGAGGAAGGAGCAGCTCTTGCCTCACAGGCACCCAGCAGAAGCCGCACCTCCGGGACTTCTAAACGCAAGAAGTCTTAAGTCATTTTTTGAAGGCCACACTAGTTGAGATTTCTTAATTTTTGCAGCTAACCTCTATCCATGGAGTTACCTGGAAAATTTGCAGCTGAAGTGCAATTGTCATTGTGTGGTTCTGCCACCCACCTTTGCAGATCTCCCTGTAAAGCGTGTAACCTTTTCTTCAGCAATGCAACCGCTGCCTCCTTTTTTAAAACCACTCATTTACAAACACTTGTAAAGCAAATCCCCACCAAAGCTCAAACCAAGGGTTCACACTTGAGCTTACCTAGACAATAAACACTGTTGTAAAACTTGTTCTTCTACTTCAAGTTGGGTTTTTTGGTTTTTTTCACTCTTAGAGAATATGCAATACACTTGCCTAGTATACACAGCACATGTAACAGTGCACCAGGATCAAACATCCCAGAAACATTCACAAAAACTCAGACACAAAAAATTAAGAAAAATTAAGAAAATTTAATGATCAAATGGGCTATATACATCGATGGCACATGACTTCATTCAGTTATCCCTTTTCTATAGCTGGAAGTTAAGTTTGATAGAAGAATATCAACAGTCAATAGTACCCCAGGGACAAGAAAAATCAAGCCCATCTGTTGTTAAAGTGCATATTTGATGTGAGCACAGCTGACTACACCCAGAGGTATCGATGGATTTCAGCCCATCAATGGAATATTGTACAGGAACACCTCAAATTAAGAGCACAGGAAACTTGTATCTTAATAACTGATATTTTATGTAAGATATTCTTCCATCTTTCTCCACCATATGATCTTTTAGAATCCTTTCACATTTTGAGATACAGAAAAAATTCTGCCTTTCTCTCTTTGTATTTCCTCACAAGATACTAAGTTAAAAGTTCACGTAACTACACTCATCCAAGTAGTATATTCTCAGATACTTCACTGTTTCTTCTGCTTACTTCCTTTTTCCCTCTCAAACTCAGCTATCTGATTGAATATGTTAACTAAGTTCTGAGGCAGGTTTCTTTTAACACCACTTTCTGCTTGTTCTGTACCATTTAAAGACATTTCTTCATCTGGTTCCTTTGTTTTATCGGTCTCTTCATAACTTCTTTTTCTATTCTTAGACTCACTTTCATTTTTATGGTGCCTGTCACTATCATAACCTTTGTCCCCTTCATGTAAGCAGCTGCTAGAATATGACCTGTGCTTCCCCCTTGACCTGCCAGAATAGTCAGACCCTGGGGACATGTAATACCTGTCTTGACCTGAGCCATGTCTCTTAAACTGCTCTCTTCTCCACTCTCCATCCCTTTCAAATCTCCTGTAATAATGCGTCCTGGGTTTATAATCTGATTTATGATACGAACCTGAAGAACCCCTCCAACTGGAGAAAAATCTCTCTGGTTTACCATATTTTTCAGTTTTGCTATGACTTGGCTGATTTCTGGAGCTACTGTAAGAATCTCTTGAATCTTCAGACCTACCTCCAAAAGTGTCTTCATCATCACCTGAAGTCCTCGAAAAAGAACAGTGTCTCTCTTTCTCTTTTACCTCCATTTTTGGGCATGCTACGCTGTCCTGCCTTTCCAGCAGCTTTTCCACTTCAAAACTTTGGTTAAGAAAGGAAGCAGAGGTATCAGCTGGAGGGGAATACCACTCCTCTTTCCTATTCTGATCTTTATAATGGGAAGAAGCTCTAGATGAGCTTTTTTTGGAGCTGCGAGCAGACTCAGATCTATGCCGACGCTTTTTCCTACGTTTCTTGTGATCAGAGGAAGAGGAGGAAGAAGAAACTGATACATCTGATGATGAATCGCTTGATGATGATGATGATGAGGAGGAGGAGGTGGAGGAGGAAGAAGAAGAAGAGGAGGAGGAAGTCGATACTTTCCTTTTCTTCTTCAACCTAAAAAAATAATTAACATGTGAGATAACCTTCAGTGTAAGACAAAAACTACACATAGGAAGCAAATCTGCACACCCCAGCTTGGACTGTAAGGTGGGAACAAAAACAGAGCCTGAATGGCAAGACCATTTCAAATGTAATTTCTTGATCAAAAAATTAAGATTAAATCCACTGAACATTTTGTAATAAAAACCATCTTTCCCAGTTTCACGTGGCATTATGCTTTGCAAATATGTCACATTGCAAAGTATTCCTTAACCAACTTCTCTTCCACACACATCTCTGTTAAGGGTTATATGCACTAAAGGACACTATGCACAAAAACATTCTGAAGGAAAAGCAGCTTATTCAGGGAGGAGTTCTCCCCAGCTTACTGTTTGTTGAGATGGATTGCTCACAGTCTCATCTGCACTTATTGCCACATAACCAGTACACTGAATGTAACAGTTACCTTTTTTCTTCTTTTAAGAGCTTACGCAACTTTTCTGCACTTGTTTCTATTTTCTTTGCTTTCTGTCTCTCTTCTTTGGCAGCTTGTTTCTCCCTCATTTCCAAAGATTTCTTTTTTGAACCCAAGCATCATAAAAAAGATTACATTAGTAGTGTTAACACAGGTATTTTCCCCCCATCCAACCCCATCCAAATGTATACACCAGGAATGTTTTACCAGGATTCCCAGACCAAAAATGAATATTGTTCAGGAATTTGGCATTGGCCATTGTGACAGTCAGGTTTAAATTTAAGGACCATTATGCAGTTTTTATTCCATTAAAAATATATTTGACCAGTCATTGCAGTGGTACCCATGATCCAGCACACCAGGAAGCATGGAGGCCAAAAGTTGTAGATAAAATATGCAAAAAATCCCCAATATTACCAACATGTAGAAAAATAAGGAAAAAAATCCCCAAACAACCGAAACAAAGAGGAGAGTTTGAGGGAAAGTGTCATCATTATTGTAGTTTACAAGAGAAACATGGCAGGACCCAGTTGAAGATGAATTCAAGTTGGCCATGTTTGAATACAAACCGTTTTGTAACAATTTCACAGAGCAGTTTGATGCATAGTTTACGTAAGAAATCAAGTTCCAGGGGTTTGGTGGTGATGAGCAGCACCAGACGGCAGACACAGCAACAACAGTTCCGATCGGAGGAAAATGCATTGGAGAAAAACACATAATCAGTATTACAGGAAAACACACTGCAGACTTGTTTCAGCCATTCTACACAGCAGGGACAGTATCCGACTTATGTAATAAGTTACGGGTAAATGCAGGAGAGCATCTAAGCAGATAAATAATCCTTAAACTACTTAAGTCCATAAGAGATCAGACTTCTGCCACTTACAGTCCTACAGAGTAGCTCTATGCAGATTGAGCAGAAAGTCTGATGATAGTTTTGAAAACTCAGCATCTGTCTTAACAGCTATAATAAAGGAAACCCTTCACTGCAGCCAAGGCCATGCGTAGCAACAAACAACAGCTGTCATATTCTTTATCTGCTGCATCAATGACTGCAGGAGAATGTCAAAGGAGTAACATTTATCTCCAACTTGCTGAGAATATTCTTCATCATTTTAACTGACACCTCTTTCTAAAGCAGCCAAATGGAGGTACTACTCAAATAACATACACTCCTTTATCTCTGGTGTAGTTCAGTTTTATGAAGATTGTCCTATCTCCTCTTCCCCCTTGTTTCCACACATCCTGTCAGCATTATGGCTCCACCAACTGAAGAACTGCTGACTAAGGCCATCTACCCCAGCCTGTGTACATCCTCACATGCAGAAGCACAGAACAACACAAGCCTGTTCCTCAGTGCTCTATTTTACTCTCTGACCCACTCTGGAAGACAACACAAGCAAAGGAGGTAAATAAAAGGGAAAAGATGACAACTCAGATTAGCACAGAGACCCAGCAGGCTCACCTGGGAAACATGCTGCGTGCAAGGGAAGAGAGAAAAAAAAAAACCACCAGACAGCAGAGGAGAAAGCTGAGATATTCAAACTGTCTACCCGCCCACCCTCCACCTCCTGCTGTTTTCCTTTAAATTACCTTTCAATTTCCCTGTCATATGAGCTCCCTGTGCCTCTGTTTTGCCTGGTGTTACTCTATCTTTCTGTAATTACCCAAGGACCAAGGGTTTGGCCAGATGATGGTAATTATGTTTATTAAGCTTGTGGAAGTGTTTTACACTTCGAACGTTTGTATTCACAGAATGTTGTACATTAATCTCATTAACAACACTGTGTGACGAGATATTCTTATCCCTGCTTTTCTCTTTCCCTGTCTCCACTGTCTGGCATTTCTTTACTACCCCAAAACAGTGGAGTCACCAAGAGGTACCTTTCTTCTGGTAGGTACAGCCATAATGCTCACTAGAAAAGATTTACTGTGGAGTAGGGAAGCAGAGAATAAGACAAACCATCAATTTAACCCCTCCCTGTTCAAAGGATTTAATACGACTTTTGATGTTCATTTATTGTCACAGAGAGCACCATATGAAAAGAAAGTAAAGAATCACCTGCATGTGCTTACGGAGTTTTGTTAAGGCCTCTTCTGCTTCCTGAAAAGTCTCATCCAAGCTTAAGGCTTTTTTGTAATAACTTTCAGCATTTAGCAGTTTCTCTTCCTCTTCCAACCTAAAATTCAAGTGGTAATTCATATACAGTTAGGACACATATTTTGACAGCTTTTTCTTATTTTAGGTCTTTCTTATTTGCAAGTATTTCTTATCTGCACTGTATCCACCACCATCGCATCCCTCTGAGACCCCTCTATCATCTCAGCTCACCTCACTAAAACACAAAACAATATTTCTGACCTTATCATCTCCTAATCCGGACCTGTAACACTGTTCTTTGAAATGTCAATTCCAGTTTCAAAAATACTCTCTCTTCTTAACACAGGGCTTAAAAGAAACCTATTCCCTAAATATTCAAAATTTAAATTTTGCATTAGAATGGTTCACCAATATTTCAGCAGAGGAATTGGACATCATTTTGTTACAAAACTTTTTTTTAAAAAAACAAACAATCCCCAACCTTTTGGAATATATTCAAACAATTCACAGGACTTATGCAAGCCTGGTATCCTACCAGTGAAAGGGTATAGAGGATTAAAAAGGATATCGAGGATTAAACCTCAAATATTTTGCCAGAATTTTAACTGCGACAGAGGACAAATTGTAAACCAATTACACAAGGAGGGATTTTTCCAAGGACTTTTTTTTTTTCTTTAAACACATAGCCAGGAAGGAAAGATTCCACTCTGTGTCCTCACTAGAAAGGTATTAAAAAAAATATTATGAGAAAACTTGTTAACAACCAGCCAAACAACCCAAACACTTACTGCCCGCCTCTTTCCACAAGGGTTTGACACAGGTATTTCCTTGCATTTCTGTGGGTAGGACAATTTTCTAAAGCAATTTCAAAATCCCCTATGGCTTTGTTCAGACTTCCTTTTGTTGCATACCTAGAACAAGAAAAAGTTGCACATGAAACAGGGATGTTTCTCTTTCACAAAGTGGAATAAACAATGAAACAAGCAGACTTACAGAGCTCCACGTGCTACCAAAGCTTCAACATTTTGTGGATCAATTTCCAAAGCCTTGTTGTACTCATTCATGGCTTCCACGTGGCGCCCAACCTTAAAATAATCCACCCCAGCCTTCACGCTGGAGAAAAAATATTTAGAAAATAGTATTAACGGTTAGTCTATGCAGAATGTTGTTACTCACGAATTATGATTCCAAACAAGGGACAGTTAATAAAACCTGACCTTGTTATCGTGTGCTTCACACTGGCATTTCAATTAGGTGACATTGACCTAATTCCACAAAAACGTATTGTCTTAAATCCAAAATCTTAAGGCACTCGAGAGCATTTCTGCAGACAGTGCTACTGTATTACATTGTTTTTCATTTATGGAATTATTGTTTAAGCAATTTTCTGCACAAAACTATGAGTGAACTACCATCATTAACCTTGAACAGGCTTAATTATATCCAAAGCTAAAAATTCCCATTAGAGCAATGGCAAGAGGTCACATGGGCAGATGGTACACACTGAAACCAGCTCATCTCAAACAAATATCCTGAGGTTTTACATTTCATATTATCTGAACATTTCTTGCATATTTTCCAAGAGATCAACTTATTAGAAGAGAATTTATATAAGTTGATTTTCAGAACAATGGATTACAGACTTTTTTTAAATTTAAAATTTAATTTAACATTATAAGCAACCATTTCTAATATTAATCAATGTTGCAAATACACTGTATAGTGTAAAAGCAAAAGTAAATATCCAGGGCTGTTGTCCCATTTAATTTTTCAAAGACAGCAAGTGCACTTGTTACATCAACAGTTTGAGGCTTAAATGACTTGACAAGTATAAGGTCATTTAAGATTCAATTATAAAACAGAAAATTGTGTACTCAGTGTTATCACAAATCTTGCTCCCACCTCTAGGATGGGTCAGGATATTATAAATATTCTAAGAACGTCTTCCTTAAACCTGACATACATTTTGGAACTGAATCTCAGGACTTTATCTGTCACATTCCCACCTGGCAGATAAGTTTACTTTCAGCAAGATCCTGGTTACATCGCTACACACGCAGTGGAAAAACTGTTTCAATGGGTGTTTTCTTTGAAGAAATATGACCTGTAACCCAATCTAACCTAACAAGCTCTGACAAGAAGTATCACATACCATTTCAAGGCCCAAGATGCAGACTGCTTTTTCCTCAAGGCAGGGGCAAAGTCTTCTTCACTGAAATTTTTACTTTAAGGAATAAACAAACAAAAGCATTTAGTTGGCTTTCTGAGTCTACAAAGTTAAGCTTACAGTATGTAGTGCAGCTGAAATAAGCTGAAATATTATTTGTACATGCCGTACTGCTCTCCCTCAGTCAGGTCTGTTCTTTCATATTTCTGAAACCAGTTTTTCCCAAGCTATTCTAGAAGTGCTGAACTGAACCAGTACAACTGCAGTACCTTTAATGAAAACATACGAAGTCCACACCTGCTTTGGGCTTTATATACATAGGGCTCACAACATCAATCATTGCATATACCTGACTCTTATTTTATGAAAAGGGTCAAACATATTACTAAAATAAACACTAAGAATAAACATCTGTCAGAAGACATTAAAACCTAAACATCCTTCATTTCAATCCACAGATGCTGACAAGAGCTACACAATAAATTCCTTAAGTATCTGATAGCAAACATTGAGTGTGGTAAGGTGTCTTGCTTATTCAGAGCAATAGGATTTCAAATGCAAATTTCTTACTCTAGAGGAGTTTGCTTTTAAATATTTAAGGGCATGTACGCTGCAGTCATGCAAGTCAAAATGTAAAAGGTTTAAGTGTAAGTGGTCTAGGACTCCCACTCACAAGTCTATTTCAATGGATTAGAATAATCTCTACAGAGCTACAGGAGAGGAACAATGTAAAAATCACTTACATTTGAAGACTTCTCAGCAAAGACGGTGGATTTGACTCACTTAGTCCCAGTTTTTCTGCTAAATATTCAACTAATGACGGATTAGCAAATCCTGGGGAACGATGCAAAACCTCTTCGAATGTCTCTCCTGTGTTGGCAACTTCCAGGCTTCGCCTTAAAAACAGCACCAATGTACACAAAGGAGACCTCAGGCTCCATACCCTATTTCATCATGCTTCTGTTTAGAATAAAAATGCCTACATGGTATTTGTATTAATGCTCACAAACTGTTCTCTTCTACAGGTATGTATTTTCCTGCTATTTACCGACCCTTATGTCCTTTACCCCAAGTGAGCTTCTGAAACCTATTTGGGCACCTACCATGGTATCTCTGGGACATTACAAATATTACAGAGATAGCTATGTCCCCATCTTCTAAGGAGAATTTTAAAATGCTGAGAATTCATATTCCTGTCTCCCAAGGTTTTTGGGTTTTTAAATTTGTTTATTAACACAGTCCAAAAGCAACAGATATCTCACTCTGCCTTTTGCCTTCCTTATATTTTTGGAAAGAAGCTAAAAAGCCAACCACACCTACATATCCAAACACAAGTATGCTAAAGAGAGGAACAACAAGGAGGATGTGATCATCCAGTTAAATCAGAAACCCCACTGATGAGTTTAAGGGACAGCCAGCCCATCAGAGATGCTCTTCAGACACCCTGACTGCACCCAGCAAGTGCAGCCAAGCAGCACATCCTTACTTATAATGCAGTGGGAAGTCATCAGAGGTGATCACACCCAGTTTTGTGCTGGAAAGGTTGGGTGGAAGAGCTGAGCTGTAAAGTGACACCGCGAGCTTCTCGTGGTAACGGTCGACGTCCTTGAGAGCAGCTGCAGAAATAATAAAGGGTAGGAAAAAATTACAGAAATGGCTCAAACCTGAAACAAACCAATTCCTGACAACTTCTGCAGCTACTCACCTCGAATAAGGTCTCCAGTTTGATAATAAGACAGAGGATCTCCATGGTTGCTTTGAGGAGGAACATCCCTCACAGGACACAGGGCCTGCAACAGAACAGAGCACGAATATCTTAAAGTGAAGCCAAAAGGTTGGGGTTTCTTTCCTCCCCAAGATCAAGCCAAAAAAGATTATTTTAAGCTTAATGCACATCAGAACTGAGATTCTTAAAATATGGCTTGGTTCAAGTAAAAATTCATGCATCCACAAATGATGAACTTTTCAACCCAACAGAGCAGGTCATAGCAAGATGTGTTCATTGGTTGAGCAAAGTATCACAAACTGCCCACAAAGTCAGATCTCACCCATCATCTCAAAGCTCAGTTTCACCTTTACACGTTCCACTCTGTTAAAAAGATGTAAGAGGCAACTAATACACATCAAAAATGAAGTATTGACCAAAGCTGTATCTTACAGTGATTTCCAAATCTGCAATTTCCCGTATGACACCACTTCCCAGACAAATCAACACCATGAAAAAGCCAAATTCACGGATAGAGGTAATCCTCCCAATCACGATATTGCCACGCTCGATGTCGCGGAAGAACAACTCTCTCCTCTCCTCCCTGGGCACCTCCATGAATCTCTCCAGGGGTGGCATGACAGCGTAACACTCTGCAACAAGGGCACAGCCGGTTACAAACGGCCAAGCGACACCCTGAGATCACAAAGTATTTGACAACGAAACACGTCAAAATATGGGGATTTTTGTGCTAACAGGAAGATTGCACACAACCTATAAAAATCAAAAGGGAAAATTTTAAGCCCGTTTTAAAAGATACCGCTAATTCAAGCGCTGTCCTTACACTTACAGTGGGATCCCTCCCCACCTCACACACCCTCATTCTCCTCGATCGTGTCCTCGATCGGCCCGTTGGGTTTCCACGAGTGCGCGAACAGCAGATCCGCCTTCTTGGCGATGAAGCGCTTTATCTCGGTGTCGATGCTCGCCCTCTCTTTCCTGGGGGAAGGAGAACGCGGTGAGTCGCGCCCCGCGGCCCCTCACGGCCCGCCCGGCCGCTGCCCCGGCGCCCCTCACCAGGCNAGCGCCAACGCCGCCGCCTCGCCCGGAACGGGAACCGCCGCTCGGGCAACGGCGACGGGGCGGGACCCGGCGGCCGCAGCGCCTCCGGCGGGCGGGAGGACCGCGCTGAGAGGCGGCGGCGCTGCCCGCCCTGTTGGCGGACCCGTCTCTACTTGATAAACAGAGTATTTAAAGAGAGCGCAATTAAAACACACGGCGCAAATTACGCAGATTTTCCTCACGGGAATCCTTTCCGGCTCGGCAGCGACGGCCCGTGCGGGCAGTGCCCGCGGCGGTGCTGCCGGGAGAGGGCGCTGCGCCCCCGCCGGCCCCGGCCCGGAGTGCACAGAGCGGGGGCCCGGACCGGGGGTGTCACGGGCCCGAACCGCGGGTGTCACGGGCCCGAAGCGGGGGTGTCACGGGCCCGAACCGGGGGTGTCACGGGCGAGGCAGCGCCGCTTCAGCCGGGGTCGCTCGAGGAGGCGCAGCCGCGCTCTCCGTGCGCTGCCTGGAGCGTGTTCGCTTCCGAGCGAGCGACCCTGGAACAGCACGGGCGGCTCTCGGTCGGGGCTCGGCCAGAGCTGCCGTGTCGGCACCGAGTTACGGCAGTCGAGTGCAGAGAAGGGCAATGGAGCTGGGGAAGGGGCTGGAGCACAGGTCCAGTGAGGAGCGGCTGAAGCAGCTGGAGTGGCTCAGCCTGGAGAAAAGGAGGCTCAGGGGGGACCTTATCGCTCTCTGCAACTCCCTGACAGGAGGGTGCAGCCGGGTGGGATCAGGCTCTGCTCCCAGGGAACCAGCGACAGGACGAGAGAAAACGGCCTCAAGTGGCTCCGCGGGAGGTTTAGGTTGGACATTTGGAAGAATTTCTTCATCGAAAGGGCGATTAGACATTGGAATGGGCTGTCCAGGGAGGTGGTGGAGTCACCGTTCCTGCAGGTGTTTACGGAAAGATTGGATGTGGCACTTGGTTCCATGGTCTAATTGACAAGGTGGTGTTGGATCACGGGTTGGACTCGATAATCTCAGAAATCTTTTCCAACCCAATTGGTTCCGTGATTCTGTGAATAAAGGAGAGAGCGTGAGCCAGCCCAGTGGTGCGGGGCTGGGGCTCAGCTCTGCAGTATTCCTAATCCCGATTCCTTGTTCCTCAGATAGGCTCCCCTTGGCACTTGCCACAGGTGACACAGTGTGCGGGCAGGGGTGTCCTGGCTTTACTGAAACAGGGAATAGGGGCGATTCCCTCTGGAGCAGGCGATGGGCTGAGGGCACAGCCAAGCTGCTGCCACGGGCCTGGCGCCGGGCTCGGCTGCCCTGCTCCCCAAAGCTAACTTTAGATGCTAAAAACACACTTCATTCAGGAGGCTCTTCATGCTAATCACCTCTCCAGCTAATGGAGAAAGGTGCTTAAAACCAGCTGGAAATAATCCAAGCCTATTAGAAAGATCACAGTTTTTCAGCTCCCAAGAATAATTTGTCCCTGGCATCGCATTTAATAATTAATTTTAAAAGGGGGGGTGGTTGGGGGAGAAAACCCACTGCAAACAGCATAATGTCACTTCTCACCTCAGTACAATGCTGAAGAAAAAATAGCAATCTGGCTGTCAGCAGATCAGGGACACGGACTCCTCTAGGAAGCAGCATGACTGAGAGGGCAAGGATCATATCAAAGACTCTGGTCTCAGAAGCTCAGTTCAAAGCCAGCAGGGATATCACTGGTATAGCAGATTTGGGGAAGACACTGGAAGGGCAAATTTATATTTTAGCTTCATTCGATGTCCCTTTGTTTTAATACAAAAAAAAGATAAACGAGGCACAACACTTACTATGTACCAAACAGCTGCCAGGATTTTGATTTAAAGTCTTCCTCATCTGAATGAGACCAGGTGTGCTCTTTGATTGCTGGTTACCGTGGTGGGAAAACACTGTTAACACCAGATGGAAATTTCTAGACATTAAGACTAATTAGACACAGGTTGACATGGGAAGGTTAATGCACCTGCATGGATCCAGTGCAGACAGGAGCCTTTCCTGGCTGAATCGTGTGGCAAGTGCAGTGTCCTGAGCCGTGTGGCACAACTGCAAATAGCAGCAGTTTTATTTGAGGGAATGGTATTTTGAGTAAGAGTTAATTGGTGTTGCTTAGCAAATACAAGAGCTAGCAATAATAAAAAAAAAAAAAAGTTGTTTGAAGCATGAACTCTGCTTGTGTAAGCATTTCTCCAGTCTCATATGCAGATACACATACACAATGTACGAGGAATTAGACATGAGTAAAGACTTCCAGTGTATTACAACTTCTGGACTTAAAACACCAGCAAAAATCACTGCGAAAGCAGAACCACCTACAACAACAGATTTTTCTTACAGACGTTTTCTTCTTTGTATAGAAAAATTAAAATTGCATTTTAGGAAATTAAGTAATTTATAACACATTAATACACAGAAGGTAGATTAGTTGCCCCTGAACATGAGGGCTAATTTCATATTTAAATTGATCCATTTTTTAACTGGGCCCAACACATTTTGAAATTATCTTAATCAAGTAAACTCAGTTACCCCAAAGAACTCCATCTTCAGAAACAGCTTTGCCAGAGCAGAGTATGTGAGCATGAACTTGTAGTTTTCTTTCCTAGTTTTCAGGTTATAGTAATGAACCGAGAAGCAGCATAAGACTGTGACATATTATACATTGTTCCACCTCACCCAGGGCACACACAAGCTTTTGCATCCTTTTCTCTCACAGGTTACTTCCTGGATATTCACTGTGACTATAAAAACACCTCTGCATCTTTTCAGTGGTAGAAGTTTTCTGCTTTTCTTTTCATTCTTTGCTTGTTTTACTTCAGTTACCCAATAGGAAATGCTTTTGATAAAACTGTATAGCAGCTGCCACAGTTCAGGCAGGAATAATGATAAGTGGAAGAATATGGAATAAATCCAGGGCTATATATACTGCTCAGGAGACGCCAGGTCTGAGGAGGGGGCATGCTCCATATGCTGTTAATCCTCCGTTCCATTGATTTAGGAACAGCCTGGATGAGTAGTGCTGATCCCATCTGCTAAGTAAATGAAGAGGGTGGGCAGGAGTGTCCTGATTCTGCAGGAGAAAGCGATACAAGTCAACATCTCACCCTGCTGGAGGAGGAACACTCCAGATACTTTGAAACCAGACGTGTCTGAGCACGCTCGATGTAGATCTTCTGACAGTTCAGGTCAGTGCATGCTAAAAGGAAGCTCACAAAATCCATCATTCAGCCTTTAACTCCCGCAATAAAAAGATGATGAATTTACACCACGCCGGCTTTAAACCTAGGGTCAAACTCGCAGTGATATTGCCCCTGAACAACCCAAACACTGACAGGCATGATAGAACTTCAAAGTGGGTATGTGAAATACTAAGCAGGTTTTCATCCAAATCCAGTGAGCACAGCTTGAATGCAACAAGGTCAAGCTGCTTCTCAAATGCTTCCAAGTATCCAATATCACTGGTGAAGCTTACAAGAAAATCTCATGCAGGAAAGGATTTTGTGCCCAGAGACACATTTTATCACTGATAAAAATATTCGATTCTCCAAGATTATACATGTCAAATTATTATTCTCTGGAAATTTTGGGCCCATTTGAAGATAAACTTTAGCCTGTTGCAAACGTGAGGGAAATATTCAACTAAATATGTCCTTTGGGCTAAGAAAGAAGAAGCTAATAGTAGCAATGAGAATGAACATGAGGAGTTGTACTTCCAGCTGTGTTAAACTTATGGAAAATTCTGCAAAAAGCAGTCCTGCTGCCTAGACTTGCTAATTTATGAAGCAGCAAAGAGGCTGTCCAATATCCAAGATATTATTTTAGCTCAAGACTGATGAAGGGACCTCAGCACAGAGTAACTGCTAGACAGTTAATAGCCCCACTGTGAAGAAAACACAATGTCTGCAGGTGTAATCACCAAATATGGTGGAGAAAGTGTGAAGACAACCCCAAATTCAGAGTGATGGAGCAACCCAAGCCATGCCCACTCGAGCATTTCCCTTTGTAATGAGTTCATTGTTCAGTCTGGCTTTGGCACGGTCTGTAAGAGAGTATGCTTTCAGTGACGTAGACTTACCTGGAGTGTGCTCAACACCTGTTTTTGGTGTCAAGGACCTTTCCACTTCTCAGATTTCTAGAAACACATAGACAAAGAATAGTCAGTTGCACGTTATAAGTGTGCAAAGACAGACTGTGGAAACTGCCCGGGCTCTGAATCGACATTTAGACCCTGCTGGAGTACAACAGAAATAATGGTTAAAAAATGTCAATGGAGACCCCCCTCCGAGTCCTGTGGATTTCTGTCAGGCTGCAGGCAGTGACACTGCTGAGCCTTTGTACGCTGTGAGTTCAGCTTGTGCACCCAGCGCAGCGTTTTGTGCCTGCAGAGTAGTGTCAAGTGCTTAAAGGTTTTGGGTGAAACTGAAAAGGTTACTGGAGAAAACATTGCCCTTGACATTTTTTTACCCTAAATATGAAAACCAGGTTGTGCTGAATGAAAGTTTGCTTATTTGGCAAGAACCCCAGTCAGGCAACTTAGCAGCAATCATGACACAGACAATATGTACACACCCACCTGTACAGCTTGCAATACATGTAGAAATCCTGCCTGCAGAGCAAATTCCCATGATACATGAGGGCTCAGCAGTAGGTATGCTGAGCAGACAGGGTTTTGAGAGGTTTTCATGGATTTTCCAGCTTCTAACGCTCCACAGACTGGCAGTATCTCCTCTTTATAGCAAGGGAGAGTCATCCTGGTTTTCAAGTTTTAGAGTGATTGCACCTTAAAGCAGCATCAAAACTTTCCAGTCAGCAGAGTAGGTCACATCCTTAGAGCCCAAAATTACACTTCCGTGGTGTAGCAATATACAGTGTGAATATCTGACCTCAAGGCTGCAAGTACTAGAATGAGTTCTTTAAGCATGCAACTTCTCTTTGTTATTAAGTCTCTTTTTGTAGTAGAGCAGTATTCATGTTTATCCTATAAAATTCTTTTTCCAGCAATTTGCATCTTTATAACTGTCATAGAACATGTATGAACTTTCTAAAGTTGTTCAAAAAAGTCTCTAAAAATATTTTGAAGATCTAAGCCAGTTGGAGGTCTTCTATTTCTGGCAAAATAACCTACTTATTTATGTATCTCATGGTCAGTTTCTCTAACATTCTATTTGTGCAACATGTGCGCTAAATACTGCCTAAAGAGCAATGTACAAAAATCAGAAGTTGTTTTCTCAATTACTTGCAATGAACCAGGCATGTAACCATTGTCACAAACTAATTAGCAGCCTCCTCATTTCTTTTAAATTTGTCACTATTTAAACTATACAAAAACGAAAGTGTTGAAACTGCTTTAATTAACTTATGAAGAGCTAAACAGTTGGCAATACAAATTCACACTACAGATTAATTATCTTCGTGTTTGCTCCCATTTAATGCAAGAGCATACCTTGAAAACAAATAAAATGTACCAAAAGTATTTTTGCCTTTAGCAGGTGAAGCTCTCACTAAAAATGATAAGCTGGATTGGTGTGATATGATTTCCAATTAATTTTTATCTCAATAAGAATTGTTTGGAAATACAGTGATTAAGAAATACTTTTAGAAACAGAAAGAGAAGTTAATTACAGAATTATCTGGTCGATATAGTTCCAGTGAATACAGCCATAAGTAGATATTCATTAGTCTCTCAACAGATCAGGTTTGTTTTTCCTATCAACCAAAAGCAGAGGCCAGATGGAACAGTGAAATGCCAAACTGATGTATGTATATGATATTTGTTTGTTTAAAAATTTGGTGAATTCCTCACAGTGTTAAATCCAGAAACCTGGAATGATTTGCAAGTAAATTAACGAGCTATGACAAAAAAAATTGTATCTGCTCTGAACTTAATAATTATCTTTAGGTTTCTAATTTATTGTTAGAGGTTTCCATTTTCTGGCATAAAACTTTTAAAATCTGTAAGTAAAACCTGTTGCCTGGTGTTCCAGTCTGCCTTTTGGCTCAGTGAAAAAATTACAAAGGCTGAGACAAAAACAGCTGCCACTGGTTTTAATGGGCAGTTTTGTGCCTCTGAGGGATTTTGGATGGAGACTTTGTGGACTCCCACTGACTTCAGCAGGTTTCAGGTCAAGCATGAAAGGCAGAAATTGGTAACTAAACTTTTTTTGCTTGCCCTGCTGTCTATAATTATGATTTAATCAAAACACATCAACGCAATCAAGTGTCAAAGTCCAGACATGGTTTGGCTGGGGCTTCTGGAATGTAAGAAATATGCAGCTGTTGATTTCCTCTCAATTCTTGTCTTATTAAGGCAGTTGAACAAAATACATAATCACAGGGAATAGAGGCTCTGAAACAGATTAAAATCTAAAGCAGAAACAGGAGGAGGGAGCCTGAAATATGAAAAAAAAATACTTCTGTGAAATGAAGATGTGTATATGTGCAGATAGTGCCCATGACTTAGAGCAGAAGTAAGGGACCCCTGCCAAAAGTACAGCAAGGGCCTGAACTGCTCTCTTACAAAAAACTCCAAATCAAACCAAAAACCCCAACCTCCAATATTGTGTCCCAAATCAAACACAGAGACAACCTGAAATGCAAGTTATGCATTCCATGCATCTCTCTTTTGTAGCGCATTTTATGACACTGATACCAAATTCTGTTTTTTAAGATATTGGCAGCTAAAGTCACAGAATGTACCTAAGAAGGTATCAAAAAACCATAAGTTAGGCATCTAAATACCTTTATGATTCTGGCCTAAGAATGGATGATAATTAGTATACCACAAATTAAGTTCTTGCATATGCAAATGAAATTTTTTGCTGTTGCAACTAATTACAGAGGTAGCTCTGTGCTGAGCTGATTTGGAGTGAGAAATAAACACACAAATCTAAACCACCAGTGTTTAAAACTCCCCTCTTGTAATTGTGATGATCTGATCCTCCTACAACTGGCAAATATATACATGGGAGACTGTGTGCACGAGCGTAGGAGAACAGTAAGTGGGAGAAAGAAATCCAGATTTTTCCATCCGTACAAAATGTCAACACACTCGCTATAAAAAGGCATCAACAAAATCCTTATAGGCACAATTCAGGCTGCTCGAGTCCTAATCTGTATCTTCACTGACAGCGAGGGTTAATCAAAGCTCCAATACAATGTTTCCTTAGTTGAGAAGCTGGAAGGAAATGATGTAGCACTTTCAAAAACGAGGTAAGGCTTGGGTAGTGCCAGATACCGGGCGTGCAATCGAAAGTTTAAATAGAAGGTTAATAGCCCAGGAAAAGGTTGGTCCTGAAAAGTAGCCCTTCAAGCTGATGTGGTTGAACTGCCTGATTGCCCCCACCCCTGCCAGAATGTGACTCTGAGAAATTTTAGTGGCAGCCAGGAAAACAGATTATTGTCAGGTCCACCAATGCAGCCCCCTATTATTTTTTATCTTTCACCTCTCTAACCTGGTTTGTAATCTCATCATGCAAATTTAGCACTTCACTTCTTTAAAGATGGAAAAGCCTGCCTTGTGTTAGGAGTGATCACAAAGCACATCTAAAAAAATATGAAGAATGGTTTTTCTTCAAAATTGGTGAATTTAAATAACATTCAGCATCCAAAGAGAGTTCTGGCTCCTGCAATCCAAGAAGAGGTTTGGAAATTTCAAAAGGGGGAAGGGGTTTTCCCAGACTTTGAGGGTTATTTTGGCACTGAGTGCCAAGATAAAAGGAAAAGCCTTCCCTACCCAGAGCTAGAAGTGCCTTCTTGTAAGGATGATTTACAGGGTCAGGTGGTCAGAAACTATAGAGAGTCTTTGCCAAATCAGTTGTGGCAAATTGCTGTCAAAAAAACCCCACTCTACCAGCAGCACGAAAAAGGGAGGATACATGACAGGGAAAGGATAGGGGAAGGTAGATTAGGATACACACTATTTCCAGTAAGACCAAATGAAGATATCAAAATATAACAAGGGCTATCACAGAAGTCTAAGATGTAATGGCAGGCTCTGAGTAATTGCTCCTGCTGGTACCTAAAATGGACCATAAACTTCAGAAATTGCACCTCACACAGCTGGGAGATGAAACTGTCATTTTGGTCTCTAATAGCTGTGTTAAAAGACAGAAAGAGCAGGAGAAAGGAGCAGCCTGGCTAGTCTGATATACAAATCCTTTTTTTCCCCCCCAAAGAAAACATATTATTGCTTTGTACTTTAAAATAATGATCACAGAGAAGAAAAATATATTGTAAAGTAAGATAAGAGTACAAGAGCTGTTTAGCTTCACTGAGACCAGAATGGAAATGCAGACACTTTTTTTTTTTTTGTAATTGGAAATAATGCAGACATTGTTTTGTAAGAGGAAAAAAGGAAAACCGTTATTAGCAAAAATCTGTATATTTTTTAGGTGGAAAAATATAATGCCTAAATTGTTTACATTTTCAGTGGGGAGCATCCCTCGGTGCATCAAGCTGTCACACAGCTTAGCAGCATGACACATCTTAGTGATTAAATGCTGGCTCCCTGGCAAAACCCAAAAAACAAAACAAATTACTTTTTCAGTGGAGAAAGCCATTGTTCTCTTGTTCAGTGGCTCTCACAGCTGAAAACAGGCAGCAGCAGGGTGGTACAAATCAAAGTCTCTCAGCAGGTGAACTATAGTTTGAATGTATCACTTCACAGGGTATCTTTATCTGCTTTTGGTCTCACTCCTCTATCGGGGTAAAATACACCATTACTTACGAGTTTGATTTCAGCTATTGACTATGCAACATGATAGACCTTGGAAAGCAATTATTACAGCCCTCCACTTATTTTATTTGGAAGCCCCAAACCAAGCAGAGTTAACCCAGTTACTCAGATGCATGAAATCAGAACGGTGACAAAGCAAGAGCAGCAAAGGCCACCTGGGTGTGGAAGAGAAGGTGAGCAGGATGGTGAGCAGAACAGGAGTGTCAGGATCAGGGCTGGGGACAGTGATCAGGGTCAGACACAGCCAAGTGGTTGCCCAGTGGCCCCTCAGTGATGAGACAGCTCCAGCTGGACAGCCAGCCAGTGGGTTTGGGTCTAGGATCGAGTTGGAGGCCAGAGCTCAGTGCAGACACAACTGCAACAAGGCTGCAGGGTAACATGGGGAAAATGGTATTAAACCCTCAAGTTAACAGCAACTACCTAGGGAAAGCAGGGGTGGGCCCTCACTTCTAGTTTTCTTTATAGTGAAGAAGCCGATCTTGAGCTCAGCCCGCTGAACCCCGTAACTCATCCAACTGAGCTCCATAAGGACGTGTACTCAAGGCCCTGGCATAAACTCGGGCTTAGCTCTTCGGCCAATGCAAAAGCACTTGTAACACATGGTACAGGTCCATTTCATCATGCAGGTGCTTGTATGTGACTCATCAGGAGTCTAAAAAGCAGAATTGCCTGTATCTGAATACAGATACAGAAATCTGTATTTCTTGCAAAGTTCACACTTTGTTCTGCCCCAGCTGTTCACTGTTACCAGTCCCACCCCTACGCTGCCACATGAGAAGTCAGCTTAGGCTTACTTCAGTGGGTATAAAAACAGTATTATTTTTTTGGGGTTACTTAGTAATGTTTACCCACTTCTGTTTTCTTTATGCTGTTTGCAGTTCCAAAGAGGTCACATTCAGCAGCTGATCATGAAAAATGCTCTCCTTAGACCAAAGAAAGCAATGAGCAGTCCAGCACTGTCACATGGGGCTGATGAAATGCACGAGCTGACACTTGACAGGACAACGATTATCCCAGAGTTTAATAACATGTTAATCATCTTAAGAGTCATTATTTGCTCCCAGGCACACACTGTACTCCCACAGTGACATTAAAAAAATCCCCAACAAAACACACCAGAGGATGCTTCTACAGGGCAAAACATACTGGAAAACTGAAAAGATGCTGTCTATGAAAATAGTCTCTTCAACTGTCCTAGAACACAAAACCACCAGAAAGGAGGTGCTCTTTTGCGCTGCTCTGTGCCACTCACCGCAAATGATTTTGGATATAATTGCATAGACTTTTATTTATTAAATTTAATAATAATGTGAATATGAACGTGCAGTGCAGTCTTGGCATATGAACACAAACAGCAAAAACTTCCCCCCCCACACCTTATGTTTCTTATTAGGTTGTAAAGGTTCCTGTGGGAAATCTGTGTTTGATTCATCTTTAGGTAACACACCTAACTGTGACTTCCAACAGAGCTGTCAGTGCCAGGTGCAGCACTGGCTTTTAGTACTTTTTATCTGCATTATCTGTGATTTGAGGTCACAACTACTTTCACATATGATACCAAACAGTCTGGAGGCTTTTAATTTTATCTGAACCTGCCTGAACTAGAGGTGGGATATGAGTACCCTGGGAGGTTGCAATGGACAGTAAATGTTTGATTTGGGCATTTTCAGTCTGAGAATATTCCTTAAAAGAGTGCCCAAGTTAGACAGACCAATCTAGCCCACAGGGAGACTGCTCCTTCCCAAAGAAGACACTGAGCCTGTTTTTTGAAGATGGTCCCACTGGCACAGTATGGCAACAGAGGAATGAGAAAATGACAGTCAGGAGCTTTGTCTGAAGCCCAGGCAAAGACAGTGAGATACTTAATGCTCCCATGAGGAAAATCCCTGAGGACCAGAACAGAAAGTCACTGAGTTATCAAAAAGTCAATCCAGAAGGAAAGCCACAATCTTCAAACTCACCAACAGGAAGGACAGACATTATTTTTCAAATCTCATTTCACTTTGGAGTTATTATAGATAAAGAAGTTAATTACTGTAGATCCTATTCTAATACAAATGACATGAATTTCAAAGTCTTTGGGGGATATTCACTCAATGTAGATCTATACGGACCCATCTGGGAGATAGGACTGGTCCCAGGCCCTGTCATGGGTCTGAACTGCACTTGTTTGGAGTTTACTGTCCCCCAGCCAAGCATTAACAGCCAGCCCAGTCCCTGCTGCTGCCTCATAGGGCACTTACACAACGCAGATTAATGGGAGTTGGTGAGAAGGTCGTGTCCTGATACTAATGGAAATGAATTATTCCCAGAAATATATTTAGTCAAGACTTTGTCCAAGTCTTCAAGCAGTGAGGTTCAAATAGCTCCCTGGGAGATTTTTACAAGTTCATTTCTGTATCAGAGTTTTTATCATAGTATTCAGCTTAAATTTTAATTTCTTCCTTCTTTCAACCTTAGAACATTCTAAAGAATTCCTCTTCTTTCTTGCTGCTCATCCCATCTGTAGACTGTTGGCAAATTCTTTGCTTTCAACCACTTAACCTTCTTTTCACCAGCCTATAAATATTGATCCATTCCAACCTTCCCTTTTTGTCTATACAAAAGTCCCTCTGTAGTAATTTAGGCCCTGTACTGAATGACCTTCAATTTGTTTGTTGTAATGAGCTACCTAGAAACACGTGTATTCTTCTGCCAGACTCATATGGAGATGAACAATGCCTCCTTATTCATGCTGCATGAGCACAGGCATTCCAATGATTTCTCAGTCCTGCACGTTACTCCTTCCCAGATTTGTCCATCACAGTGAGTATGTACAACACGAACTCTTTTCCTTGAGATTAACTGGCATTTTTCCAGGTTGAATTCAATTTTTTTTGCATTTCATCAAGATTCTGTGACCTCCAAGAAACAGACTATTTGCTTCCCAATTTCTTTCTATACTTTTTCCATAACTCATCCAGAATGCATCCAAAGCACATGCGGGAGGTTTCATGAACATGGGATTTATTTCTTTGTCTTTGTTTTTAGTGACTCTATTTTCCCAGGAGCTCCAAGTGGCCTCTGCTGTACAATTAATCACCTTATTCTAACCCAGCATTCGTCCATTTACCAAACTGCATTTTGATGTTACTCTTGACTCACCATTAGCTTCAGGAAATAAACAACTATTTGGCAACATTAAAAGGTATTATAGCAATTGAATCTTATCTCAGGAATGGAAACATCTGTGATTTTGGTGTATATATGAACAGATATATTTATGAAAATGAGTATGATTCACTGCACAGATGACAATTTTATATTTCATAGTCATCATTTCATAGTTCATATTTCAATCAGTTTTTAGTAATAGAGCAGATACTGCAGCAACTGCTGCTTGCAGCAATAGGTCTGGCAAGCTTGCAGCTGTAGTCATTGCTATAATACACTGTGAAGCCATAGTATAAACTGCCCTGGGTGGTGACCTGAAATCAAGAATTTAAAATTCAAAACAGAAATTTAAAATAGAGGAAAATATTTTAGAGGGAATATTTTCCCTGTTCAATTCAACTTAAAATGAAAATTCCTAATAACAAGATCTGTCTCAGTAGTCGTAAACTACTTCTTTTTATTATCTACATACAAAAAGAAGCCTGAAAATCTGTTTGAGGGGGTTATTTTTAGATGAGTTATCTGTTGAGAAGAAATTTTCCTTTGGTATTCCCACCAGAGCAAATGAGGTGCCACTGAGCTTTGGAAACAGTGCCCATAGCCACCTGCATCTACCTGGCTTTAGTCTAGTGCATCCTTGGATTTAGACAAAAAAGGCTTCGTGTAGCAAAATCCCACTGTTTAAGGCTTACAGCACCTGCTAAAACCATCTGATTACTGCTATTTAGCTAGAGCTCAGAATCTTCTCTCTCCATTCTCATTTCCTCAAACTTGTCCTCACAAAAGGTCATAGAATAGAAGAAAGTCCTCCCTTTTTGTGAACCTGGTATAATCCTATCCATTTACCTTGTGTTCAACCCAGTTAATTTCAATTTACCCTTTTGTGATTTGTTTCCCTCAAAGGTAATAAACCTATGCTAACCATTTTACTTCCAGCTATTATTTGGTTTTGCCAAACACCAGGGGAGAAAAAGGAATAGTGATCTCCTGTGCTGTGCCTCGAGGTGATGCAGCACAGAAATCCCAGCTCCCAGCTTACACAGAGCTGGGGCAATGCAGCTGCTCCCGGAATGTGACCACACTGGGTGACACCTGTGGTTGGTTCTTGCCACCCAGTTCCCTGGGAACTCCTGCCCCACGGCTCGATATGGGCTGTGGCATAATTCAGGATCATCCCATTAATATGCAGTCTGATCTATGATATATTTTTCAGTTTTGATATGCCTTTTACACAGAAATCCTGCAGGCAGCTCTCTGTGGCAGCTGGTGCTCTGTGAGGAGAACCCATCACTGTGACCAGCATTGGACACTCGGTGCACACAGCACTGAGAGCTTGACAGCAACCAAACCACTTTGGTGAGGTGCCAGACCTGAGGTAATGAAGAACACCAGCTTCCCAGGCAGACTCATTAGTTCAGGAACATTGCATTAGAGAAGTTTCACTGCTCTCCATTTCTTTGTGGGGTGTAGATGTGCCCCTTGCAGCACCTGACCATGGCAAGTTCTTTCCTGGCTGGAACTCTCTTCTGTGTCAGATGTAACAACAGAACCTGCAGACTTCATCACACACAAGACAGAAGAAATCTGGAGAGATCAGGATATGTGATAATGTAATCTGCAAGCCTCTGGATCAAGGATATGTTGAAGAAATGTTGAACAGGGATGTATTGTTAAGGAATGGCCTCTGCATTCTCTTGTGATCTTTCTCTGAATGTGTTTTGCAGTGTTCTCCTCAAAACATGCTGGATTCCAAAAGCTACATCACTCTCCACAACTCTTCCGATAATACTGAAATAGGAAGGTCAGAATTTGATGACAGCAAACACTATTGAAGTCACAG
The DNA here is from genome assembly GCA_013398115.1 of Falcunculus frontatus. Classification (NCBI taxonomy): domain Eukaryota; kingdom Metazoa; phylum Chordata; class Aves; order Passeriformes; genus Falcunculus; species Falcunculus frontatus. Next base: position 804,874 of record VZRV01008985.1, read on the forward strand.
CACTTGGGACAGCAGCGAATTTAGCCCAAATGCATTAGCTCACAATTATATTTATTTCAAAACCTTTACATGAATCTGTACCCATGACTAACGAGGTATAATTTGGTGTTCCTTTCTGTATAAACTGAATGTTCTCTCTAAAATCCGGTTTCAGTGGATATCTGTATCAATGATACCTTTTTCAGCTAGCAGCCATCTCAGCTCATTGCTGAATTTGAGGCCTGTGGCTTAGAGCAAAAGAATAATTTGAGAAAAGCTAATCTCAGGAGTCTGGTATTAGGTGGCAAAGCAGGGCTGAAATGTATCACACTGTGGCCTCCACGTTATCCCTATTTCAGCTCAGGCAAACGCTTTTCCAAGAAAAAACCGTAACTACATCCTGTACCAGTATTATTTTAATTAGATCTGTAGCAAATAGCACAATATATGATTGCAGACAGACTCAAAAATAGCTTCAACTACAAGTAATAAGAAACAGGTTAGAGCAGGGCCTAGAGCCTGGAGGTTTTACCAGGCAGCAGATCAAACAGCTGAACTCTTGACAGACTCTGCTGCTTCCCTTTGCCTGCTGTTTCCTGGAACAGCAAATTCAGGAGCCATTTGTGAGTCGCTGGCCAGCTCACCCTCACAAAACATTAATGTCACATCTGAACTTTCAAATGTCACAATGGAAACAGAAAAAAAAAAAAAAAATTCTAACTCAGAAGTTTCCTGTATCTCAAAGAATCATTTCCTTGTACTTTCTGGACATGTTTTTGTAATGTGTATTTCAGGTGGTTGACAGTTTGACATAAGTTTGGGTGGAAAAATGTATATAGAAAAGCTCTTAATATGTTCTCTCACAGTTATTCCACTGAATAAATATTTTTATTGTGGCCGAGCATCAAATGCAAAGTGCCGTTTCCTGAGTTCTTGCTGAGGGCTTTCAAATTTTCTTTTCTTGAGAAAATTAGTGTGATTCCCACAGTTCCCCAGGGAACTAATGCATTTTACTCTGGCAAGAACCACAAGGATGCAAAGCTCTATAGGCTCATATTTTTTAAACCATCTTACTCATTGATTTTGTGCCTTAAGGAATCCAGAGTTCAGAATAGCCTTTTGTGTGCCCCAACAATGAGGAGACCAGCTGGTGACATTTATAAATCTGCTATTAATTGCTCGTATGACTGGGCTCTAGTGCTTAAATGCTTTGAGTCACGAATCTAATGAGGTCGAAACTAAAACATGAGGCAGAGGGGAAATCATCACAGAGGGTTGAAGAGCCAAACTCTCCCAGCTGCCGGCTCTCAGGGTCCTTGCTGATTGATCAGTGCAGCCTGAGGCTGGGGAGGGTTACCTGGGACACTGCTGCTGCTGTTCCTGCTCCCTCTCGTGTCACCAGGGCACTGTTTATCTCCAGAACATCTTGTTAGTGCCAGTCCCCAGCTGTGAAGAGCAAAGATGCCAACAACAAGGACTCACCTCTCTTGCTCATGAGCAAACTCTTAACAGGAGTCCGGCTCCTCGGATCTAATTATAGGCAAAAACTCCCTCTCTGCTGCCTGTGAAGAGGAACAGAGTAAATCTTACCTGACTCAGAGCTAGAATTTGACTGAGATTATTGTCTGCTGGAGACACACAATATATTTTTTTTCTTTAGGTACTAAATGTCTGGCTTTTTGATAGTCTGCATCTTTAAAAATATTAAAAATATCATCAGTGCTCTGAAATTACGAAAACAGGCTTCTAAGAATACCATTAGATGCCCACCTGTTGCACAGAGAAATAGAAATATTTAGAGCCTAAGGGAGGTTAGAGCTCTGAACTTTTCAGGAAGACTTTCTATACAGGAAATCCCCAAAGAGATGTATAGATTCATACAAAAACTAATTGCATAACAAAAATGTGAATCTTGTATGTCCACAAACTGCCCTGTTTCTTTTAAGTCTCTTACCACTTTGAAATAAAACCGAACTATTTTGATTAACAAGGTGGAAGTATTGTAGAAAAATAAAAATATTACTTAGCAAAATAGTACTGTCTTTGTACGGCACTTGCAAATCATTAGATCTCAAAGTAATATACAGAAGTATGATGATCCTCAACATCTAGATGAGGAAATTGAGGTACACAGAGGTGAAATCATTTGCCTAAAACCCTCCAGTGGGTCAGAAATCTCAGTGGGAAGAGTAGATTTCAAAACCTTTGCAACACTTTGACATGTTGAAGAAATTAAAAGAGAATTGCTGATGTTCAGGTCAATTCACAATGTGAAAATGAAATTCAGGTTCCCTAAGAACCCAGATACTGCAAATGACCATCGGGCATTGCCACAGAAATTTATTCTCCTGAGCTAGGTAGAACCTAATGTGCCAGGTATGTTATATAAAACCGGTAAATATTAGTGTTTGTCTTGAAGAGATAAAGTTGTAGTCCATTTGGTTATCAAAAACTCTTTCTCACATCTTCAGAGTTTCACAGTTTTGGCTCCCTTGCTATTAACTACACATCTGCTTCTTAAAGTTTCCAAGTAACAGCTGCCTCAGAGATCAAAGCCAGCCAAAGTAACAGGAGGTGCTGGAAAAGAGTTGTGTTCTTTTTAATGGTTTCCTGTGGTTTTGATCAAAGTACACAGAGAATCCCACTAAGCAGAAGCTGAATGCAGTGGAATGCAGCTCTTTTCAGCTGAGAAATAGAAAAATAATCTCCTCTAGTTTGTTGGATGCATAAGTCTGTGTTTATCCTCTTTCTGTCTCTCATCTCCATTTTTTCCTACAAATTGTTCATTCTGTATGAGCAAACTGAATGGGTTCAAGGGTGTCCATAACCCAGTTAGGGTCACAACTGCTTCCACTTCACCTTCTCCATCATGTTCTCAATTGCCAGACTCTGAGGCTGTAGGAGCACAAAGAAGAGCTGCATCAGAGGTCCTCAGCAAAGGCTGGAAGGGAGTAGTGCAGATGGCACCAGGCTTTGCTTTTGTGAGCAGAAGTGTTACCTCTATGTATAAACCCACATTTCAAGGGCAGAATACAATGCTTAGATACATCTTGTATTGCTTAGGGAAAGGTCCAGAAGGCCACTGTCACATATGTTTGAAATGGAAAAAAACCATCCTTCACATGACTGCTCAGGTTCACCTAAACAGGAAATTGGCAGCCAAGCAGATAAAAGAGATTTTTTACAGCTGTTTATTTTCTAGTGCCAGTTGTTCTCAAATAGGTCATCAGAAGCAAGAGAATCTACAGGTTTCTTTACAGTTTTGGAGCACAAATGATGATTATAAAAGAAAGCAGCACCATATAAGATAAACCAGATTCCCTACCAGTGTAATTACAGCAAAGCAAAAGATTTAATACGCTATTATTTATTGAAAAGAGTAGCCTGTTGTCAACTAGATTAAAATACTTCTAACAATTTCACATAAAATGAAACAAAATAAACTACTCAAAAAGAACTGAAAGAAACCTGAGTTTTTCTGCAATGGTTTAACCATCTTAGATTAAACTCATATATTAAATTATACCACTGCAATTCTGTGGTAAAAATAGGGCCATAAATGATATGTTCATTAAAACCATGGGAAAATGAATGGAATACTAATGAAATTAAACAGGAGGGCAAGAGCTGAGTATATGCATCAATCAGACTTCATAAAACCCATAATCCGTTCCTGAAGTTAAATAAAACACACACGTGGTCAAGGTCTCTGAATTTCTGGAAAGAATAAAAATCTGCCGACTTGATTATTAGAAAAAAGAAGCTCAATTATGTGGTATTAGACCAAAGAAATAATTCTTTCAGAAAATAATGTTTTATTCCTTTTAAACCAACAAACAAAAATTCTTAGTGGAAATATAAATTTCAACATTTCTTGTGACGGTAAACCTTATTATTACTAAATTGGGAGAAAATTCCCTTCAACTTTTCAATAACGGAGAAGCAGCTTTTTTGGTCCCTCTGTATGAAACTCTCCAGGCCAGCAGCTCTTTAGTGTCAGGCCAATTCCATTTGTTCCCAAGAACACAGGACTCCTTGGAGCCCATGGGACAGAGTGAGGAATCATGTGGATGTGCCTGCATGGCACAGGACAACGTGGTGATGATGTGAGATGGGGGATGTGAGTACCTAAACTGGCTTTTTAACAGGGGCCTGGAAAATGGAGGCAAGAGTAATTCTGTATTCTGGCATGCAGAATGGATCTTTGTTCCATTCCTGAAATTCAAGTTAAAACCACAGCTGGGCAAAGGGTGATCCCTGGCCTGGTCAATGCAGGATGTGGCAGAATTCCCTGCCTTGTCTGATTTCTGGGGAGGGCAGTGCCATAGAGCACAGTCCAGCCAAAGCTTTTGATGTTGACATTATCAGCATTTTCCAAAGGAAAAAATTCCTCCTGAAAACTTCCAAAGAGCTTCTATTATGTGCTGATATTGAAATGCCAGCACAGCCAAACTGCATTTTTCTTATTTCATTTTATCTATGCCCCTAAATTCTCCCTTTTCCATTTGGGATCTCCTCCTCTTGTCCTGAACTCAGCCTTGACAGTCGTTATACAACACTGCAGTGCTCTTTTGCCCTCTTAAAGGTTTTTTCTAAGTGGTAGATTATTACTCATTTATAGTTAGATTGCTACTCACTTAGAAAGGGCCTAATTCTGCTTTTGCAGTCCCCTTAATTGTGAGATATTGCACAGAAAATATGTAAATGGTGAACAAATAGGGAGAAAGAGAAGGTCAAGCCCAAACTGATGAGGTTCTCTAGAAAAAAAAAGGAGTTATATAAATAGACAATTATACTTTTTCATTAACAAGAAAGTTTTTTCATTTTCCTTCTGGGGCCTTGAATCTGCTGTACAAGTCAGTGTGAGCTTTTGTTTTCACTGCCTAGCCCTGGTTACTCTCAAAAACTTCTAATAGAGAGTTTAGCTTGCAATTTCCTTGTGCTATCAGATGGAGAGCCCTGTGATTATGTTAGTGGGCAAGAGATGAAAACATTCCTTAGGCTGAGAGCTGTCTGAAGACGAGCATTTCAGCCTTAATGCTGAGTGGCCAAATTTTGCTTGCAGATTCCTCATCATAAGTCAAAGGCAACATTATCACAATCATGGGAATCAGAAAGGTAGAATCCCAGGAAACGAGAGGAAAACAAAACCTCAGGGGGTTTTAAGAATGTGGATTAGTTTAGGTAATTTTGAGCAACTGTTCTCAAGAAAGCACTTGGGGACAGTTAAGTTTAATTAGGCTGCAGCTCGTCTTCACCGCAGGTGGTTTGGTTTCTGCCACGAAGCTCTTTCCTCCTCTCAGGTGTAGAGTGAGCCCCAACAAATCTCTGGAACTGCTCCTGCTTGAAAAGGAAGGAAGGGAGAGCTGACTGGCCCCATCTATTGAAAGAGGTGTCAATAGAATCAGCCGTGTTGATTTCGAATTACCAAGAGCTAAATCTCACTGCAAGAGGCTGGGCTGGGTGAGAAGAAGTCCTGGAGTGTGTGAGTTGGGTTGGAAACACACCCTGTCTGCTGCAGGAGGCTGTGGCAGCGTGAGAGGAGCTGGACAGGTGCTGCTCCTTTCATCTCATCATTATTCCTGCCTTGGCATCCCCCCAGGTTTTTTGTGCTCTACCAGGACAGACTAAATTCTTCACCTTTTCCTACTCAGAACTTTACAAAAATTCCATATTTATCTGCTGGAACATTTACAGCTCTGATCCATTTGAAATCAACACAACTACAGGAAGAAAATTTCAGCAAGTGCACAAAGCTTGGGTTGCTGGGCAATTTTTTTTCCCCATTATTTTTAATTTATTTCAGTTAAATTTTTATCAGGCAGAAAAGATGCGAGTCTAAAAGCAGTCAGAATTAATTATGTTTTGTGTTTTCTATATTCATCCACAATTTTTCTTAATGTGGTGTCCTTGACATGCTGCGTTTGTGACAACAACGTGGCGAAATGGCTCAATTTTGTACATAATTTATTGAAAAATCTTCAACTCTACTTTCCTTGAGTAATTTTCATGTATAATTGAACTTAAATTGAATTTGGGTTATTTTGAATTAGGAAATCTTAGAGTAGATCCGATGCCTCCTGCAGCCACCTAGAAACAGAGACTAGACAAGAGTAAGGGAATAAAGATAGGTATTTATTTGAAGGGCCTTCAAGGTACACCCTGGGGGAGCCAGAGGCTGCTTCTCAAAAAATTGGACCCCAAGATGGATGACAGGTCACGAGTTCTTCACACTTTTATAGGTTTGGACCATTTGCATATCAGGGTTAATTCTCCAATTAAAGCCTCAGTTTTAGCGATGTAACGCCCCTCAGCTTGCCCCCCTTAGAATCTTTAGTTTACACATTTTGGGCCTAAAAACAGCCTGGCTGTCCCTGAAGGCAAAGCCTGGAGAGGCTTTGTTATGTCTACCTAGTATGAGAGAGTAGGAATTACAGGCTACAAGGAACTTCAGAGTTACACCCTAAGCAGTACAGGATTTAAAAATATAAAAGTTAAAACCTAAGGCATCAGATCAAGTCACATTAATACGTGCCTATCATCTACTAAGAAGCCATTTCTAGATCCTCACTGATTTTGAAAATATCCTTGAATCTCATCAAAGTGAAATCGAATTGCCGTGATTTTAAAATCCAAACTCAGAGTTTGAACATATGAAAATACGAATTTTAAAACTTCCTGAGTATTTCCTTACTTTCTTTCAAATTATGAAGCTCTCCCAGAAATATTTCTGACTGTATTATCAGGTTTTAAAGTATTGATCCTAGTTTTAAAGAAACCTCGGAAAACCACTGAACTTCTGGCAAAACATACAAAATAAATTGCAGGCCAAACTATAACCCCAATGCTCTTAGACACCCCGAAGCTCTTGAGAGGAGCCATTTAGATGCTACAACACTGGGTACATTCGGATATCAGCTTCCTTTGTACCCTCGCAGGGGCAGCTGGTCTTGTACAAAATGGGACAAAGAGCAGGAAAATGGATGCATAGAGGCTGCTAATTCGGGAAGATGTGAATTTTCCCTTCGTTATCACACAAACTCTCACAGTAGTCGCTGAAGTGTCCAAAAATAGGAGCTTGCAGCCCTAACTATAGCCTTGTGAAACAACGAGGAACTCGTAGCATCTCTCCATCTCTCCTACTGGAGAGACTTATGGTTTGGGAAGCAGATGGATGAAATGGTGCAGCACGTTTCAGCCACTCTCAGTAAGCTGGCAGAATATTTCAAAGAGCAGCACAGTTCAGCAATATCGCTTTAATTATGAGACAGCTCGGGTTTTATCACCAAAATAATTTTGGCCTAATTCTGATTCATATTGACATGCTAACAGGAAGAAGGGATGATGGGGAAAGAGGAGGAACTCTAAAAGACATTAATATTCATGCCAGCAAAATATTCGTCATGCATGACCTCATAACACAAAAGTGTGAAAAAGAACATTATTAACAAAGGCAGCACTTGGGAACGTGGCTGGGTTTGTGCTGGTGTCAGCACTTCTGTAGGACGTAATTTGCTTTCTTTTTTCATTGTAATTGGATCTTAAAACACTTCCTCGGTTCTGCAGCTTGGAATTTCAGTGCCAGCTCAGCAAAAAGATCCCTTAGAAAAATATTTGGAAATTCAAATATCTTCTGAATATTGAACAAAACAGTTATTTAAACCCTTTTAAAGCAAGCTTGTTCTGATGAGCTCTCATGGCACCTTCTTGTTCAACAAGGCTGCTGTCTGCCAGGGCTGCTCACTTAGATGCTGCAAGTAAACTTTTGCTCTTCCATTCCTCCTGGAATTGATGCATCTAAGAGGATGGAAATTTGTCTCTGTAACTGCTTTGTACAACAGAAGAATCACTACATTTTCATTGCCTCCCTTTGAGGGTCTCCCTGAAGGCACAAAGGTAACATTGGTCTAGAAGCCTGAAGAGTCCAGTCTTCAGAAGTTTTGTTCTTGACAATAACATATGAAAAGGTGTTTGATTTTTTTCTCTGACTTCTCTCTTCATAAAAGATATTTTAAAATTTAAAGTGAGTGTATTTGATATAGAAGATTAGTAGGCTAAGCAAACAAAGCACCAACAAGGTTTATCTAGAGCAGAATTGCACTTTAAAGGCCTTCTTTTTCTGCATCACATTAATTGAAAAAATTTAATTGCAAATACTAGTGTTAAAATGTTTATATTCTGGGATTGCAGATTTCTGTGCAATATGGTTTACATTTTTTGAGATTAAGAGTTCAAAATTTCCGTAAAGGTATATATCAAATAATGCCAGAAAATGTGTAGAATTTGCAAGAGTTCAGGCTGCTGAGAAAAGAAATTTAGATTTCTAGCCAATGATGTCACATGAGATGTGAGATTTTGAAAATCAGGCCCTAAATACTTGTTTCAGCTTTCCAAAGCATTTACATGCCTAGAGATCAAGAGAAACAGCTGGGGAGATTTATAGAAGCACCTAAACATTGGTTGTTAGTCAATGTAAATTAAGCATATAAGCTTGTCAAATGCTTCTGTAGATCATACTGGATGTCCAGCTGGGTATTTCAAAATATAAAACAATTATAAATCAGTTCCTTTGAAGCTATAACCTCTCATAAACATTATCAGCTATTGGCATCTCAGTATCCAGGGATGGATAGCTCACAGCCCAGATACGTATTTTAAAGATGCTTTTTACCTGTACAGTGCAGCAACGAAACACAGATGGACAAATCACAGCTAAAGCATCAGAATGTTTCTGCTAAGGGACAGTACCTGAGCTACAACAACCTTACACATGTCATGGAACCATGGTGAAGCATTTTGAGATGTTTTCTCCGCTGAGATTTTATATTCACATGAAACCAGGTCAAAATGGCAGTCATTTGTGATTAATTTTCCTATAATACCAAAAGGAATTTTTCCTCTTTCAGCTTACTCCTGTGTTGTCTAATATAGACTTGCTAGGAATATACAGGGAGATGGCACATGTTTTGCTTGGAACAGATGCAAACTTGGATCTAAAATGAGAGGTGTGTTTTGTAGGTTGTTACTGATGACATATGGGCAGGATAAATTCAGAACAGATTGTCATTTAACACCACCAAGAGCCTTACCCTTCAAACGAGGCTGGATATGATCCTAACAGGTTACATCCTGCCTGCACTCATGTCTTTGTGTCCAGAAGGAATTGTTTCAGCTCCTTTGGCATTGTGACAAATTCACAAGAGCACACGTGTCATTTAAAAGACGACCTTGATGACCTGTACTGCTGCAAGTGCCCCTGCTCTCTTCGTGCTCCACTGCACCCATGTGTGCACAGCACAAGCTCCTCAGGTCTCTGTGATACTGAGGCTTACACCAGGAATTCCAGTATGGAACACCCTCGTGGGACATCTGATTCCCCAGTATTTCACCCCCAGGTTTATGTGGTATAAAGCAAGTGAGAGCCACTCTGCCTTGGCACTGCCACGGGATGGAAGGAAGCCTCATACAGGCAACGATCACTCATTGGCAGCTTGGAAATGCTGATTAGCAGAAAGGTATTAGGCTTTAGCTGTAAATCTGAAACTTTTGGCTTGCTAGACAGTCACCTGTGGGTGACTACGGATTAATGATGGAAGGGATGGCTGCTTTCCATGGAGCTGCCTTCTGGCCTGCAATCAGATCCTTATTACCTCACCAGTCTAAGAAAATTTCCAGAGAACTGTGCTGGCATTTTCTCCAGAGTGACATGAGGAAGAGCAATCAAAAGAAAGGGGGAAATAAATAAAAGAGATCAGAAATAAGTCACTTAGTGTTCTGCTCCTCTGACAGAAGCTCAGAGTGGGGTGAGCAAAGAGCTGTGTGAGTCGTCCACCTGCCAGAGGGGACCAAGGAATCCTCTGAGTGCCCAACTGTGCACAGGACACCTGGCTCCATGAGAATGCACGTTGTGCCTGCATGTGAGACTAGTCCTAAGTGATGTTCTCAATTTCCATATTAATTCAAGGACTGCATCCAAAGGTAGAAACCCAAAGTCTCCAGGGAAGAAAAACAAATTGCTTTGACTTCTGAAGGAAATCAATATTAGACAGTGCATTGGTTAAAGCGTTGAAACCCATGGATCAGTTCCAGATCCTGTATAAAGAGATCCCTTAGGAATTCTTAGAATAGATCTTCATTATATTCGGCTTAGAAACACTTCGAGTAGGAGGCAAAGTAAAGCTGGACAATTCTGCAAGTAGCTTGTCTTTTGTCTTGGAAACCAAAATATGTTTCAGCATAGTTTAAAACAGACTGCAAAACCTGTGAGCTCTGGCAGCAGAAACAGCACTTTGCCTCCACAATCTCCTACGTGGGACAGTAATGAGCAAAAGAGCAAACACCAAAAGTTAAAGAGTCCCCTTTTCTGATAAAAGATTACAAGACACTAGGATATTAGATGATGGGAGAATTTACATGAAGTGAGAGACAGGAGAACCTCCTTCAATTACAATCCAACTTACAAAGCTGCATCCTAGAAGACCACTCTCTGGCCTTAAGAAATAATGTGAACTTAGGAGTAAATGTACAGGTGAATTACAGGAATATGAACTTTGAGAAGACAGAAGACATTGCATTGGTTTAACCACTCTTAGGCCGTAAAAGGACATGCCCTTCTGTTCCAGCTGTGCCAGTTCACTATCCTGTCCCTCTCATCTAATCCTCATGACAAATCCTCACATTCCCTGTGGCAGAAATTATGCTGCCTCAGATCTGCTGATGCTCAAGCTGCTTGGGTGACTTTTCCTTAACCTTTATCAGTCTAAATGAGGCTGAATTAACTAATTCAGCCATTAGTTGAAATGGTTCAACAGTATGTTTTTTCACTAACCCACCTAATTTTTGAATAAAATGGGTTAGGGAGCACACACACAAGCAGTGATGTTGACAGGTTTGAGGGGGCTGATACCTCCAGCACAGGCATGGTAAGTAGGTGCTGGGGACTGTAGAACTTTTGACAGCTTGAGAGAACTGTTTGCAGAGTGAACCTCATACCTCACCCTTCTTCACTTACCTCTTTCAGTTTCAACCCTAATGCTCTGGGCAGTGAGGAAAGGTAAGCCAAATGGTGGAGAAACAACACCTGAAAAAAGAAAAAGAATTAAAGAGTGTTATAAAATCTTGCTTTGTCCAGTTCCACAGTCAAGGATTGTAGCTACTCTCATTTAATTAAAAATCAGAATCAAAATAGCTCTTTGGCAAAGACAGTGTTGGTTTCATAAATCAGTGAACAAACCACATTTTCAAGAACTTCCTAAGTCTCCAAAAAGCCAGTAAAATCCACACCATCATCATGATCCATGATTTCATAACTAAACACTTATTAAAGCCCAAAAGCCCACATACACACTCAAAGTCAAAAAGCATACAGAGATCCATGCCACACTCCATTTACACAAAAGCCTGGTTAAAAAAGGAGCAAGTCACCATCTGCTGAACCATCTGCTCCTTCCAAGTCCTGTTCTTCATTTATGGTCACTGGGATAGGAGCTTCCACAAGAAAAAATGCTCAGCATCATCAGAATCCCCAAATAAATATTTAGTACCTCCTAATGCCACCCTCAGCTTAGTCCCAATAGTGGTTTCAGGACAAAATTTTGGCTCTGGACAGATTTGTCTGAGCTTGCTATATACTTGAGGATTGAGGACATGTTTTTAAACAGCAGTTCAAGTGCTGAGTGAGTTATCTGAGGGGCTCTGCTGTTTCTGCTTCACTGCTTGCTGTGGCAGTAGCCCATCACCTTGGCAGAGAGCCACTGTGGGAAAGGGCTGCACAGTTTGAGCTTGTGGGATTGAGGCCATGTGCAAAACCAGTGAGTTTTGCCTGCTCATCTTGACGTGCTTTCAGTTTAAAAGGAAAAGCAGTGAGACTCACAGTCCCTGTATTTCTTTCCATACAACCTGGCAATCACATAATTTTTGCTGCAGGATATCTGTTTTGATGTAAGTCTACTTCGGTGTTTAGCCTACCAAAGTATTTGGGCACTTGGAGAGAAATTACTTTCCTCCTCCAAAAACAAGTGTTCTGTGGAAGAACTGTTTCTCTGAATGTGTTGTGAGAAAAGTGTGGAAGTTTCCTTAGACGTCTAAATATTTCCTCATCTGTTCACTCATCTGTGTCTTAGAAGCCCACCCAGGCAGGCAGAAAACCAGGCTTTATACTTTCCTGCACTGAAAACACCTGTGTATGTAGGGGACAGCTGTATGCCTGGGTTATTTACTGTGCAAACAGCAGGAGATGGAGCAGACAGCTCTTCCAGTCCCTTTGTCTGCAAACATTTTGGTGAATATTTAATCCAAAGCAGGCCTGTTTGGTGCTGACCAAAAAGGTGCATTGCCTAGTTCCCAGACGAAGCTGTTGCTGCAGAGATCAGAACTGAGTGGAGATGGGCACAGGCATTATGAAGGGTGGGTGACACGGTGGCAGAGATGTGTGTTTTGGATGGTGTCTCTGAAGCAGTGATCATTCCTAGCTCTGAGCTACTCACAGAGGAGTAACCTCTGTGCTTCACTACTGCTTCAGGCTGCACTAAAGTCACCTTCTGATGGACTTCACTACACTGAAATAACAAAGTGGGTCAGATTAGCATTGCTTATCTACTCCAGTGCAAAACAGATGAGTTACTTTAAAAATCCCAGCCCAAACCTTGCTGCTCTGACATCTCATGTTCCCTGAGCTCCCACGGGACACCTCTGCACAGCTTCCCCCTGCTTGTGGTCTGGATGTTCTGCACTGCCTTTCTTGTCCTATCCAAACCGCTTCTTCACTTCACAATTCTTCAATTATTTTGCCTTCAATCACTGAAGAGAAAACATGCATTTAAAAAACCTAAAGAAGAAAAAAAGTGTTCGCTTCCCCCTCAAACTCTTACTCTTCCTTTTGACCTTTCCTCTTCTGAATCCATTTCAGTGGATTCTCCTGACAGAATTAATTGCAACAACCCATCAACACAGTTACCATTTCCCACATAAATCATTCAAATGTCATTTTCAGTGCCATAATAAACACACTTAATGGGTGTTGTCACCAGGTTTCTGCAGCAGCTCTGTGCTCCAAACTGCCCTCAGCGGGCACAGCTTTGGGTAAAGTGACCTTAAATCTTCGGCACTCTTTCGTCTTCAGCTGGAGATTGGCTTGGTTTCATGGCATGGAGCCATCTAATAGAGGCTGCTCTGGTGCATCATGAGCTGGCACAGCCCCAAAGGGATATTCTTGCAGAAAAGGATACGCTGTGGCTGATGGGCATTTCCCAGATCGTAGTCCAAGGACAGGAGGCAGAAGGCAGCCAATAACATGCTGCCACTTTGTCACTCTCCCACCTTGAAGGCCCACTTACCAACTAGAAATTCCCAGACACACCAGGATTTTGGTAAGTTTGGTCCCTAGAATGGCAGAAGGGAGATGGAAAGGGTCATTTTCTATCTCAGTGGGTTTTATTTTCCAGTGTTTCGTAAGCTGATCCCTAGTGCCGCACAAGACGAAGGGAATATCATTGGAAGACTTTTACATTCATATCTCATATACATAAATGATAATTCAATGTGTAAAGCATAAACTAACAGATTTTAAGCTCATGCTAATAATCCATTCTTTAGTACAGAAGGAAATAATTTGCACAACTGTGTTAGCCATTGTTTATATAAATATTGTACAAATTCATGATAAACTCCCAGTCTTGAGGAATGATGCCCTATGACAGCTGAGCAGTTCTCAAGGTACCTATTTACCAGAAAGAGAAGCAAGACCTAAAATGAACAAAATGTTGTGTTTAGAGGGGGATCCCAGAGCAGAGTGCTCATTTAAAACAGGAAGGGTGAATGTTGATCACAGCTAATAGACAAAGCAGACTCACTCTCCACAGCAAAATGATTTAGTGCTTCCATTAGAATTCCCACAAAGCTTGAAAGCAAGACAGAAAACTGGCGTGGAGTTGTGCAATGGTGTAGGAAAAACACAGCTCTGTCTTGAGTGTAGGAGCCTGCAAAGGTAATGATAAGTGGATAATGGACAGGATTAGCACAAAGCCTCACTGCCCCACTGGGATAGTACAGAGGCAGTGTTTATTGCTCTCCTGAAGAAGAGGGAAGGCATCCAGGATAACACACCTGAGCTGGAGAAGGTACATCCAAAAAGAGAGTATGGGTTTTGCCCTGACTGTTCTTTGCTAAGGATGAAATTCTGCAGCAGCAGAACTGTGGTAATCTACTGTTCACTCCTGTAGGAACTGGCCCTTTTGGGATCCTTCCGTGATGAAGCATGAATTTGACTGGAAACGGGATATTTATCTTTCTCAAAAAACATTCATACGTTTTTTCTTTCACAGTGCATAGGCTTGCCTGACTCAGCACCATTTTAGTGAGAAAGAGGTAGGACTCCCTAGTAATGAGGAATATTCAGGCCACAAAAATGGACTATATTCCTCTCTGGCTCTTTCAATCCCTGACAGAAAAGGCAAAGAGGATCCATATTACCTGATCATTTGATAACTGCCTCTCTCAGCCTTGGCTTCTTGTGACAGGAGATTACAGTGCCCAGTCAACAGGGCTGCACGTATCCTGCTTTCTGCACTTCATTTATTTGGAGGATAAGGATATAAGGATATTTGAAGACAGTAATTTAGGGGAGCAACCCTTCCAAAAGCCATGGATTTGGCAATAATTTCAGAAGAGTATGGCTGTGCCTGTTCAACCCTCCCTTGTGCGTATTTCCAGACACACCAATACAGCCTCCAGCCTTTTCACAAGCCCTTCACTGCTTGCTCAATACATCACTCAGTACCCTCATATTCAAAAGCCACCAAAATAAATTAATGCCTTTCTATTTTACAGTCAGATATTTAAGAATGTTAACTTCGCAAACCAAAGATTTCTTACTGCCGGTCTTCCAGGCCACGCCTTGTTTCTGGTACTCACAGAACCAAAGTTTTACTGAAGAGCCACAGCTGAAGGATGGGGAGTTGAATGCTGTTCCAATTTTTGCTTTTCCACCAGATTTGCTTCCTGGATTTAAGCCATTTGTTTTTCACTGGCAATAAATAAGTCCCAAAGGTGTCAGAAGTGGCACTGTCTGGCCTGTAGCATTGCTGTTACCTACAAAATAATGAAGAAATCTGATCCAGGTTCACTGGCAAGACCTAAATACTGCAGTCTACCCACATTTGGCTGGGAAAAAGTACTTTTAAGTGAAGTCCAAATTGCATTCCTTCTGCAAAGTAAGAGAAGGTTGAACTCGTCTCCCTAAGGCTTCATCCCCCTGTTAGGAATGTAACAATTAATTTCTTATCTTTTAACCAATCCCATTCCAGAGCTGGTTTCTCCACGAGGAATCTTAATTTTGAAAAGCAAGGTCCCTTGTGGAGGTTAAAACAAACATTTTAACTCAGTCATTAGGAAATAATTTCTGCATCCTTTTCACCCTTATTCAGCTGCTACATTCATTAATTTTAGAGAATTCTGGTTGTAGAGATTGTAAGTCTGGGTGGAATTAAAGGCTAAAGAACTTCATAGTGTGCTGCACTCCACCATAAATCATGCCAGACTACATGGCCAACCTCATTTTCTATCATTAGCAGGAGTGATATTGCTCCCTATAGGGTGAAGCTATTTAAGGGAATTCAAAATCCTATGTCACCAGTCCTGCAAACTTGTCAGCATTTGAATCAGGAGGATCCTTAAGAAAAAGTCTGTTTCTTTTACTTATCAATTATAACCCATCAGAGGGTTTGAACTGGGTGGCTCAGTAGGATGTTACATCTCTAACAGCTGTGACTCTATTTAGCAACTGCTTTGCAACCCAAGAGTGAATGCAGCCTTGTAGAAAGATTTCAAACTTGCAGTGCAAAAGGGAGAAAACCCATGATTTTTAAAATTTGAAAATTAAACTTTATGGGGTTGATTTTGCCAGATTTTTCTGAAGAGCAAATGACTGAATAACATAGAATATAAATAATGGGTTTAGTGCTTTTTCTCAACATGTGAACAGCCCTAAACACCATCTTCTGCAGTGAAAAATCAGGACCAGCTCAGCATTAGACATGATAAAATTGTTCTGATTATTTTTTTGTTGAAAAATACCAGTTTATCAAAAGAGAGATCATATCAACAGAGACCTACTGGAAGCTGCTGTGCTTCCCAAAAATTTTTCTGGGTGGTTTCTTGCAGTGTCTCAGCTTCCCAGAAGGTGCTGGTGATGCCAGGCTACTTTTGCACTGGGTTTATCCTGGGGAACAATCACATTCCAGAGTCCCTTGGTTCTGGAGTCCTAATTCAGAAATTTAGGCTTTGTGATGTTGCTTTGTGGGATTTCCAGTTTCTGTCGGGATCCTCCCACTTCCAGGATGACAGATCTCTCCAGGGTGCAGCTGTACAGGGCCTGGAGCCCGGGCAGGACACCCAGGCACCACTGGAAGAAGGGAATGCAGTCACTTCACCCATCAGGGAAACACAGAGCTGTGGGTGAGATCCCACAGTGCTGCGTGGCAGGCGAAGGAACAGATTATCCAAGTGAAACTGCCAAGGGAATTTATGAAGCAGCCTTATTGCACGGGAGATCAGCTTTGCCTATTCTTGCGACAAATTTTTTGGAATCCTATCGACTTTAAATGAAACAGTGCTTTGGTGTATGGTAGGCCTACTAAGCTTCCTGAGATATCAGAATCTTCCACCTGCAACCTTACGGAAAGATTCTTGGTGTCTTTGCTGATGATAAACCCTCCAGGTCTAGTCTGAGAAAGAAAAATTCTTCCTGCGTTGACTCAGGATATATCTTTCTTATTCAATGCCAAAGCTGCAATTCACTCTGACCCCAGGATTGCTGGTCTGTAAAAGCTGTGATGTAGCGAGGAATTGAGCATTTTTGCATCCTGCTGTCTTGCCCTTTTCACACTGCAATCAGCTTTATGACAGAGGTGCTTAAAGACATTCTTGCAGAGGCCACTGATAAAATATTTTAGTCATGTCAAATGTCATCCTTGTAAATCCCTCAGACTCTGTCCTTACCATTGATTGAACAATTTCTACCAAGAGCTGATATTCTGCCTATGAAGGTCATAAGTCTCACGCAGGCTCTAGTAAAACCTACTCAATTTTACTTGAAGTTCTCAATCCAAATACTATCCATGCATGCCACTCTCAATTTGAGTTGGCACAGAGATTTCAGGAATGACAGCAGCATGATTCAGACTACTTTCTTAAATTTTTCAGCATATTGACATTACATTAAATGCCAAATGCCTGAGGAACTGCCTTTTTCAATCCTGACATTGCTACTGTTATCTGTCACTATTACTGAACTACAGCAGTGCCTGGATCCCAAATTTAGATCAGGGTTTTAAAGCACCCAAAAAGAAATATGCAGAAAGCCAGTGAAAAAGTCTTTACTCCGATAAATAGTTTAAGTAGACAAACCTCAAATGGGATACAAATCAAATACAGATACCCAGAAACTTGGAGCAATTTACCAAGAGTTTTAAAGCAAGAGTAGCAACACAGAAAATGTAGTGCTTCTGAGCAGCTACATTATGCTTCAATAATAAATTTATTATTTTCTTATTACAGGATTGATATTCCCTATTTCACAGACATCCAACAAAGGCTGTTTAATACAGATTCACAATAGACTCAAGGAGTATTTCATACCTATCTTTAACTGGCAAAAAGGTTTTTAATGTCCTAATCATTAAATGCACAGAAAATTCATTTATATAGGAAGTAAAGTAGAAACAAAAAGGGAAGGCACAAGTGTGTTTTGCAAAGTTACAGCATATTACAAAGACCATATGTGAACTATCCACACAGAAAAATAATAAATCACACAACATCTGCCTTCAAGTCCTGCATGCTGCGGAACTGCAGTGACGGAAAGAGTTTATCTTTTGTATCTTCCATTTCCAGTGAAGCTGATCTTTTCCTCCCTGGTGATTCTTTCAATTAATCACTTTTAAATGTTCCTTTCCAGCAGAGAATTTATCTTTCCTTGAATTTTCCTGCAGTATTTACATCGTGTGTGATTCTAGCAGAGATCACAAGTGAAGCCTGTAGTTCAAAGTACTGAACCCTCCTTACATTAATGACTCTTAACAGTACTTGGGCCATGAAGAGAGGGGATTAATTTGATGAATTATTAGAAGAGGGACTCCTGCTCTGCGTGCAGAGCACTGAGCAGCCTGCAGTGACATGGGCTGTGGCCAAACTCCTCTGCTGTGAGTTTGCTCCATCTCCTGAGAGCCACAAGGATCCTGGGGCAAAGAACTAAATTGCTGCACCTCCAAACCAGATTGATCCATACCAGAGTCCCAGCAGGTTCCCCATTCAGGGCAAGGGCATGTAAAGGAAACCTGGAGTCCAGGCTTTCCATCTGCCCTTCACCTGTGTAAGGTCTCGGGCAAGATCAATTTTGCACTGACTTCCATGGACTCATTTCTGCTTTCAAATGAAATTTGGGTCTAAGAAATAAGACCTGATAGAGAAGTGTCCTAAAATACTCTAGTAGGCCAACCCTGCAGTCCCTGGCACTGCTTTCAATGTAAATTTGCATCTGCATCCACACAAAAGTGGATTAAGAAGTTACTAGGTAGATTTGAGCCTGAATATGAAACATCTGATTTAACACTACACGTTCCCATGAGTTTTGTTTATGTGCATAAGCAAAATTCAATGACTGCCTGTTAACATATTATTCAAAACATAAAAATCGATTAAACTAATTTTCTACAATTCAGTCATAGCCAAATGCTGACAACTCACTACTGCCCTCAAAAGCAGTGGGAAAACCAAGAAGAAGATGAATATGGATTTATTCACTTAAAGAAAAAAACTTCAAATTTTTTTTCCACCCACATTACAAAGTAACTGAGGAACAATGAATAATTAAAAAGATTGGTCAGTTTTTAAATAAGCTTTGCTCATATGTGCTCTAGATTAAATAAAGCTATTGTGATAACTTAAATAAAATTAATTCTATTTTTAGAGGATTTAGTCTGACTGTAGCTGGTAATTAAGGAAATAGCAGTTCTAGCACTTGCTCTTGTATTTTCTTGCAGACAAAGAACACTTAACTTCCTACAGCCCAGGCACTGCAAACCTTTCCAACATGAAAAAATATCTGTGCATGGCAAAACCCTGTCACTACAGTCACAAAGGAATGATAAACCACAGGGAATATCAGAGCCCTCACAGGCCTCACTTTTTCATGGAGATAACTCTTCATTTTCCGAGGATTGCCGTAATTTTTGTAGAATGTGACACCCTCTGGAGTTTGCAGGTTGTGATTTGTTCTTCGTGGGTTATGAGCATTCTCTCTATTTCACCTCTTCCCTGATGGGCAAGAGATCCATCTACTCCAATCACAGCAGAATTTGGTCTGTGAAGAAGGAGTGATGTAAAGACTGAGCCAGGATTTGTATTTTAAGATTGAGACTTGTTTGTTGTTTTTCTGACATGACATGCTTTGTTTCTCCTTTTGTTCAGGAGGTTTATCTTAAAATGTGTTGAACTCTCCACAGATCCTACATTCAAAAGCCAGTGAGAGCCTATAATTAAAGAGGACTTAAAATTCAGTAAGGAAATAATTTACCTGTTCATGACTTGACTGGTTATTTTAAGTAGGGAGTAACTTATTTCAAGTTATAATCAGAGAAATTAAATGGTTAGAACACAATAGCTGATTTTCAAAGGCATTTTGTTAACAACAGGATTTAAGCACTACCGTATCTTTATAAATCTGCTCCACAGCGTTCTTCCTACTAAAAAAGGAACTAAAATAACATTAATCTGTGTTGGACACGGGGAGCAGTGCTATGTTTCCACAATCAGCAGGTCCCAGCTGGGGAGTCAGGCAGCAATGGAGATAATTTGTTTCTACAGAGGGGAATTGCTTGTGTCCAGCTTCTGCCCTGTACACCCCTCCTCATCCCAGAACCATTTCATGGGCTTTCCCTTTACTTCAAGCAGTCATTAATTTCAACACTTTTTCTCTCTTGGGGTAATATTTGAGAGAAGGTTTTTATTCAGACAACCCTTGTTTATTGCCCTGTGCACCCTACAGTAAGTCTGCTCTGAACTTGCCTCCTTAGTGGGTTTTTGGTTGTTGTTTTGGGGTTTTTTTTTTTTTAGTTAATGCAATATTATAGATTGCCAGAGATCCTTGGCAGGTTTTTGATTCCGGCTAAATACATCCTGCCTTTCCCCATGGTAACTATTTATCCAGATCCCTACTTGCTATAAATCCTTGCTACTCCCTGCAGATCAATGAAGCAATAACAGTGTGCAACAAGTTATTAACTGCCCCCTCCTTAACGTCAAAGGCAAGGAGAGCTTTGAGCAACAGTTTATCTTTAGCTCCAAGCCTGTGCACCAAAGGCAGCAGGACTGAGGAACGTGTGTAGGTGTTCTGCTGCAGCAAATGCGGCTCAATGGAGAGTCAGAGCTGAGCTTCCTCTGTCAGAACTATCTCAAGTAAGTGTCACAGATTAAAATGCAGTACAAGAGTTTAGGCAGAACCTGTATAAGAAGTAAGCGGCTAAATACAATGTTATGGTTTTCATCTTTTTTTGCAGAGGGGAATTAGCTGAACCAATTTCCGCGCTTTTGGTAGAATACTCACTGAACAATCCCATTAGAGAAACAGAAATTGAATGGGCAGCCAATCGTAAAAATAATTGCTCAACCTTTATCCTTTCCAGCTGATTTTTGAGAATCTGAACTCAACAGAACTCCACAGGCTAAGCATGAATCCATTCGTCTAAAATTGAATTAATTTAATTTGGGAACAGTCATGTTTGAAGGCAAAATGTTGCTTGATCAAAATTTATTATTTTGATCTCTGATTCCTCTGCAAGTGCAATCAGAAAATGAAATACCTGTATTTGGAGGATGATTATGTCTAGACGTGAGGCTGCTACTTTTTTATATCACCAGTACCAGGAGCAGACTGTTCGTACAAAGACCTTTAGACAGCAGCTCTAATATGAAAGCAAGGCGTGGAAGTCCCAGAGATCCATTTCTTCCTTAGATACTGGGTGAGATACATAACCTTTCTATATTTGATTTTGACATCATGGCAAGAAATATACTTACCAGCCCAGCTGACAGCCACACTTTCAGATACATTATACATTTTGAAATGTGCGAAGATGAATATTACTAAGATCAAAAGCTGCAATTTGAAAGGTTCTAAAATATAAAACACATGCAGATATGTTAATAGTATAGAGACAGTTTATAAGCTGACCCTGCACATCAGAAAACATCACAAGATTATCTGGGTATTTTTTAAGGGGTCCCATTATAGAAAACAGCAGTCCGAGAGTTAAACAGAGCAAGTGCATTCCAGAAGCTGATATGAATTTATCTACAGGACCACAGATGTGCCGGTTAATGTTTTTTTATCAGGTAAGGTTGCTGAACTCTGCAAGATAACAGTGAATGGTGTGATTTTAAAGCCACCATTCAGGCTACATTTATAGCAAAACTCATAGACCCCAGTTTCTAGAAGGGCTAAGAACTTGCTGTTTCCACTGCTTGCCTTAGAAAACTAGGGATAAAAATTCAGAATTCATGTCTGAGTCTGGCCAGAGAAGGACTGCAGAATTACACCATATATTACCATGTAGCTGCAGGACGTCTTTTCTTTTTTAATAATAGGCAAACAGTAATACATAAAGAGCTGGATTTCTTCCATTTTATCACACCTTAGTTAAGCACAATCATTTCCACTGATTTGTGCCACGGTAGCACTCAGGATCCCAACACTGGAGCCTGCTGTACACACACACTCACTGACTCCTGTCATGACTGCACATTTTGTGGATGCTCACGTGCACAATAAGTGTATGCAATTTTATCTTATTTGTTAGCATTGTGAACCCACCTTGCATGTGCAAATAGAGCAGAGAAAAGCAGAGATCACAAACTCTTTGGGAGTCCAGAAAAACATCAAGGTATTGACACTATTAAAAACCAACTCTCTCTAATCGCTGGTGGCACAGTCTGGCTCACTGTTGGGGCCATTACTTGGTGCTAAAGGCAATTAAAGTTACTCGTGGACAGTACAAAGAAGACACTTGTCAGAGACACAGGAGGGGAGAGTTCTATAAAGAATTCCAAGTTAAACATTCTTGCAAATCCTTGAGCCCCCCTCGTGTAAGCTTTCTCAGCAGCTAGTCAGGATGAAATTTGCAAAGGGAGAGCTTCTCGCCACGGGATTCCCAAAATACTTGTTGTCTATAATAAATATTTCCTCTGTAATAGATATCTAACCTCCCTAGGCCCATTCTGTCCTTTTATTCATGGTTTGGACAGAATTTAAAAAAAAAAAAAAAAGGTTGTTCTATTAGAAACAATAATTGGCATGTCCATTCACTTTTTCTTATCACATGGTATGCCTGTACACCTTAAACAACTTTTTTTTTATGTATTCTTCATTATCATGCAAAAGAAGTAGCCCTTGCTCAAGAAAGAAAGGTATCCCTAAGCAGGAACAGAAAATGGATAAAGAATAGCAGATAGGTTCATAATACTTGCAACTGTCAATAGATCAGGAAAAGGTTTTTCACCCAGAAGGTGGCTGGGCACTGGAACAGGCTCCCCAGGGAAGTGGTCACAGCACCAAGCCTGTCTGAGTTTGGGCACCACTCTCAGGAACATGTGGGGTTTTTGGGGTGTCTTGTGCAGGGCCAGGAGTTGGACTCTGTGATCCTTGTGGGTGCCTTCCAACTCAGGACATTCTGTGGTTCTAATACTTACCTCAGTTGTTCAGAATTAGACGCACAAGATTCTAGAATCAGCAAACACCTTAAGATACAAGAATTTTTCTCAAGTCCAGTTAAAATATGTGTGTGGTTCAAGCTCTTTCTGTCTCCTGCTAGCTTTTAGTCTTTTTTTAATGAACTCCTTACTAATTGGGAAAGGTCCTTTCCAATTTGTGACATGATTTTGGATTGCTTAACAGATGTAATTAGCATTAGGTCACTTTATCTCTGAAACAAGCATTTTCCTGCTCCTGCTATCTTCCAACATTTAATGCATTAGTGCTTCTTAGTGCCTCCAGGCCATTATTGAAATTTGTCCCTTGCTCTGGAAGTTTGAATTGATGGTCCCCTGACTCTAAAAAACCCCATTGTCTGTGAACTCAGGGGAGGGAATGGGAAAGAAGGAAGGGTGGTGGCCCTGGAGGGACAGTAAGGATGAACAGACAGGAAGGAAGCCACAGCAGCAATCCCAGCACAGAGCTGAAGACTGAGGGAAAAGTGACTTTCATGTGTCCCAATCAAGGCTGCAGCAGGTATTTCAGCCTCTAGAGCAGAAGTCCTGACCTTCCCAGCATCACTGGCAGACCCAAGCCAAAAGCACAGACCCTCCAGCTCTGTGTGATCCTGGAAGGATACTCTGAATCGCTTTTAAGACTATGCAAAAGTAGCCAAGGTAAAGAAATCTGTAGTGCCGAACAAGCTACAAAAAAATTCAGAAACTACCATCTACATGCTGATAACTTATTTATTAGCCTACTGGCTCGCTTAGAACTTATTGTTCACAGACAAAACAATCTGCGGCACAGACAGAAGGCAGTCTGGCATGCAGGGGAGATAAATAGGTACCTAGATACACATCCTGTATCTGAAGGCATATTCAGTCAATGCCCCTTGGTTTGCCAAGTATGAATGAACAATGAAGAATTCAATCCAATGACTCTCCCCAAAAAACACACAGTGGTTTTTACTTGCAAAACCTGAAAACCATCCTACTGTATTCTCAGCTCACGAGTATTCCTTATTCCCTTATGGGGCACAGAAAACATTGTGCCTTTGTTTGTAAACAGGTTATAGAGAAGAACTGGAAAAGGAAAGCAACAGTGAATTGGTGTTTTTTAGAGACCTTTTCTTTCACCACTTTTCAGTTTTTGCTTTTGTGTCTTGGATAATAAAGCTAAAAGCTGGATGGCACCCACATGCAGCATTCCAACTCTGAAATACCAAAGATAATTCAAGGACCAGAGACACCCTTCTGAGCTCTGAATGGTGCATCTGTCTCAGTCCTTTGGGCTTTCTCCTCCTCACTCAGCATTTATTTCCTCTCTTTTGGTCCCTCAGTTTGTGTGAGCGCAGACCCCTTTCTCTTCCACACAACTGCTCAGACAGCTGCCTGGCCAGAGATGAAAGGAACCTGCATTGCAGGGCCTGGAGCAATGTCAGAGCTTGCAGAGAGGCAAAAATGTGCTGCCCAAGTGTAGCCATGGCCACTGGCCTGGGCCAGCCTTGGCCGAGGCACCGCGGCCTGTTCGATTCTCAAGTGTTTGTGCCAAAATTAAGCTGGCAGATATCTTACCTCACCTCATACTTCAACAGCTGAATTAGTCTGTTGAAACTGGGAATTTTACCATCCACTTCAGTTCACAGACGGTGCCCACACTGCCCCAAGGGGCAGCCAGAGTACACGCCAAGCTGTCCTACTTGTTCAAAGCAGATGTGTTTAAAGGTAAAATCTTACTGAAGGAAAAATTATGTGCCATGTCTTTAATTGGATATCAGGTACTTCCTAGCTTCTGCTTTTATTCAAATTTTGCTGAAGTTCCATCCACAAAGAAAGTTTGAAAATGTACGTGGAAAAACCCCTCCCTCTTCTCCCAGCACCATGCCCACTGCTGCCAGTTCTTATGATTTGACTGAACGGCCCAAAGCTCCAAAAAGAGAAGGCCAAACCCTCAAAGCTGTTATTTTTACATCTTGTAATCCTTACACCATTTTGAGGGTTTCCAACTGGCTGGCAGACATTTTCAACATCTGATGTTGGCAACTGCACGTTGCAGCAGCTGAGCTCACACGAGCTGGATCCTTCTCCATTCAGAGGAAGCTGATCTCAAAGCACACCCAGGAAGGCATCATCAAGAGATGGTCTTCCATGACTTCCTTCATGGAAAACAATGTTTGCAATGGGGCCAAAGCTAAACTTTTCATTTTAATTGGCTTTGAAAGTGACAGCAACCTACCAAGACTTAGTATTCAGAAGGAAAGGTAATCCAATGGAAGGAAAGATGAGGAAAAGTGTGACAACGGAAGAATGACCAGTTTTGTTTGACTGTTTCTTCTTGTAGCAAAGAGAAATGTTAAGCAAGGCAATTGATCATTTAGAAACATTACAAAGCATAAAAAATGGGCAGTTAAAATTAATAATCTCTTCAATATTACTGATTGGAAACTTTTCTGACTAGACACAAAAACCTGAGCTCCCAGGAGAAGGAATTTGTTCAATCCCTACAGGCTGGTGTCTTTCCCTATACTGCAAGATACTTGAATTTGAAATGCTGTACTACTTAGCACTTAAAATCTTGGCTGTATATTCATTCTAATTACTTTCAAACCCAGCTTTGGACTGTGCAGGAAATGAGATGGCTCATGTCAGAGTAACACTGCAACCTTCCATTGCTGCCTTTTTGTGCTGAAAGAGGAGTCAGCCACGGCATGCTGTAATATTCCCACTATTTTTAAAATGAGTAAAAATACATTTCTGCCATTTTTATAGTAGAATAATAAATTCTTTTCAGCTCTGCTCAATATGACTTTTAATAATTCCACTGGCTCTGACTAAAACTTTTTTGAGGAAACAACAGATAATTCACAGCAAAGTACTTATTTCTCTGACAGTACTATTGCTTGGTTTGCTTGATGCATGGGGCAAAATGCAAGTTTTAGATATACTGCAATGTCTTAGTGTCAGACAATCAAATATTGGTTAGTCAGTGTCAGGAAGCTGTAGACTTGAAACTGGGACAAAAGGAATGAAACCAGGCATCTGCCTTCTCAAAGACAATATTTGTCTCCCTGGGTTTGGGTGTTCTGCTTCGCCTAGAAACGAAAAATTTTGCAGCTGGTCAAAAAGCCTAGAAGAAAAGATGAGCATGGGAGAAATCATAATTGCCTTCATGTCTCTGGTTTTATGTCTCTTTAGTTGCATCCCACAGTCCTTTTCACTGTCAAAAATGACTGCAGCCATAGCCCTACTGTAACTCAGTTCAGCCCTCTGTGGATAAGCCCACAAGAGACTACTTTCAACTAACTTTTGCAACTGTGCATCCATAATTTCCACGCATTATGATGGCTATTCCAGAAATCTTCTCATGGGTAGAGTCTACAGCTAAAATAGGATTACAACTCTTGATTTGCAACTGCACTTTTTTGTGAGATGTTTAATATTTAAAGTCTAATGTGAATTGATTGGAAATTTTGGTCATACAAAATAGATGTTTGTATTCAAATGAATAAAATTCTAAACTAGTGTTTTGATGCCATATTTTATCAATTTAAAACTTACATTCTCCAGAGCCCCTGTCAATATTTGTTTTATACTTGCTGCTTCTATCAGGGAAATAATTTCCTGGAATATCTATGAAAATGGAGTATAAGAAATATAAGCAGTATTGAACAAAGTGGATTAACCATCCTATCCGTATTTATGTTTTCAGTTTCCCAATGCTCATTTAATTTGGGATAAATTTTACTAACGTGGCACAAATATGAGAGTATTCCTAAGTCACTTCTTTATGCAGAACCTAGAATATTATCAGTGCAGTTATTGATTATGCAGCAATGTTCAAAGATTCTCAGAAAGCACAGACATTAAGGAGAGAAGATACAAGAGGACATGCACACAATATCATAAAAGTCAGTGTTTGTGGTGCTGGGAACAGAGATTGATGGTCCTGCCCTTGGAGGAAGTTATCTTTTTGTATGGACAGTGCCAGACCTGACTTTTACCATGCCTCAGAAATCATTCTAAAGCACAGAGCCATTTGCCTGAAAGGGCATCACATGACATTTGCAGAATTTCCCTAGGGCAGAGCACAGCAAGGGTTTACCTTGCAGGGCTGTTTGAAGAGCCAACAATCCATTGATTGCTCACTGCTGTGAAGGTGGAAGTGTTATGTCAGTGCTCAACACTTCTCACAATTTCTATCATGATTATTCGTGCCTTGGGTCTAGCAGAGGAATCCACCTTTTGGAGATGCTCTCTAAATGGAAACTCATTTGGAGCTGGACACTGGGTTCAGCTCTCAGGGTGTGTGATGTCACTGCTGTTTGTGGCTACATTTGAACATTTGCCTCTCACTATTTATTTATTCTTGGTGCAACTCGAAAGTGTGTAGGCCTCTCTTTTTTTCTAACTATAATTTATTTTTAATATAAATATGTATTTACAAAATATAATATAAATTTATGTTTTAAATAATTTAATTATAATTTATTTGTGCTCATATAAGCCAAACACAATAGTACAAAGATATTATGCACCTGGCTGTGATGCACCTTTCACAGCAAATCCCTTTTTGAAGTAAAAAAAGCTATCTCTGTCATCTCTCCGCTGAGATCTATTGCCATGGCTCTGAAAAGTAGTATCCCAGGAGCATGTCGGCCCTGAATGCCACTAAAGAAGAGATAACCCAGAACTGCATTCTCTTTCCAGGGTACCCTATCAAAACACAGTGTCTCCTACCCTGCTTCTGCTCCCAAAGTTCTTCATTCATCTTCTGAGACATCTTAAATACTCAAATTTTCAAATGGAAACAAACAAACTACATTAAATTTAAACCCTGTGCTCTTCCATGCTGACCAGGTGTTCTGCTCCTCACAACCCTGCAGGCAGACAGGCTCTGGATGTGGATCTCAGGAAAGGTTTGCACAATTCCAAGATTTTTTTTTCTACACTTGGAAGGGTGCAAGGGAGGCCTTGTGTGGCAAATCACCCCTGCACCTGCAGACCTGGATACAGAAAGGCACCCAAGGAAAATAAAGCACCTTGGCCAAGAATTTCAGCCATTAGCTCCCAAGTAGAAACTGAATAATCATTATGGTGAACTTCTTTAATCGCTGTGAAAAGGCAAGCATTCTGAAACCACGAATAAATGCACTCACTGGATTTCCAAACAGCTTCCATTATTCACTGTCAGTGCAACCTAAGTTGGCAAAGCCTTGTACATTTGGTAACTTTTTTGCATTTAGTGCATTTATCAGCCATTTTGAGTTTCAACGTGATTAGCTGGTATCCGAACAAATTCCTTAGGCAATCTTCCAACTAGATTATATGATGATTGAAAAAATTACAAAAAAACTGAAAAGGGGAATCTTCAATATAGAGCAATAATCTCCATCAAAGGTATAAATGGAGGAGTCATGGTGAGAGTGAAGATGAAGTCCATTATTCTGAACAACAGAAGCATCACAGCAGAGAGAAAATGAGATCATAGGGTGGAGATGAGATAAATCATTGCAGTTTAGGAAGCATCAGAGAGGTAGTGCTGATGGAGGAATTGTGCACACTCCTGCCAGTTCCCATCATAACTCAAAGCAGAGTTGGGGAATTGGGAGGGCTGCAGCACTTTGAGCCTTTCAGGTGTTTCTGTCACTCGGGCTGAGCAGACAGAAATGCTGCTCTCAGGAGGCAGATCTCTACTACTGCGACTCACCCTCACTCCAGGCTCTGTGCAAGTCTTTCCATCCATTGCCTTGCTCTTTCAGAGAGCATTTTTGGGGTCCTTGTCCTTTTCCCCTTATTCTCCCCTTGTGTGTCCAGAGAGGATCTCTGTTTCCTCCAGCTCCCTTCAGCTTCTTCAAAATATTCCTAAAGTGCTGGCTTGTGCTTCAGTTATTTTAGACTACATTTTTGAGTATGAAAACGTATTTTTGAGCATCCAAACCTATCAATCACAGAATTTCGGGTTCCTGAATAGATGTAGATGTGCATCCATGGGCAGGACATCATTGTGTGAGTGTGTTCTGGCAGCCTCACCAGGAGCTGTCTTGCAAAAGAAACCTTTCCATGGCACAGACTCATGTGCAGCCTCCCAGCAGACCCCCTGGTTTTTCATGCTTAGGGTGTCAGAAATCTCATACAAACCACTTAACTCCAAACCCGCTGGACTGTCACAGAGGGTGAAGGAATGCTGGCACAGGACACAGCATTTCTAGTGCCAGTGCCTGCCAATCCAAGGGCCAGCTGGGAGGTCAGGGAGGCTGAAGCACTGGTCAGTCGATGAGGGAGCTGCAGGAGATGGCAGCCACGGTGTGGGCAGCAGAAGGACAAGGGACAATTCATCTGCAGCAGGCGAGAGAAGTCTGATCACCTCTTTACACAAATTCCAAAGCATAACACCCTGCTGCTTTAGGCCCTTGATACAAGGAAAGCACACTGTTCAGTGGTAGGGTAACACTGTTTGTATTTAGAAATGGTTTATGGAAATTATTAGCAATGGTTTTGAGACCAATTTCTGCCTCAGCCCCTCTGGTGTTCATTGACAAAGGCCTCTGGTGCTCTCAGAGGGTTTTGCAAACGCAGTATTCAAGCTTTTGTCTCTGCTGTCACCAGCTCTCACAGCTCTGAGGGATTAATTTTTTGCAAATGGAAAGCAAGCAGCCTGATTCTGTTTACCTTTCCAGTGCTGTAACAACACAAATTCAAACTGGCCTCAGCCTTGAGCACAGCCAGAGGCAGCACATTGGAGAGCTCGGTTTTACTGCTTTCCCACAAGAAAAAATTAACCACAACATTATGTAAAGAATAGAGAGCACGGACAAGTTTATTTGAAAGGGAAAAGGACTGCAGATAGTGATGAAGCAAGAAGATTCAGTTTAAACTAGGGAAGGTGAGGAGATGATAACAGAGGAAAGAGAAAGGAAAGAGGACAGCAGAGTTTGGGGAACGCAGCTACTGCTTTCGCCTCATTGCAGCCAGCACAGAACGAGGGTTTCATCTGTCTTACAGAATGGATGAAGGCAACAGAGAGAGTAGGGAGCAGGGAGATCAGAGGCAGATTTGGCAGGAAGATGTCTGTCCACAGGGGTGTGGAACTGGCTGAGAAAAGCTGAGCCTGGACTGCTCCAGGCTCAGAGGCATCGCTCTCTGCTCTCCCTTGCATGTGGTATTGTGCTATGGCAGGGCAGAGTGCCTGAAGGGTTAAAACAGGGTGTGCATCCTCCTAGAGCCCTTGCACATTAAACGTCTCCTGTGCTCTGTAAACAGCCTTTCCTGGGAGAGAAAAGCAAACTAAGCTTCAAATAAAAAGACTTGAAAGAAGCTCAAGTCTTCTGTTTTGAAAATAGCAGAATAAAACTTTTCAATTATTCTCCAGAAAATAATCCTCTTTTTCTGTTATCAGGAATTACATTAAGTCCTAACTTTAATTAAAGTAAAAATATATATTTTAGTGAGCAAACGATTTGATTAATGGCATCCAGCTTCATCTGTCACCTGTTATTGTGGTTCTCATGGAATGAGATTGTATATACCTTCAAATACTCAGCAGGGAGATTCATTAGATGGGGCTCAAAGATTTAACAGAGTTTATCATGTTTTTAGCAATAAAAAACCCTATGAATTGTTGCTGTGCACTGAAGAGCCAGGTGGAAGAGGCTCCCTATTACTTTCTGCACTGACCTCCAAGAAGAACCTGAGAAAATGCACACACAGCCACCAATGTGAGGGTTAAAACTCCCCCTGATTACAGAGGTTTGTTAAAGGGCCCAGACAGGAGGAGAGCACAAACAGAAAAGGAAGACAATCTAAGAGTGAATGGAGAGCCCTATCAGCCGACCCCAGGTGAGGTTTTCCGAAGCTGTGAGGAGGAGAAACAAAGCAGGAGCTGTGTATACAGTAAGTGTGCAGTGCCTGTGGCACACAGGAGCACCTTGCTTGGAAAAGCTCATTTCCACCACGGGAAGAGCTCACTTCTACCAGTACAGGGAACAGCAGCCACCCCAAATGTTTCCTCAGAGGGATGTTGTTCATGACAGCCATTCACATCTACAGAGGAGACTAGACTGTGTGTTTTCAAGAGATTTAACAGCCAGCCTTCAAAGGCAGGGACCAGAGCAAAGAGAACACAAACAACAATTATGCACCAAAATATGAAAGTACAAACCCACAGAATGTAGTAGAACAGTGCAGGATACCAAAGTAGTCACCCCTGGTATATATAGCTGTTTTCAAAGAAGTGAAAAGTCATCCTGTGTAATGGTGAATCATTAAGAAAATACATGTACACAATATATCCTAACCACTTGTTATTACTGTTTATTCATAGTGATGTGTCAATATAGGTTTGCATTTTATATTCTTCTGGCTAAAAATCTGAAGGAACATTGTGTTCATGAAGAGGTGACAGAGCTGTAGTTTCAAAATAACTTTTTAGACACTCTTTCCATGGTAAAAGTTGTGAAGGTTGCTGTTTTTAAAAAATTGAGACAGTTTCGTAAAATAAAGATAAATAATAGATGCTCAAAATAAAAGATGTTTGTTTTTCCTCTCTCAAACACGTTAGCCAAAAGCAGAAAAGTAAACCCTAAGGAGACTGGGTCATAGTTAATTTGTCTGTCAAGGGAGAATATTAAATGATGAAATCACTTTTTCACCTCCATAAAAAATGCAGGAAGGATATTTGCTTTGCATGTATACATGACACAATTTATTGTTCTAGTTTAACATTTCTTTTCTTCAGACCACCTCCAAGAAGGTTTCCATAGAAACCTAAGAAGAAAAGCAAAGAGGAACATAATTTTGTTCAGTTTATATTGATTTTAAATACCACTGCACTTACAGCAGCAATGTGTCTTCTGCACACATTTTTTATCAGCTGACAATCTAAGTGTTACAGTTGATTAAAATAGCAATTTAGATTTAGCAGCTATCAAAAACACTGTTTGCAGTTCAGTCTATCACCTACCCAAATTATGGCATTGTAGAACATCAAAGATGAGTAATTTTTTAAGCAACTATGATGAGCTTTATCAAGATGAAAACTGCTTTGGAACAGCTCTGGTCCTCCATTCTGCCTGTTCTTCCCTAGGGCTGATTTAAGGTACTATAGAAGATGTATTAAATCTTTAAATTAATCTCTTCAATTTCTTAAACTGCCTTGTATTGGTGATTAACAGAATGATTTCTCCAGACAGCCTGACCTCTGCTCTTTCCAAGAGATGTGACTTGGCCACTTGCTGAGGATGAGTCTCTGGTAGAGCTGGGGCACAGGCTTTTTGCAACTTTAATGTCTTGATTTCTGTCCTTGGGTTTCTATTTATTGCATGGGGTTTTTATTGCTGTTGCTTTGTTGGGGTTTTTTTCCTCTCATTTTAAAATCTTCTCACCAAAGCCAGAAAACAAAGAAAAGTGAAGAAATCAGCATGTTTTAAACAATTCCCAAAGGCTTCGAGGCTGCCTCTCTCCTGCATGCAATTACTTATTCCTGTTTTTCAGTCCTGACTCATTTATATGAGCCTCAAACCATTCTTGGATAACCCGTCCAACAACAAGTGAATGCTGTATTCTTAGGAACCTCATGCTGAGAGGCCTGGAAGATTCTGTCTGAGCCTCCAGGAACAGACAGGTGGTTTCTCTCAGAGACCTCACTGTCTCAAGGAAGCTGCAAATTAGTAAACCCTTTCAGGATTCCAATTTCAATACAATTTTTTCCTGTTTACAGAGAGCTGAAACTTGGTGACCTCTCACACTGTTTATCCAAAATGCCAATTGCTGGAAGTCAGAGCTGTCTCAGTGGCTTTTACTTGTGTGCAGACCTAGCTTTGGTATTCACCAAAAAAAACCCCCAAAAAACCAAAAAAACCCAAACCTGTTGTGATATGAGGCTAAAAGAATAAATTGCTTCTTTTTTTCTCTCTGGGATCCATTATTTTCACTTTTATCAGTTCTGGATGAGAGAACACTATTTATGCAAATACGGCCACACACACTTCTACAGACAGATCATGTGAAGATGAAATTCTGTGTTCCCTTTTGATTGCAAGGTGATCAGTAGATTTGGGGCTTTTGCTCTTAATTTATTTTTCGTCATAGTCACCTTAGGAATGGCAGGGGTTTTTTTCCATTCTGCTTTAATGAAAAGATTTTTTTTTTTTTCAGGACATCCAGAGGATGACAGAACCTTCCTTGAAAAGCAAACACAGGGGATTAAACCTTCTTCCCCTTCTGTACTCACAAAAACCAAGATACAGGCAACAATACAGAAAAAACAGCAACGTGATAAGCCACGGCACCATTTCTTGGGAACTTTCAAGCTTGATTTCCAAATTAAAACCCCATTCTAAGATCATTTACCACATCATTTTCATAGTGGAGCAGGTTCAGATTTCCTGTGTATGGGGTTTTTTTTAGGTCAGATCTGCTAATGAGCTCAAAGTGAGTGACAAAAATCTCCCTGATGAACTGACGTAACAAACATGAACTCTTGAGTGTGTCCCCCACAATGGGTTAGGATGTGGGCACTTGAATGATGGCCAGAACAGGCCGAATTTCTGTTCCTGCCATTTTAAAAAAAGAAACACATTGGCCTATCTTTCCTCATTCTCCGATAGTGAAATGTAAAAATAGAACTATGCACTCCAGAGGGCTCCAAGGGCTCTTTTCATTAATGCGAAAAATCCATAATTTATAGCTCTGCAGCGTGAATAGGATTGGAAGACATTTAATCACTAGTGAAAATGCCACAACCCCAACCCCACTCCCACGAAAATATAGATAGCTCACAGCTATTCATCCGGGCTTGTTGGGAACTGCTCGAGTGTTCCATATATTCTCCCTGGTGAATGGGAGCAAAGGAACACGGCGTGAGAACTGCTAGTCCAAAACACAGCTTACACTGAAAATGCACAAAGAATCATTTCGAATGGTGTATGAGTGATATCAGTTGCTTTCTAAATATAATACATTTTGCCTAAGTACTATCTGATGGGGATCAAGTCATACTTTTGATCCTGTCACACTTCTAGGCGTGATACATGGCAAATGGGAATGCAGCTATGAGAAAATCCATCTTGGAATTAAGGATAGGAAGGCTTCTATTCCAAGGATTAATCTGTATTAAACTTCAGACCCTTCCACAACCAGATTTGAAGGTTCTATGCAGCTTTTTGCTTTCCAGTTACATGCTAAGATAGAAAATGTTTTGCTGTGAAAATCATCTGGTTTGAAATGTCTCATATGTTACCAGAGGGATCATAATTAAATTAATCTACCTTGTTGTCTGAATATGCACATAGAGAGATCTGCTTTTGTTATAAAGCAGTTCAGATTTCTACAATTTCTCCAGATCTACTGTCCCCTTGCAGTTCAATTTAAAGGTGGGTTAGATACTTGTGAGACCTATGTGATTCTCATGTTGATCAAAGCCACCACAGATGCTCAAAAACGGCTTCCTTTTAACAAAAATTTTATTAAAATCAAAATCCTCTTTTAAAGATCTGTATCACCAAAGGCTATGTAATGTTTTTGAAAATTATACTAGGGATATGAAATGTGTGCTTCTTAAAATTGAAGAAGACAGTAGTCAGTGTAAATATTTGAAATAATGGACACCATCTTCTATTCCATAACTCAACAAATCTTCATCTGATTGGACAAAGTGAAAGAATGCAGCTTAGAGAATATAAAAATAAAACCAACCCAAACCAGAACTAAAATGTGTGGCAGAAATTAAGAGGATATCCTGGATCATTAAACCCAAATCTCACATAACCACGTGCTGTTTTAAAGAGAAAGACTCATTTTCCAGGCTTTCCATTTCAACAAGCCCAAATAAGGATAATTGTGGTGTCTCATTCAGACAATGCATTAATCCACCTTCAGAGCCCCCAGCACCAAATCAGAAATCCTGTCAGCACGTGACAAACAGTGGATACGGTAGAACCACTAGCTTCTTTTTAAAATGAGTTGAAAAAATCTGCCTGGCTTCTGTTGTATTGGCAGGCTGTGTGCTGGAGCTGGTGTTACCTGTGTGTGACATTCCAGCTCCAATTGGACCTGTCTTTCAGGAGGCAGCATCAGCAGGAAGCTCTCATTAGCTCCACACTGTCTGTTAGTATTAGTTGGGTACAAAAAATTACTATCTGTGATTTCTACACAGTTTTCTCTGTTGCACTGTTTGCATTGATAATTTCCACCTTGGTTTCAGATGCAGCAAATGGGCACAGGCACTGGCTGGTGTAATTCCTGCCCATCTTCTCTTCCCGTGTTTCTGCAGTGCAGGCAGCTGGAGAAGGGAAGATGCCCTTGGCTGGCAGCTCCAGGTTCCCAAGGTGGAACTCCACAACCACCTCAGCTGGGGCTCGGAGCACATCTGCCTGAAGAAGCACAAACACATCATCTCAATGTATCTAATTCGGAACATTTGCAGCTGAGTTTTCACTGACTTCATCAGGGGAGGAAGGCAACATGTTCCACAGAGTATATTAGGAGTCTGCAAAATTTAGAGGTAAGCACAATGAAGGAAGAATCTTCCTGAATCTGACAGTATTCATCCCTTTGCTAGCTCCCAGATATGTCAAGGACACTCAGGAAAAGAAGCTGAATTAACTAAAAAGGTGTCAATTTAAGGCAAATTGCACAGATCAGCTCCGCTAAGAGGATGGATTTTTTCCTCAGAAATAGAGGTGGCATAACTTGGTTTCACTCTTTTCAAAGTGAATTACACGAAAGCAAATTGAGGCCATTTAAATTCTGACTGCGTGTACATAAAACGATTTATTATGGTTTCACTAATACGTTTCAAATCCAAATTCATTTGGTTTAATTTTATTGAACATCCCTGAGTAGACGAGATATAATCCAGCTTTAAACATCTGTCCTGGGATTCTTTGATTTGTGCATTCTTTTCGTTTTCATCTTCTTTCTTTTGCATATCTACCATTGCTATTTGAATTTCAAGAAAAGTGTCCCACTGGGTGCTGCTAGTTTTTTTCCTTTAGAAAAGAACCATCTGGAGAAAAACAGCATTATTGCCAACACTAGCATTAAAAATGTGAGTCAGGCCTTAAAAAATGATGAGATTTATTTTAAAGTGTGAATCTTTCCCCCACAAACAGTGTATTTACTTTTTTTTAGTGTGCATCTGATATTTTCAATGTACACCTGCCATTTTTTCAAACTGTGATACAGCAAAAGCTGGCTTGGCCAGGGAACCACTGGACTGCAAAAGCCAAGGTTAGAATAAAACTGCCAAATATCAGGAGAGATACAGAGCTCTGAGAATTTAAATTTTCATAGTCAGGAGCCAGGTCAGCACTGGAACTGTTGATGCTATGGATCAGTTAAAATGAACCTGTTCCATGGGAGACACACAAGACAGAGATTGACCAGCTCAAACCTGGCACATGGGGAGTTCAAATCCCAGTACAGGAACGATCCATTTTCTCCTTATTGTTGGCATAAAACTGGAGTCCTCCTTGCTGGGAGGGATGCAAGTGAAATGCAAAGTTTGGGGCATTTCACTGAATTATGATCAAGTAACCTTAACCTGCTACTCACACATATCAAACTTTTCTGTCTGTCTGGTATCCAGATTTTTTCCTGTCATGAAGAATTGTTTTGATCAAATTTTGGCTTAGAAGCTTTTATTTCTTAAAATCCATTCCTCCTAAGTTACAAACAATCCTAGAGGTCGTGAGCTTAACTTCCTTTAGTAATAGCAACTTCAAAATATCAAGTGTTCTGCAGCTGAGTCGACCAGGTCAGACATTCCTTAAAAAAATTTGTGAAAAAAAGAGACAACTGCTGCTTGAAACTGTGGGGTATTAATCAAAATAAAACTTTTAAACAAGTTCATGAACAGAAAAAATATTTCTAATGTGTAACTTGCTTCATTCAACAGATGTGAGTTCACTGTGCATTCAGAGATGATGTATTTAAAGCATGAGTAGCATCACAGAAATGTCTTTTCACACAAGCTAAGCTCAGAGCTAGTGCTATGCAACACTCGTAGGGTTTGAATAAAGAAGGGATTAGGAATCAAAGTGTGATGCTTGGTCCAAAAAGCCTGGATGCAAAGCAATTCCTGCAGGTTTACTCGTAATAATGAGAATTGATCCAAACCCTCAGAGGAACCTCTCCCAGCCCTCCAACACAGGACCTGAGCTTTTCCCCAAGCAGTGCAGGGGTGGAAGGATGGAGAGAAGAGCTCCTTCCTGTTACATCTACACTTTCTGCAAGCATGACAGCATCAAACCTCAAGCCTCGAGCCCACTCATCGCTACAGATGGGCTGGAGAGTCAAAGGGATTTTTTTTCATAGCCCCACTCATCAGAATTATTTTTTCCTAACTTGTGCTGTGAATGCATTAGCAGCCCTTCAGTGTTCAGCACGGCATGGGAGCTTTATGCTACACACAATACAAGTTATATAACAATAATTGCTGGCCTGCACGCTGCGAGACTTGATGAAGGACATGTCTACTTGTATTTTTTATTTTTTTCTTGAAGACATAAACATAGAACATTAATTATAAAGCAGCTCCCTGGAGAAATGGAAATTACTTGAGGAGTAAGAACGATTGCTCTGTCCAGGCCACATCCCACTGAGATGCAATTTGTTTCCATTTACATCACATCTTTTTCCTGCAGTATCCTGTGTTTTCCTGACTTTTCATTACAACCCACAGTACATAAGGCTCAGTGAATTCCACATCCGTTCTTCACAAAACATGTACAAAATACAGTAAAAATGTTTATGTGGTGTATTTAGGGCTGTAAGTTTTAAATAAGCACTTTTTACTGTAAGTCAGGGCAGAATTTAAAACCAGCCATATAATCCTCCTTTTCCCCTGAAAGATTGAGTGTCCTATAGACACAGCAGCATGTCTTGTGTTTCCATCCGATTCTTTTTGCAGGAAGGCTTTGTTCTCAATATGAACATTTGTAATAATTTACATGAGGGCAAATGAAGGGAAACCGTGTCAAATATCATTATAACTACTAAAAAACAGATTCCTGTACTTGCAAGATTGCTTTGTGCCTGTTACAGGTTGGAGTGAAAGAACAATAATTTGTCTTCCAGTCCAGAAATCCGACACACATTTTATTTCTGCAATACAGATTGATCTGCCTCGAGGTAAGCAGTGGGGTGTATTACAAAAACCCTAAGGTTTCTTCAAACTCATGTTTCTCATGACCCCCATGATGAAAACACAGTGTAAACCTCATAGAAAATCAGTATTTATTGAGGGTGCTTCGAAGACAGAGTAGAGCCCAAGAGCTGGGCTCTAGCAGAGAGATATTCAAGCTTCTCTTTCATTATTCCTAGGACACATCCCCTGGGCCCAGGGATTCTACTGAGAATTTCTGTCCACATGAAAATACAGCCATCTGGGAAAACATCAAAAAAGCCCCAATGGAACAAAATAAAAGCCAGCAGTTATAATGGTCATTTACTCATGGGACTGTAGTCCTAAGATCTCAAAAGACAAAGTAACTGTGTCCTGATTACACCACCATAAACTACCTCCACAGCCTTTCCCTCTAGTTTTGAATGTACAGTTGAGTTGTTTCCTGTCCTGAACTGTCATGTGGTACACAGACAACATTTCAGGGGTTGCTGTGTTCTGCTGCAGCAGAGAACGAAGTCATCCCAGCTGGGATGCAAGGATTTACCTGTTTAAAACTTGACTCGTATTTTGGTGCCACATAAATACAACTTGTTTTATAGGCCATCTATTGATGTGGTACATAAAACAATTGTGGATCGAGTTCTGCATTGCTTCTCACAAGGGTTGGAAGAGCAGCACTGAATTGAGGGCTCTCCACTACACACATTATATCTCTAAATCCTGGATTCATGGGAAGAGGCAACCTGAGCAGCCAGATTCTCTCAGTGGCCTTGCTCCATGATACTGAAAGCAGGAGATGAGGAGTCCATCCCAAAAACATTGTGCCAAAGCACAGAACAAATTATTTGATTCAGACTTTGGTTTACACCCAACTTAGAATTCAGTCCCAAACTGGTCTGGTCTTTTATGATCCTTGAAGTGGAAAAATAAATTATATGGAATGAAATTAAAGTGAGTCTAGTCCAGTATTTAAGATCAAATATTCTGGAATAAGTTTTAACATGTGTGAAGGTGAATTGTTCTCTGGAACTAATTGAAGAGCTTCCTCTAAGGGAAGGGAAACCTGTTTTGATACTTATTTTGCTAATGAGATGCAACATAAAATGACTTCCTAGTTATTATGCTGAAATATGTCATGCATATTCAAAAACTATCTCCGAGGAACTGAAACAATTTAGGCACGATGAGCTACTGAATACATGAAAGGAATTGACTTCACGATCCAGCTAATGATTAGATAGGCTTCACTGTTAAAAATAATGATTGAACCAAAAAAAACGTACATTCATATTAACTGCAACCACTAGAAGTTACTGTGAGCATGCAGGCTGAATGGCAGTTTAATTTTATTTCATCTGTTTGCTTTTCATTTGTCTTAAGAAAACCCAAGAGTCAATTTATGTTATTTGCATATGTGGAAACTCAGCATCAGTTTTCTTGGAATTGTCTGATGACTGAAGTATTACCAGTTATTCATTAAGGTAGTGCAAAAATGCTTTAGCTGTCAAAACTGAGGGGTTTGACACTCTAATGGTGCATATTCACCCAATAAATTTAAGCCAAACATGAGGAAAAAATATTATCCAAGTGGCATCTACTTAACACAACCATGAAGTACCTTCCTGCCATTAGTAAGGATTTTAACTAGCTCAAAGTAGAGCTGTCCAGCAGCATCTTAGGCTACACCTAGAACAAGTTTCTAAACTGAAATTGATAAATTCTCAGCAGAGTTACAATCAATTGAAAAACAGAGATGCTTGTCATCTCCATGATTCTTAATGTTTTTCAGCATCCTCCATGAACAAAAGGTAAGTTAAAGTGTCCAGGAAAATCTTCAGAGTCAGTGCCCAGATATGAGTGTTTGATCCAGCCACCTGATTAAATCCCAGAGACCTGAGAATCATCTGAGGAAGGGTCTGTGCACGGTGCACCCCTGAAGTGGTGGGCAGGAGGTGGGATGTACTCTGAAATGCTCAAAGATGGTCCAACACAGATTTTGAGCTGCTGCTGATGCTGACAGGTTTTGACCTTCAGAGCAAGACTGCAAGGGCAGGGGTCAGGGAGTCTGATTCATTTTCAAGCTCATTATTAAATCTGTCTCACCCAGGATATTTAATCTCTCTCTGTATACAGAATTAATATCTGGTATATTATCTTCTAATATAATATTTAGGTAATTTGAAGCCTGTATATTTTTTGTATGCTCTCAAGGCTGTGACTAACTGAAAGCCCTGTCACCCAGCCTTCCCCTGGCATCCCATCCCATCCTTTGGGATTACTGGGGCTGCAAATGGGCACTGGTTTACTTCTACACAGGATCAGTTGCAGTATTGGAGCTCTAAATTCTATGC
Source organism: Falcunculus frontatus (assembly GCA_013398115.1). Classification (NCBI taxonomy): domain Eukaryota; kingdom Metazoa; phylum Chordata; class Aves; order Passeriformes; genus Falcunculus; species Falcunculus frontatus. The sequence goes on from VZRV01008985.1 coordinate 845,071, forward strand.
ATAATAATGAAAAAACCACACCAAAACCAACCCAACAAACAGAGAAGAATGAAAAGCCTTCATGAGAGAATTTTTGAAAAAAATGTTGGCATACTCAGTACACTTCATGTGCACCTCCTGTGAGGAGGCGGAAGGAAGAGGGGTGGCAGTTTTTGATTGGAACAGGGAAATCAGGCAAGCTGAAGTAAAAGATGTTTTAAGTAGAATTTAGAAAGGGCATTGAGAAGCACCTAGCCCCCAGGTAAAGAGAGGCTGAATGCCTTCACTCCAGCTTTCCTAATCAAGTCAGGCAGATTTGCTGGCTGTAGAGTATTTCTTGCTTGGGGAAACTGATAATTGACCAGTTTTCAATTGGAGGAAACTGCTACTATGCTGACTAGGGCAGTTTAAACATAGAAGTCAGCCAATGTAGCCTCGAGCTCCCAGAAAAGTAGAAAAATTAATTTAACATCCCAATTTTCTTTTGTAAGAAAAGCTTAAAAAAAACCCCTCTATCTTTTAAAATTAAGTTACCAAGCCAACACTGTCTCTAAACTGACACTTCACCTTGCTTGGGGATCCTGCACATTGCAATAGCTGGAGCTGATGCAGCTAAAAAGACACATGAAATGACAGAAACAGCCATTTGAGAACCTGTGGAAATGTATGGGGCATCTACACTTCTCTGGGCAACCTGGCACACTGGGTGATTTCATGTTTCATAAATCTGATAGAGCCTTGTTGTCCTTGTTACTGTGATGAAAATACAAACCACAAAACACTGTGAGATGTGAAGATGCTGCAAGGAAAGGTGCACAAAGTCAACCCCCAAATGGAAAGTCTGTGGCAGGAACTCCTGTGCTGGATGGTGCAAGCCAGAACAAGTCTGGTGGCAACACAGCTGCTTTAGCAGATAAAATTGGTCTTGATGACTTGGACACCTTTGTGTGGCAGTGCTCCAAGCCTGGAATGTGTCACACCAAACTGCAGCGTTCAGCTTTATTACCTCAAATTCATATCAAATTAATGCTGAGCAAAGATCTTTCAACAGACCATTGCCACCCTCAAAATGTGGCATATTTATGGTATCGTAGAGGCTAAATGAAATTACTATTGACATGAAAACTAAAATCTAACCCCTACATTGCAAGCTCAGATGAAGTGTTAATAATCCAGGTGGGGTTTTCATGCTCCACACTACAGATCTGGACTAGAGCCCAACTCATTCACCTGCAGCTGCAGCATCATTAGCATCACACACACACAAACAGTGGGAGTGTTTCATTTGATCAATAAAGTAAATACATCTGATTAACAGCCACAAATAGCTGATGTATTGAGTAAAACAGTGCCAATATCTCCCTACACTCATCTTGTTTTCTTTTTCTTTCCTTTTATTTCACTATTGCCTTTTACAATGAAAATACCTTTTACTGACAGAAAGAAAGCTCCATTTTTTTTCATAAAGGAGATCCTTTGTCACCACAAGGGATATGTAACTGCTCAAGAAAAGATGTGGGAATTTTAAAATATTAAACCCATGTTTCTCATATCTATATCTTTAGAAAGATAGCTGTTTGTGCATCCTGAAGATGAAATGTTTTAATTGAAAATTTTCTGAGGTTTACAAACAGCTTGTTCATTCAATCCATACATCTCTTATTACCAGCATTTATTAATATATGATATAAAAAATTTGGAAGTGATGGCCTTGCTAAAGCTGAATTTGGCAGAACGCTGATATTCTCTCAGCTGGTAAGAAATGTGCACTAAAATTATAAAACTGGAGGGTGTTCATTTTGACAGTGGAAGGAAAGTATTTTTATTAAAGTACAGTGCTATCAGGATCTGCTTTTTTCTTGAGAGGTGCTTATAACTCAGCCTAGTTCATCTCACACCATTAGAGCATCAGAGCTTGTTTGCTCTTGGTAACAAAAATTGGAAATATTTTTCAAGAAAAATTGCTGCAAGGCAGTCTCTGCACTTTCAACACAGCTGGCTGTGCAAACTCTAAACTGAAAGTACTGTCCATAAAATTACTGTAATTAACACATCAGCCCTTTTACTAACAGGTAAATAAAAATGAATATTAACAGGTTAATGCAATAGAGCTTGAGAAAATAAAGAAGCAAAATATGATCTCATTACCTTTCTCAGTCATTCCCTACTTTTAGTGGAAAACAGTTTTGGCTGTTGTCCTGGCAGCTTGCTTCCCTTTCCTTTTTGCTGTGGCTCAGACAAGCAAATACAGAAACACCAGCAAATAAATCTACAAAGAAGGCTGGAAAATAACATCAGGAAAAATAACTCAGTGTTTTTCAGATGCTTTCTTGCCCACCTCTCGCAGGGGAACAGCAATCTGGTATTTATGCATTAATGAGGCTGAAGTAGCCCCCACACAGTGAAGGAATGGGGCTCCCTGCTGCTCCTCAGTCCCTTACATGGAAGGGAAGGGTAAAGGCTCGTGGCTGGGGACAGCTCTCACACCACAGAGCCCTTCCCCTCCTCATTTGAGCCATTCCCTCCTACTCTGCTCACAACCCTGCCTGCTCTCACCTACCTCAATGAATAAAATTCCTGTCAGTGAGCACCAGGCTACAGAATATTACCTGGGAAATGGGTGACAATCCACCTTCAGCTTCACTAGCACAGGGACTCAAACATCAGCACAGATGGACTTGAAGCCAAACTTCAGGCACAATCCTTACTGTTTTCTGTTTGGGAATGTGGCCAAAAGTCCCAGGTGCTTTAAAGAAAGGAGAAAAACAAATCCCTGAGGATTTCATCCCACAGACAGTTGAGATACTGCCTTTACAAAGTCATGAAAATACAGGTGAACTACTTCACTCTTGTCCTTCTGGGAAAGAGGTTTATTGGCACTGATGTCAAGGTTTCAGCCCTAATAGACACGAAGGTGGTTGGAACTAGAAGGTATATAGAGAGTTTCAACTTTAAATGCTAAAAATACGCCATTCAGCTCATAGCCCTATGTCAATTAAAATCAATCCATGCCACATGGGATAATTTACACATCACTAGCAAACACAACATCTGAGAAGATCAACTATCATTTTCTAATAATTCACGAGGAAATTCTAATGTGAAAAGCCTGTTAGAGAATTGGATTTAGGATTACTACTTAAATGAAGCATTTCTATAAACAGATAAGTACTTATTAACCTACCTGCTTGGATGCCAGGAAGTGGTGCTCTTCAATTTCAGAAGATATATGTAACTTATTACGCAATTAACAAGCATCATGGTCAAAACCAGTTATGAACACCTGAAATCCCAAAAGCTAATTTAGTTTGTCTGAATTCAATTCAGAAAGAAGTCAAGAAGAGAAAATTGACCATAGATAACAGGCATGATTCAGTTATTTCTCCAGAATGGAGATGTTAGTGACATTTAAAACACAAAACCTTCTGGAAACACATTTTGTGGAAATCATATTGGGGACTCTTTCAAAGTCATTCATCAGGATGACATAAATGTGTGATACAATTCTGGTTTACACGTTCTGGATGTCCTTTCCACTTCCATCTGAATCAAACCTTCTAAACATGAAAGACTTACCTGATCGATCTGGAGAAAATACCACACAGCAGGCATTTTAAGTCAAAGATTTCGCAAAATTATCCACGCAAACTCTTTCATCCTTCATCAAAAATATTTTTTAACAAGTGCAGAAGGAACTGGCTACCAAAGTAAAGACAATTTAATGATACTTCATAAAAATATGGGAAAAAAAGCTTTGACTATGTATCTTTGAAAATAACTTTGAAAATAGAACAGGACAGAAGCAGCCGAGTTACTGAACACAGCGGATTGCCTGAGTTTTTCACCACTCAAAAATGAGATGCACAAGTTAAGAGAATGAAAGACTTTCCCTCCTCCAGATGGTAAGCTGCCTAGGCAATAATTGATTTTAATCACAGATTCCTGACAACATTCTTTGCCTAGGGAGGGCTCGGTAGCTACTGATGTCTGAAGCTGAAAGAATATGGTACCTATTTTCAGTCATTTTATGGTCTAGTTCCCAAAAATCACAGTGAACAGAGTTAAAAACATTATTATCCCTTCTTGTTCTGTGCTTTACTGCTTAGTTTCAATTCCAGGTGCACTTTAAACTGAATTTCCGAAAATGCCATATATCTTTTCCAAGCCACCGATTAAGCTACCAGATATAGATATATATTACCTAATCCACTTGGTTTAGTAGGTCACAGGTTCATATTTTCTATTCACTCTTGCATAAGATGTTACCAAAGCTCCTTGACCTCTATTTTTATAAACTTGCTTCAGTACTTTTGCCAGAAACTGTCACCAAAGTTCAACCCAGTCCATTTAATTTCACTATACTTTAATGTGAGCATAATTAAAAGCATTTCTCTGTACTCCCACCTTTCCCATTTGCCTCCAGTAATTTTTAATGACACCAGCTATTTTTCATCTCCATTTAAGTATTCCTGGTCATCCCACAACGTGAGACAGCCACCCAGCCACCATCTGATGAATAAAGAACTCTTCATATTTTTTATTCCCTTCATTCCATGTTTCTTTTAAATGGCTATTACATCCCAAAAAACTTGAAGCCTTTGTGCATTCCTTTAATACAATAATAGGCTGTCCCTAAATTGCCTCTGAAAAGAGTCACAGACGTCCAAGGACTTTAAACAGTGCTAATGCTTGAATCTCCTGGGTTTCAGATTACTTCCCTGACCATGAAATATTGAACAGCATTCTCTGATGATACCCTTCAGGAATTACTCTATGAAAGTCCTAACACTGACAGACTGCTGCAAAGGATTAAGTAATCACCATCAATCCACGATCCTCTCCCCTGTTTCGTGTCTTACCAGACATAAGAGAGAGAGATGAAATTTCTTGCACCTCAAGTAAGCTCATCTGTACTTCAGAAGGAAGTGATATAAAACAGATCTACTACTGGGCCTTTGTGGAGGACTTGAACCAGCTCCAAATCAAATCATTTCACTTTTAAAATAGATTCAAATATTCCAAAGGAAGAAATGCTCAGATATACAGAGGTACCACAAACACAACAAGCTCTCTAACCTTCACAGAGTAATTTCTCTTTGGGCTTCACAGATGCTACAGCAAAAGATTTAAGTACATCAAGTACTCAAAATTATCAAATACTTTTTCTTTATTACAACCGCACTTCAGGCATCTCCCAAATTAAATACCAAGTAGAGTCCTCTCATTTGGTTGATATGGTAATAGCATATTACTGTGTAGCCACAGATGCTCTTCACTGTGTTGTGCTGAAACCAATCTAATTTTTTGAGATAAATGAGGTGTTCTGATTTCAAGACTTGATTTCCCAGCATAAAAAAACCCCAAAACATCAAAAGAAGTGAAGACTCTTAGCACTCAGAGTTCAGACAGAAAAGTTACTTTCTCTTTCCTGAATTCAAGGAAGGTTTATGTGAAGGGAACAACCCTCAGCTATTTGGAAGATGTCTGGAAAACAGAAAAAATTTGGTATAGACTTTTAAGTTACATGAATTGAAATAATACTTAAGTATGCAAAATATTGCTTTAATATCAGTGGCGAGACAGAGGATCAGCATCAAAGAATGAACAAAGACAGTTACACAGAGAATTCTTTTAACCGAGCCTAAGTATCTCAGCAACTCAGTATTGTGATATGGCACAGAGTACAAGATCAGCTCTGCCGTGACCTGACAAAGTTGCCAAATTTTGAAGCCATCAAAATGTGTATTTGATGTCAACTGGTGCTTCCACACAGTTCTCAGTCAGCTGATTTCCTTGTCTTACCCACTGACGCTACCCAGCAACCTCAGCTGAGGAATGAACACTAGAGGGGAATACAGCATCCTGTCTTTATATAGAGGTGGCAGAAAAATTTTCTGCCTATCAAAACCCACCCCCCCAAAAAACATTTGGAACTTTTGGAGACCATATTTTCCACATCTGAATAGCAAGAACGCGACTTTTTTGAATGACATGGAAAGATTCTGTGCTGGTTTTCCAAAGGTGTGCCCACACTCTGTGATGGGAGGCAGCTCTGAACTGATTTGTTGCAGCACTGGAGGCAGGACAGCCCTGTTTGCACAGGCATCCCTTGGCTGGTTATCCCTGCCCTGGAGGAGATCAGATGAGTTCAAATGCTGTGATGTGTCCATGCACCTGCAATTGTGAAGACTATCTCTGCAAGAGCATTTAAAGCATAAATTTTAACATGATTTTAACATGGAAATAAGAGTCTTGTGAAAGTATCACCCTGGATCACATTGGATAGAGGTCATTTTTCCTAATAAATAGCACAAGCTGTCAATATTCCCCACTATTATTATATTAAGTAAGTAAGTAAGTTTAGCAGTAATGTAAACTAATATTTTTACGAAAATAAATTAGACTGATAAACAATCTCATGACTCCAGCAGCAATACAGACCACAGTCTGCACTCTAAGGTATATTCTCCCTAATAATGAGTAATAAATCACTGAAATGTTCTCACTCTGAAGAGCAGAAAAAGCAGTTCGGATCTTAATGTTCAAGAAAGCATGTGAGTTCATTAGTCCTTGGAGGCAATCACATCTGATTAAAAAGAACTTTCTCAGACAAAATAATGTTTTCTGATTTTTATTAAAATTCATGGTGCAAATCATGAAAATTTGCATTCAGTTACTATTTCTCCATTTTTTCTATTGTGGTGCCTGTGTGCACCCCCCAAACCTGGGACCCTTTTGTGCCAGACACTGAGCAAACACATGACAATTATTTCTCCCAAATGCAGAAGAGGGGGAGAAAGCCATGCAATTCTTCTCACTTAACAGTAAACTGAAGTACAGGGGATGTTTAGATCATTCATAGTTTGTGGCAGGAACAGGAGCCAAGCCCAGCTCTCCCTAGAGTCAACTCTAGTACCAGGCCCAAAAAAAATGCATCTTCTCCAAGGCCCATCACACATCTCTAAGAGGAAAAAAAATCAAGCAATAATTTGCAGGACTGGAGTTTAATGACTTGTCACTGTAGTCAAATAATTCAGTGTCAAATGCTTATGGTTTTTTAATGATTCACTGACACAGGCAGGTTCCATACACATAGAGGTGTCTGGTTACTGCACTGCCTCCATGGAAGTTGTACAAAGCAGAATTCAAACATCCTTCACCACTTCATTAATGAAACAAATTTATCTTCTAGTAGAAAAAAAGTCCTTCAGTGTTCTAGAACTCCATTTTACGTTCATATATAGCCTGTACCTTGTCTGTTTGCATTAAAAGAAAATCATTTTGATCAATGCTCCAGCAATGAAATTGCACTCTCCTGAATACAGTTCTCAGCCAGCATGCAGTGTAAATGATACTTAATGGATAAAGAGACATGCTGTCAAGATCAGCTATGCATGTGTTAAAGCTCAATTGTCCCTGAGGTAGCAAGGAATAAAAGCCTTTCAGATAACACACTGCTGCCTGGTCTCATCTGTAACACATTTCAGAATAAGCAACAGGGCTTCGTCCCTCCTTTTCACCCAACTTATTTCCCTCTGCACAAGGGCTCCAATAGGGGAAATGAGAAGCCTTCATCACTTACAAACTGGGAGATTGAGATCAAGGAAACCAAGGTACCTGGCCAAGATCATGTTTTTTCTTGGTGTTGCAGGTGGCACTAGAAATCAGGAATCTATAGATTCTAACCCATTACCAGTTCATCAAACCATGTCCCTTCCACTGCCGTTTAAATGGCACATCAGAGGTTTATTCTACGAGGAGATTTACTCTCAGTCTTAATAGCATTTTACTCTTACTTATTAGGATTAGCCAGTGAGGAATAAGCTCCTTAGTGTGTGGCACAGAAACAACCACAGCCACGCTGATCCTTCTCCATTTATTTGAGCAGCATCCACTCCTGACCCATTCCCTATGAAAACATGAAACCAAAAATAATTTTAAAATCAGTAACTGAGTCCTGGGAGTCCTTATGCAAACACAGCACTCTGGGGTATGAGATACTTCCAATCCAGGTTTGTGCTTATATTCCGAGCACATAAAAGTTACTTGGAATTCAAATGTTTTGAGATTTAAAATGAAGTTCACAACTCTACCTTTGCTTTTGCATATTTCCCAGGCAGCTAGAAAGTTTCCTGAAATTCTTGACCATCAGTAGCTGCAATTTAATAAAAAGCAATCAAAATTTGAACTTTTTTTCACCAAGACAAAACTGTGGTACATAAGGAAAAAAAATACTTTGATTGACCAAAAGAAAATTTTAGCCTGTGTAAGACTCTGAGTCTCTCTCCCTTGCACTGTAAAGGGAGTAGCCTGGAGTGACTTTTTTATAGTCATCATAAGATCAGAACTATGAAGAGCCATGCAGAAAAAAAAATTAATCCAAGGAGAGGAATTTAATCCTATTCGTTAGAAGAGAAACTCTGAGGAATTTATCAGACTCCTATAAGAACAACATGCTTTTTGGTTTTTTGGGGGTTTTTTTTTGGTAAAACAAGAAGCAGAAGGCAGCAGTATTATTAACAATTGCATCAGTCTCCAGACATATTGCAAATGTTCCCAAAAGTTACTGCACAAAACATTTCAGCCTGAGAGAAAATTGAATTTATTTGGAAAGTTCTTATGCAGCTACTGACCATAAAAATTATTTCAAAGCACTGTCTTCATCTCCAGCATTGTTTCCAGCTGTGTTTAAACAAATCTGATTTCCTTTCTCATCATGTGCAGCTGTATTTCCCTTCTATTTGCTTCCTTTTGAAAGCAGTCCACTGTGAAAAATTCAAAGGAAATGCAACTTCATTCCATCGTTTTTCCATTTTTTCCCCACTCTGGCCACTGATTCCAGACAGATATTACAAAAAGAAGCTGAGTCTGAAATGATAGTAAAGGAGAATTATTTTAATATACACAAGGACTCAGGGGGCCCACCCTTAAAAACAAATTGTATCAGTGTCAGGGCACTGACCAACCCTGCTCCCCTCTGCTCAGAGAAATCATGAATTGCTCTAGTTTTGCCTTCTGGACCAGTAAGATGCAGAATCCAAGAAAGCCTGTACATCAAAACAAGAAAATTAAACACCCCCCCAAAAGGCTTCACTGAACAGGCAGGATGAGAGAATAAATGTCCATTGTCACATGTTAATGCTTTTTCTAAAAAATGTTTGGAGAAGAGAGAACAAAGGGACAGACAGCAATTACTTCATTATTTGTCACGTCTGTCGTGCCCTCTCATTTACACACACTCATGCACATCCAGACTCACCAACAGCACGGAGGGAAGAAAGATGGGAGGGGCAGGGAGAAGGAAGAAAAGGAGGGGCTGCATAGAAAGCTAAAGTAAGAATAAAAATTCTCTATGAATCCAGATAACAATGCCTGTTTTTACAAGATATGTCAAAATACTGAAGGGAAAAATGGAGGTGAAAAATTTGCCCTCTGTACAAGACAACTGATAGCAGGGGGCTGTGGTGACACAGACCCCAGCTTCATTCATAAATACCTCTAAAAACCTGAATTAAGCTGCTTATTATCCTAGGACATAATGTGACCAGCTGTACAGAAATCAATGTCTTCTCTAGAGACGCCTGCTCACCAGTTGAGAAATCAATCAGCTAAGCCTCAATGACTGCCAGAGGAGCAGCCAAGGGCATACAGCCATAATACTAAATTTAAACAGAGATTACAGCACCTATTTCCCCAGCAAAATGTTTCTGCATCCAACTGTAGCAACTCTCATTCAGAGCTGCTGCCACAAATACTGGGGAAGAGGAGAAACAGGATCTCACCTGGTGTGTGCGAAGTGTCCCAGCTAAAGAGCACAAGGTTTTTCCCTGCTCTGTATCCCTCTCTCTTTTATGAAATATCCTCAGAGCACCTGACCTAGGCACAGAAGAGATTTCAGTGCACAGAATGCCTTCACCTGTCTGGTGAGAACATTTAGCATTTGTCTTCCTTGTATTGGAATGTGAAAAAATCCACCAGGGTTTGGTGTCCACGATTTCTGAATGAAGGTCTTTGATACCTACCCAGGACTAAATAAAGTTTTTATAAATGCTGATGGGCTTTTGGTGCAAATCTGAAAGAAAAGGAGAATACCCAGCTGTGTCATGCAGAGGTCTGCTTTCCCTCTTTGGAACCAATTTTGCAGGGAGCTGAGGGAGGAGGAAGGAAGAGAGTAAGAGAAATCCACAAGAATTCAACAATGGGAAATCCATTCTTTCACAAACAAAGAAAATTTTAGTTATTGTATTAAACAACTGTTTTTCAAATGCCGTGAGTTCCAGAGCACAGCACTGAGGATGTTTCTCACTCAGCTCTTAGCTCCCTCCTTCAAGGCTTGGGAAGAGCTGCTGTAACCACGGGCTCCACCTTGGCAGCTGCCGTGCCCTGATCATAGAGACTGCAAAGCCTGAGTCTTCATTTTGGACTCTCTGAGAGTTGGAGAATTGAGATTTAAAGATGACCATCTGCATGCTGCACTGCAGGAGAGATACACGCAGGAAGGACACCCTTTTTTGTTCTAATACTCTTCAATCTGTTGTGAGAGTTACTTCTGATTAATTGAGTTAAACAATCTGGTGTGATTTTCTGTTCTTATAAGTTAATGAACTTTTCGGCTATGTTAGTCATCAGCATGCTGATCAAACTCCAACATGATTTAGAAGAGAAAGAAAAACAGACAGTGAAAAGGGTTCTGGGGTTCCTATGTACAGCAGGTTCAAGCTCATTCAGTTTTATTTGTGTCCTGTGTTTGCAGTCTGTGTCCAGATGCAGTGAGAGATGCTGAGTGCCCACCTGACCTCCCTGCTGGGCCAGGGAGCAGGAGAATCCAGCACCACTGAGGTTCTCCAAATGAGGTGCTTGTGAGAGCTGAGCCAGACTCCCAAAGTTCTCCTTAAAAAGGACTATGAATGGTTTTTATACACTAATTGCCTGGGTAGAATTCAAATAAGTAATGAAATATGTCTATTGTTTTAAATCCATCTAGAAATTTATATTCACAATGTTCAATTTTCCATCAAGAATGTACAATACATTTCGAAGTCATACAATTAAGTGCACAGGCAATAAACCAACAACAATATATCCTTGTGATAAATTGATCCTTATGGGTCCCTTCCAGCTTGAGCTATTCTATAATTCTTTGATATTTGTAAGTTACTCTTAGTAAAATATCAGAGCACAAGCTCTCTGATTATTTCTCCACAAGCAAATCCAGAGATCAGAGCTTTCGAACAAGTACCAGTAAATCACAGCACAGAGAAACCAAAACAAGTAGAAGCAAATGGGTGCCTGGTTAAATGTTTTGTCCCCAGACTAAACAGATGGGTTTGCATTCCATGAGCAATGACAGCATCCCCCATGTCAACAGGGGTGTGGAAAGAACCTGCAGAATGGGATGCTCTCATGTCCCAGAGAAAAAAGATCAGAGGAACCTCTGGGAAGGGAAAAGCAGTGGATCAAAATGTTCCACTCCTCTGTAATGTAGTAATTTCAGTCTCTCCTGCATAACATCTGAGACTGCAGCAGTCAGTATCTGAGGAGGCTGGGTTAGTGCACAGTGGTGCTAAACGGTATTCCATGCCTTGAGCAGGGATTTTAATAAACGAATAACAGGAGAATAAAAACGTACCAGAGACAAAAAAAAGCCAAAACCAAACCCCCAAAACAACAACATAAGAGGGCGAGAAAATATTTAGAGATACAAGAAAAGGAAAGAATGACTGGAATGCAAATTAAAATTAAAAATCTGGGGGTTTGGTTGCCTGTCTGTTACTAATTATAAGAAAAAAATGTCAGAGGATCAAGGAAAATACTGTTTCACAGCTCAGATATAGGATTTTTTTCCCCCTAAATTTTAAACTCCACAGGAAAGTTATCTATCAAAGCTGATACAAGATAATCAAATAATTCTTCAAATTTCATTCCTTTCTTCAGCTTTTCATCAGCTACATGTCCTAGAGTTTGAGATAGCTAATGATGTTTTGGCTGATTGCAGATTCAAAGTCAGCCATAAAAAGGCCACTGTATTCTATATGCTGTACAATCTTTCACTGAGTTTAATATTTTTATGATGTACATTGTGCAGATATGTCTACAAGATAGACCTTGTTCAGAAAATGGATTAAATAACTGCACAGTCCTTGTATTCAAGATGTATTATCAGTAAAAAATTTAAAGGGAAGATAATATTTACTGTGAATTATTTCTTCTCTTAGAAGTGGAAAGTGAAGTATTCTGTAGCTAAATGGAAAATGACTCATTTTCAGAACATAAATCAGTGTTATAACTAAATTGAATTAATTGACATTTGGTATCTTAAGGAGTAGATTGTAATTTTTCAGGAATATCTAAGTCTGAACGCCTTGTTCATAAAATGAAGGTTCATAAAAGGGGGGAAAATAACAAAACTCTCTTTTACTGGTTAATCTTTCTTGCAAATATTTCTTCCAGGAAATATATTGCTTCTCAGCTAATGGATGCAATCATTCCCAGGGATGTCCAGGTTCCTAGAGCAACCCCCTGTGAACGCAAATAAACCCATCTCAATCACGGAATGAAACAAAGCTCTCTGGATTCAAATAGAGCCATCCATAGAATGGGAAATCATATTTCAGTAAGAACACATTTCCTTAGTCCTGATATGGATGAAGTGTTTGGCTTTCAGTTCCACAATGAAAAGGAAGTTGGATTATCTGGATATTCTGTGCTGTTCTACAGAAGTAACAAGGGGCAGGATCCTGAATCAATTAAAAGTACTGGCAAAAGTCTCTGTAGTTTTAATTGAGCAAGGATTTTACTCAGCATACCAACTGTATGAGTACAGATTTAAAATATACTGTTGCAAATATAGTTCTAATTTACTCCTGTGAATCCGGCAGGAGAAGTCTGAAACCACAGAAGCAGAACTAAGGTAAGAACATGTTCTATTATATATAATAATAACAATTTCCAAAGCAGGAGAATAATATCTGTTGACTGGAGACAGAGCTAAAAAGTTATGCAGGAAAAATTTTCTCTCACTGTCTCTCTCACAATCAGCTCAAATCAAAGCTTGATTTTACTCTTCTATAAAACAGACCCATCACTTCCCTCCAATAAAAGATTTCTGGAATACAAATACAAGGTTCAGGATTAAATTTTGTAATGACAGCAATTATTGCCCTTTGGAACACTCCTCTTCTGAAAATCTTTCACCTTCTATCAGCACAGTTCACACAACTAAACAGCTCTTTCTCTACCAGCTGAAATCGAAATATTTTGATTATATTTCTGCACTGTATTTCTACAAGACCTGAATCAGGAAGACACTTAGTCATACACCTGATTTTCCACGTTGGGGTAATTTCCTTGCAATGAAGTTCCTAAAGTTCTTAAAACATGGCATTGTCTCAAGAATAATTCAATTTTCTTGGCTGATTTTTCAACCTAAATGGATTTTCATTTTCATGTGGTCATTTTCCTGTTCTGACCCTTTTGAATTTGACTAACTGTCCATAATTAACTTCCTGTTCATTTTCACAACATCATTACCAGGGTAATTAGTTCATAGGCTGCTGAACTGAATGTGATGCATTAAAAAAGCAGCAATGGCCCAAACTATTACTTCCCTCCATCTCTTGTAAATACATCTCCTACATTCATAACTAGGTTGTTTGTTTTGATTAAATGCCTCTGAGAAGTGGTATATTAGAGCTCTACAGATGGTGATTAAAATATCCCCTACTGAAAAAATTCCTTGGCCTCCTCTTGCCAGAATCCTTCCCCAGGTTTCAGGAATTAAAACCGCACTGCCTCTCAAGGAGGAAATAAGAGTAGTTTTAAAGCTATTGCTGGGTTTGGATAACCTCTGGCTGTTATTATTTGGATGTCTGAGAGTCTGTCTAAAGCTACAGCAAAGATTGTGCAGCACAGCTTGAATCACTGCAGCACCGTACTCTGCATCACCCAGTAGGGATATCTTATCTTAAATCACCCCACAATCTGGCTGTTATTGACAAGAGAGTTGTTTCTCCTTTCTGTAACTCAAGACATATCAGACCTCTTTCATGTATACCTCCGGATTTCCTTCAAATCCTACTGAAATTTTTGTGCAGAGTCATGGGTTCATCAAAATCAACATATTTATATTTCTTCACTTACGTTTTCTATCTGTCTTTCTTTCTGCCTCTAACGAGTCAATCACTAATTTGTAAACACACTTGAGGAAAGAAAAAGAAAGAAATAAAGACAAGGATTTACATTCACCTTGGTTTTATTTTTATTTTCACTGCTTGGGAAGTAAGTCTGATGATAATTCACTGGAAATGGAGCCATTAATTTATCCATTGGCAATTCTCAAGAGAAATTTTAGGGGGTTTTGTAGCCAGACCTATTAATCTGGAAGCACCTTCTCTATTTTTAATGATTTGCTTTTGCTTTTAGCACACTGCTATCAGGAGTTGAAGAAGTTATTTGGACATGTTTGAAAACACTACTTTCTACAGAAAGCTTCATCTGCTCATTTATTATTTGCCTTGAAGCTCTCATCAAAGGTAGATGACAGAATGTTTTTCCTACTACCTGCCCTAAATCCTTTGAAGAGGCTTATTTATGTCATTATTACAGTATAAATGATTGCACTGAAATTAAAAAGGTTTTACCATTTGCAAACTTTCCGCCCCTTACAACAGGAATTTAAATGCATGCAGCTGTCACTTTTTCTCAGTTCCAAGAACTAAAAGAAGGTTGGTTTCAAGAATCTCCATAAAGGAAATTTCACTGCACTGAAAAGGCCTTTAGAAGTCTGTTTGGTGACTCTGCATGTGAGGGTTGCACTGAAGCACCTGAGAGCTGGTGAGCATTAAAAAAGGTTTCTCAGCTGCGCCTGTGGGAATATTTCTACCTGAGGCTCTGGAAGCAGCTGCTGAAGGAACAGTGTGTGAGTGGCTCTCACACAATTCCCGCAATGAGCAGCCTTCATCTGATCCCTCAGTGATCCTCTTGATTTGTCTGGCACTGTGAAACCTTGGATCCTCTCCAGCTGCTGCCGCCTCCCTCACTCCTTTGCACGTGGGAAGAGAAAGCACTGCTGGCCAAGGTACCTCTGCTGTGTCCACGCACAGTTTTGTTGGGCAGCCCCATTAAGGATGTTTTTAACTCTTTTCATTTACTCTTCTGCCACTAAAATCTACTGCAAAAGGTTAGTGACAAACTTTACATTCCATTCATGTGAAACCCAGAAAAGACAGGCAGCATTGTCCATTTCTAGCAGCAGGGAGAGGGTGCACGGGCAACCCACAAAGTCATCTCACGGCTGGCAGCAAGGACTGTCACCTGTAATCACTGAGGCCAAGTTTCAGGAGGAATCAATTACAGCTGATATCAGTTTTTCAAGTGTTCATCAATTTTCCAGTGCAATATTTTTTGCAAAACATCACTAAGTACATGAGATGTTTCAGTCAGCTTTCTTTAACCAGACATCTCTTTTCTGATATTTATTATGTTTTGCTTGTGCTTTGGTCTATTAAGCCTACCAAGAGCTGAAGATAAAACTCAGGGGGTTTTTCACAGTTATTAGTCCCGGATCTGTGCACTGGTGATCCATTTCCCATGACACAAAGTGCTTGAGGTAAATTAGTGTGGGAAAGGAACCCTTCATTTCTTTGCATGGCAGGGAAAAATGGATGATTTAAAATTTGGACAGGTTTGTGGTCTGCCCAATTTGAGTGGTTTTGCTCTGTACCATGGTAAAGCCTGAAAGTATTATATAGCTTGGGGGAAAATATCCACTGTGTAGTAATTGCAGTTCTGTGCTTACTTTGTGTTTACACATTATTATCTGACTGCCCGTTTAGGAGAAATAATTAGAACTCAGCTAATTATAAACAAGACAGATTTGTTCTTTCTGGCAAATTCCTTAATGCAACTTAGTACCCTTGGCAGAAAAGCTACCATGGCACGAACCTCTTAAATAAAACCTGCGTGGTAACCTTTCCATCTGTCAAACTATCATAAATAAAGAGATGAGCAGCAAAGAGGATGAGAGCTTAAGGTCTGGTTCTCAAGCATGGATAGCATGTGTCATTAATTTGACAGACAGGCTTATTTGCCTTCATTTCACTATTCTGATCTTCTTTTCTGCAGTACAAGAAGACCCGTGGGGGACCAAGAAATCTGATGGACAACTTCTGCTTTCAGCTACACCTGCGGAACATTGAACAGCTCCATTCAGTTGCACAACAAAAGGTAAGTGTTCCTCATTGGGTGCTGACAAATCTAGAGGTTTTTAGTGAGGTATATGATTGTGGCAGACATAAGGGAAACAAACATTCTTTCCATATGCCAGAAATAATATACTTGAGTTGTGTCCAGTTTTGGTTCACATTGGACCCATGCAAAGAAACCTGTTGGTATAAGAACTTGAAGGAACTGAAGTTTCTGGGACTATCACCCCAACTGCAGTAATTTGTCACACACTGAAATGAAAATTGACCTGTGACAACTTTCTCCAGTTGCAGATCTACCCACCCATATATTTCATTCAACAGCTTTTGGCCTGGTCATGCCCTTGTTGAAGTTTCAAGTCTACTTTTATCCACTTTTAAGGTTTTCTCCTTGCCCTGTCCTCTCTCTCTCACATGTGTCTTGCAGCAGATAAAGCAAAAAGATAGAGCAACCATCCTGCTATGGTGATCCATCATATCAGAAGTATACTTGATGCCCTGACTCAAAGGAAGCAAAAAATATCCTTCTTCATAGCAGAATCTACTGAATCCTGGCTGAGGTTCAGAGCACACAGAGCACCTAGTCTCTATTGAAAGCATAAATTGTTTCAGAAAAAGTATCTCTAAGATACTGGAATTTGAAACTAAAATCCTGCGGTTACATAACTTCTTTAGAAATCCTGTCAATTTATTCAGACACTGCCAATATTACAAAGACTTAAGTAAACAACTTTGTCTTAAAATGTGGTTGCTCTGTTAACTACAGAAACTAGAATAGGAGATTGGGTATTAGATAACAAGATATCAAAGAAGCACATACCCTTGTGGAAAGAGAGACAGTCTGAGGGCAGAAGCTCTGTATTTGAGCACCATCTAAGTAGGTTGGTAAGGAGGGGTCCTACGGGAAGGCACGGCCTCCTGTGGTTTGGATGTGACTCAGAGCAGCCTTTCCCTGTTGGGATGAGCTGACTTGGAGCAGGCTGTTGCTTGCCAGCCTTGCCCACCCTCCTGCAGATGCTCCCAGCCCTGCTGGCTGTTCCCACTGCCAACGGGGAACCTCCCACAGCCCAAACCACACAGGCACAGGCACTGCAAATGTCATGGGCTGCAAAAGATGGCAGCTCTGATCCTGCTCAAAAACACCCAGCTGAGAACTGGCAAACTGATCTGCAGCCTACAGAAAATCTCACACAGGGAAACCTTTTCTGATTGTATGCGGCCTCTTGTTTACACAGAATTTTTAACCTAAATTACCCTATTCGAAGTACGAAATGGAAGGAAAGTGAACATTTAGGCATGCAGTATTTCTTTTTTTCTCCTCACTCAGGTAACACCTGCCTCAGAACCACCCCATAGGTAGCGCAGAAAGGTATTTTTGTGTAACAATATAAAGAAAACTTATCTGTGCAGGTTTTCTCAAGTCTCAAAGAGGTTTGATCTCAATTTTCTTTCTTTGTCAGATGTATGTCATTCCAGTGACTGAAATACAGTCAATCTCAGCTGGAGAGCCACTAATCAATTTGGAAGCAATAATGATCATGTTCATTAAGTACAGAATTCTCATTTAAATTATATTTCCTTTATATCTTCTAGGGCTTCAGATTGGCTAATACACAAGTCAGACTGCAATAGTTTCCTGATGTCAGAGATTAAACACTGATTTCCTCCTCTTCATCAAACTATTTGTTACTTATCCTTGTGCAGACCACTGAGCCCCTCATACAGCGGCAGTTTCATAAATACAAATTATACTGCAGCATTTTTGTCCTTATTTAGCACTTCAAAACAGAAAAACTGCAAACCTGAGGAGAAACAGTGAGGAGAGGGAGTATATAGTAGAAAAAAGTTCCTAAGCAGAGAGCAGAAAGATAAAAATGGAACATGCACGTAGCAGAAAACACTAAGCCAATCTTCAGATTCCGTGGGTAAATCCAAAGGAAGCTGCTGTGATCCTCCAGACATCTCAAATTGGATGTGTGTCAGAGCTTTCCCACACAAGCCTTGTTCTCCTTTCTCAGTTCTGGTAAAATTGTTCCAAAACCTCCAAGATTATGTATCTCCCCTCTCCAGCAACTTCCTCTGTTCTATGGTGCAAGCCAAGATGTGTGGCTGAGGCACATCTACGCTGCCTGTCCTGGCTGGAGAACAACTGGTCATTGGGATGGAGAAGGACAGGGAAGCAAGAGAACTTGCTCAGGCTGAAGCCTTGGTTTGCACAGCAGCGTGTGGCAGCTGGAGCTGCTCCTCCTGGGCTGATTGATTCAGGACTTCTCCTCTCTGCCCTGTTCTCAGAGGGAAAAGTCCAGCAACATCCCCAGAAATCCTCCCTGAGGGCTCCAGCTGCAGCTGCTCTCTCCCAGTTTGGGTAATCTCCAGAGGAACAACCTGTCAGAACAAGCCTCATGTGCCCTCACTGTGAGCACTTTTCTATCCGTGTGCCCTGACCCAGGGTTGAAGTCACTCCCCAGGTGAAATGTTGATAACCTGGATTTCTCCATGTGAAATCCAGGTGGGTTGGCTTGGCCATGGCTGCACTGCCTTCTCCTGCCATGTGCTGACCCAGGCAGAGTCAGTGCCTGTGTCAGTCCCTGTCTGTGCACACTGCACAGCCACTCATCCTGCACCAGCATCCCAACCATGTCGAGATGAAAAATTCCAGTTACAATTTTAATTGACTCGTGGGTTCTGAACCTTCAGGTTAGACTGGATTCACACTCCTGGTGCTTTGAATAACACCATAAAGGTTTAATCATCATCCAACCTATTTATTTTTTAAATGAGAATAGACTGCTTTTAAATCACCTGAAATCAGCATTTGTGTCTTCAACTAAACAAATATTTACGAGTCTTTTGAGATGATTCTGTTCTTTTCTAGTATCAGAATAAAACTGTGATCCCAGCAATGCCTACCAGGTTTCTGCATGAATTGAAAATAAACCACTGTCCTGTTAAATACAATATTGCAACTGGAAATGCAGGTGAGATAACCAGAAAAGAAAGTAGTCCACAGATGCTCAGGTAATTTATGCACACCAGAAATTATTGTAACAATGCTTATGTTACATTTATTAAAGAAGAAAACTCCTGGGTCATTTCTCCTAAAAAGCAATTTTTCCTTGTAAACAATTCTAAACCAGTTTGTTTTGAAAGGAAACTTCCTTAACTCAAACATTTAATGCAGAATAGAATATGATACAACCCGTATAATTCTCTAGGAGCAAAGGAATGGCCAGGACTATTCTCGGTAGGACCTTACTAGAATCTTAGTCTCACAGTTGCCTATTACAATTAAAGCTCAATTGTAAAGCATGGCACCAATCTTTTTTCGCACTTACAACTACACAAATACCTCCCACTTAAATACTGTCTTGAGACAGTAATTTCTATGTATGAATCAGAAACCTGTGTCTAGAACTAAAGAAAAAAATGTAATAAAACAGTCCAGTCCATGTCTGATGGGAGAGAATCAAACTTAGAAACTTCAGCTAGAAAGCAACATATTCCCCATGTTGCTTAATGTGCTTTAGAGCCCAGTTTCTGTGTGTTGGATAAATAACATCTTTGCTACTCTCTGCTGCAGAGACCAAGCATAGGAAGGATTCTGGTTTTGCAGATAACCATTTACATGAGGCATTAAATTTCCTTTTGAGAACCACAATTATAACATCGCCAAGTGCATGTATATGTTGGTGTCCTGGGCCTCCTCAGCAAAGCTGGCAATTTAGAACAAAGAATATTTAGGATACAGTTTCAATAGCAGGAAATGGAGACGTCTGTGTTGATGCATACATTTCCAAAGCTGAAAGGACAAGACTTCAGTCTACAGCTATAAATTATTCATAGCATATTCTGACACATTGGGGAAGAGCCCTGAATATTCATATGCCACACAACTGGTAAAGTCCCTATAAATTTGGGAAATGATGAGATTGTGGAAACTTTTCTTATTTTCATTACACAAACCTTATGGGACAAGCTGTGCCACAGTGGATTTCACCAATACAAGACACGCAATCAAATGAATCTCTGGAAGACCTGAGCATGTACTTACAGTTCCTATTTTTTTAAGCAATTTTCCCCAGAACAACTGAGGATGCCAGGAATTTTAGAACTGTATTCTGAAACCACAGGCACTCATAAAATATTACTCATCGTATTGCACTCATTTGTTAATCAGTTTGAAAATTGTTTTCATAATCCGTCCACATTCAATAATGTAAACATCTGATCCATGATTCTCTGTTCCCATAAATCTTATTTAGCTAGACAAAATGAATGCAAAATGTAACTATTCCAATTTGGTGGCAGGTTACATCTATTGTGCATTAATAAAATTGACTACTTAATGCCCTTGATGATAAAGAATGTAAGTGTCCAATGATTGCCTCCGAATAAAAAAAAATCATTATTTCTGCAATGTTAGTAATTTTTAATACGGAAATACGCTACAGCACTGGCCAAGCACTGGAAAATCAAGAATGCCATGTTCTTTTTCCTTTTGAAAAATCCTTTGATTTAACCGAGCAGATCTTCACTGTATCCGACACTGATCACACATGTTGTGTGAATGTCATATAATTTGTATGAGCTGAGATGTGACTCACACAGCTTTAAGAACCTTTAGACTAATGCAAAGCTCCCTTTTATTTCTGTGAGAAATCAGTAGGATTCAGATATCTGCTTTAGGGAGAAATGAATTGTGCCCTAAACCCAATGAATTGTGCCTGTACTAGTTCATGAAAAACTGGGAGCTAGGATCACTGTTTCAGGTGAACGCACTCACTTGAATCTCATGCTGGATGTCTTCTCTAAAGTCACACAGCAGCAAATCAGTGACAGAGCCAGGATGGAATTGCAATTTCCTGGCTCCTCGTATGTTGCCTTTGCTTCCGGATATTGCTTCCTTGCTTTTGAAACTCATGCAGAACAAATTTTAACTTTGTCCATGGATACAAAATAATGTTTAAAAACGCCAAAAACCAGAAGCCCACACTGAAAAGCCATGTCTGTAACACTGACTTCTCGTTGCTGCACACATAATTCCCACTGACACGAGCAGCAATGTGGCATTTCAGCCTGGTGCACTGCGAATTAAGCTGCTGAAGGAGTGGAAGCACATAGTCCTCAGGTGAACCAGCCTCAGGTAGATTTCAATTATACCCTGCTCTTTCCAAATGACAGTTTCTGATCTCTGATTTCCACTGGCTACCGAGCTTCCAGAAAC
Source organism: Falcunculus frontatus (assembly GCA_013398115.1). Classification (NCBI taxonomy): domain Eukaryota; kingdom Metazoa; phylum Chordata; class Aves; order Passeriformes; genus Falcunculus; species Falcunculus frontatus. The sequence continues at coordinate 866,476 of VZRV01008985.1, forward strand.
AAGCATATTGTACATGGCAAATATTATTGTATACACTGGGTCACCAGCCAGATTGTAATGCAGCGCTCCTTTAGTGACAGCACACTGTGCTCCTCACACTCACATCTACTGTCTGCAGCCTCACTCAGATATCCTGATGTTCAGCTTCAGAAATGCACAGTAGGGTGTGGATGTTGTTCTGGTGACAGAAAATAACCCTAAAAGTCTGCAGGATTTCCCCATGTGGAAAGAGAGTTCCTGGAAAGCTTGGAGCCATTCAGCATTTCTCAAGATTCCCATCCTTTCTTGGGCATCTCTCTTTGCTTCGGGGTATGTGGTTAGGAAATGCACATGGGGCACTCCTCAGGAGGAAGTTACAAATGATAAAAAGCCTCTCTGAGGACAAAGAACGATGCATAAAGCAGAGCAGTTTCTGACTTGCATTTTTATGTGTGAATATGAACCAATTACATACATCCATGCCCATTTCATGGTCCTTAAGCCAAGAGCAACCTTTTACCCACACCCCTGAACTGCAGCATGCACCCATCCACAGAGACTCTGTTATAGCTATAAAAGAGTGGAAGCATAAAAAATCAGTTCATGTTCCAATCAGTTCTGTGCAGATGCAGCAAGAGAGGAGATACACAGACTGACAAACAGAGCGAAAGCACCGAGTAGTTACGTAACATCCTCCCTAAAACTCTGTAGAGCAATATAACCTTTTAATTTCTGCAAAGGCTATGATGATACTCACAGCTTGTTTACAAAATAGTGATCCCTCTTTAATCATTCTGCATTTCTCATATGTTGTACTGCATATTAAAACAGGGTAGCCTTTCTAAAATAGATCTTGCTTATATAACACCAGGCACATGAAATAGAGTTTTGACTCTCCAGCAGTTCACACCAAGAAGTATCTCTGTGATTCCTCCATGGCTTCAAGCAATGCTGTCTTCACTGAAAAGTTTTTTTCCAATTAATTCTCAAAGTTCTCAAACAACCTTCTGAAAATAAAGCAAGTAGTTTATTGTCCCTTATGTATACAACTATATAAAGTTAGTTCTTTGAATTTGGTAGCATTTCAGATTATATTATCCATGAATAAACAGAGAAGCAACACGAACAGAACCCAGACAGGCATCCTCCTCCCATAAAATCGGATACACCACACCAAGAGCACAGCTTCTAAAAATGATAATTTGCGTAAAAGAAACAATAAAATGCTCTGTGGCACTTTTGTCTGCTAAAACTGACAAAAAGCTATCGGATGTCAAATGGGAGCTTAAATGATTGCTGAGCTGGTTCCCCTTGCTGTTCAAAATGTCAGCTTTTTGCACTGAAAATGTATTATATTTTATAGAACTGAACGCTCCTTCATACATGCATGCACAGACACAAAGAGACAAAAGCAAGCACAGATTTTTATTCCATAGTGTGATGCAACTAATTTGAACTTGTTCACAGCAACGCTCAGGAAAGCTAATACGCTTTCAAATTAGGCTCTTGAGGTTTGGTCGTGCTCTCATTAGATGCATTAACAAAACTCTCAGTGATTTTACCGAGAGCCAGGATTTGGTCCTTAGGAAGACAAAGAAACTTAATATTAAGTGTTGCAATCTTCTTAAAAGATATTGTCACTATTCATTGATTTTCAGAACTAGCATCTCCTAAGTAGTTGGATCATTTGTTGTGATAAGAAGTTCTGCTCATGCCTCCGGCTTTTCTGAGTTTCTTTTTACTTTATATTCTTGTCTAGTAGAAAGATAAATGCTCAATGAACAAGGCTGTTTTAAAGTAATTTTCTTTCATTTTAATTTGCAGGAGTTTGTAAGATTGCAGTGGCTGTGTGTAATTTCTAAAAACACAATAATTTGCATACATTAAGAAGGTATGTGTTTGAAGTATGTCATTACCTCTCTCTGCTGCAAAGCTTTTCTATATGAAAAGAGATTCTGATTCAGAATTATGAAAAATGTCTATAAATACTGTAGAGAAATTAAATTAATAATACTTGGCAATTATTTCTTTTCTCAAAACATTAGTCATTGGGTCTTGTTCAGAACCTAATTCTAAGTGAAGACCTGCTGGAGCCAGAAAATTTGTCATAAATTATAACTCCATTTAAGTGACAAGGAAACTAAGAACTGGAAAGTTTAAGAGACTTGCAACATTTTTTAAAATTTTGTCTTTGTTCAGAAAAATTTAGGCTATTTAGAAGTCTTCAAGCCTCATATCATGTTCTTTTTGTCACAAAAAGGAGCTACTGAGTATTGAACAGTTTTAAAGTCCTGCCAATGGCAAGTCTCCGAATGCAGAGCTATTGCATATTCTGGTCTGTGTGTGAACCTATTTTGTGCATATTCAGTTGCACAAAAAAATAATGAAGCAAATTGCATTTATTTAAGGACTGATTACGTCAAATAAATGGTTGAAGGTAAATCAGACACTTAGAAGGGAGCAGTAATTATAGCCAGTGAATAAGATATCTACTATCACTCAAAAAAATACTGGCAAAATATATTTGTATGTAGCTCACATCTCTGTATATGGTGTTTTCTGGCTTGGCTGACGATGCTGCTGAGTTTAGTAGAGGACAGTTCTTTCATGGTGCTTTAATGCTGCAACCCCAAGATGAAGAGCAGTCCAGAGCAGCTTCAGTTATAACCGTAGCAACACTTCATCTTCGTTTTGGCAGCTCAGTTCTTTTGCCCTCCTTTTAAAAACAAAGATGTCTATTTAGCCTGCAAGTCGTTTTTTTTAAACCTGAGAGATAAGAATTGTTCTCGATTTTCCAAATCAAATCTCTCTAATGCCTTATAAAATGACATTTCTGTCACAGTTCTACCTGAGATTTCTTGCCTGACAGACATCTCAAGTTGCTCTTTACTTGTTTCATGGACGCACCAGACTGATGGCTCACAGCAATCCTGTGAGTCAAGGATTGAAGTTGGCTTCTTCCTCCTCCTGTTATTTTCAAAGAACTACTTTCAGGCTTTAATCACATATGTTTATACTTACATAGTAGTAGGCAGCATACAGGAATTATTAAATGAGGTTTTCTAGCATGTGTTAAACAAGTTGTCTGATTTTTCATGCCTCTTGGCTTGAAAAGATAATTCTATAAAACCACAAAATGCAAGGCCTTAGACTATCTCTAACAGAGCTGATTAGGAGAGAGCTGGCCTTGATTGAGTTACTCCATGATCAGCCACAGAAATGTTCCTTGGCCCCTTTGCTAAAGCACCTTGGCACAGCATTCTCAGAGCCACAGTGCTGGGTTAACATTGATAACAACAACATTTGCACTTGCTTGAGTCTCCTGCTCATGGCGCAGGAAATCACAATTGCTTCTGCAGAAACAAGTAAACACTGAGGCAGATTACAAAACAGACTTGCCCTTAGAATCTTAATCATTTCAAGTAACATCTTTGTTACTGTGTTAGTCACATCCTTCACACAGGAAAGGTTATGAAACCTAGTGTGATTTCCAGACTGTCTCCTTCCAGATTTTGTTTAGTTCAGAGCCATTACACTATTGACTGTATTTGCCTATTATCACTCTTCATTTGTGTCCTATTGTGCTTCCTTACAGTTTTTCACTCTGGTTCATCTCTAATTCTATTTCCTGACTTTCATGGTTGAACTCTTTCATCTCTCATTGTTCTATTTGCATGAAATAACAGGTCTAGCACTTACATTTGGTTTTGTACTTGTCATATCGCAGAGCAGGATCTTCCCATTAATTACATTCACTCTTCTGCAATTTTAGTCCTTGTTTGGGTTTGAACAATTGTCTAACTTTCAGTTACTTAACAAAATTTTATACTTCTCATTCACGTCTTCTGGTATTTGCTATTAGAAAGAGCTTCTATACCATTGTACATCTTAGAGGAATGTATATGAAGCCTTCAAGGTTTGACATTTCAGAAACCTCAGGGACAAATCTCATTCCACTTCCCTTGCTCACCTTCAAAAGAAACCCCCAAAAGAGAGATTTTTCTGTATTATGCAATGGAAAATTAGATCAGCTAAAACTGTTGGCTTTAACCTTCATTAATTTAACATCTAGTTCATATCTGATTTCTGTGTCCTTGCACTGCAAGAAAGAGAGTAATATGAGTTAGCTCCCTAATAAGCTCCCACATATTTAATTTTTTGGTCTTTTGGCTAGAACTGCCCCAAAGACACCATCTTTATTTTATTTGCCTTTTTCAGCCTATTTTTTATTACTCATTTCCTTAGCATAGGAATGATCACCAATTATCACCAAGCTGGGGACTGGGACACTGTGCTAGAGCCATGTGCCTACCAGGAATCATCCCTCTCTGTCAGAAAAACAGAGAAACAGACGAAAAAACACAGCCCTTCACCTCATCACCAAACTCAAATTACTTCCTGCCTGGAACATGCAAACAGCTATTTTGGATACAGCTCTGGGGCTGTAAGGTGTAAAGAGCAAGCCTGCCAATGACTGAAATAGCTGTCATAGTGATTCTTGCTCATTAAGCTTTCTAAAACCCACCAGCACATCCAGACAGCGCCCTGAAACTTTCCTACAGTCCAAGGCAACCTTCCATTTAAGCTTTTAGGGTCTCTCCTGCCAATTTTCCCAACAGTGAGAAGAGCCATACCCTGGCTCTGTGGTACCTGGCTAAAACAAAACAGAAAAACCATCTGTAGGCAAGGGCTGGACTGAAAATCAGCCCATCACTTTGCAGGCCTGTTTCACTGTCTGACACTGCTCATCTCTAACACTGACCATCACACACTCAAGTCAAGCACCCTTCTGTCAGATGGCAGCAGCTGCCAAGGGTTTTGCACATTCTCAGAGTTCCCAGCTTTAGGTGGGAGACAGTGAAATATCTAAATATCTCCTGTAGTGAGACATTTCAAACTCAGAAGAAAAACTCATGCTCTGGAATATTAAATATAGTCTGGTGGAAAAATACCTGACTCCTCTCTAAAATGCTGCTCTGCTAAAAGAATGTGGAACACCATTTTCTAGTTCTCTATGGGTAGATGACCTCTATATCACTTCTTACACACTGCTCCATTAGTCAGCCCTGCTTTTTCTGGTTCCAACCCTCAGTGAAGAATTCTGCAGACTCCAGCTAATTGTTGCAAAAAAAAAGTTACAGTCCTGAGATTTATTTCTGGATCATCACAACTGCCTGTCACTGTGAGTAAAGCCATTACCTGGAAGTACCTTTCATGGAACAAAGCAGTTCTCTCACATTAGAATGGTCTTGTGTGAGCATACAAACACAGTAAATTTGCTGGCAATATTCTTAAAGATGTTGCTCCAAAACTTGCACAGGGAACTTCTACAGGAAAAAGAGTATCACTGCACTGTTCCCTGCCTTCAGAATCATCAGGTGCTACGGGGTACCTGCAGTATGGATCACTTTGTGGGTACCAAACAATTAGAGGAAATTCTGCTGACACATCCCTCTGTCAAGATTTAATGGGATAGATTTGCCTATCAATAATGTGCTAAAGTTTGTCACAAAAAATATAATTATTTCCACTGCCAAGCACTCTCTTCTTTACCTTTTCTCTCCTCTTCAAATGGATAGATAGATAGATAGATAGATAGATCAATAGATTTACAGACAGACATGACCTCTTGCTACACATGGAGCACATGTCACCAGACTTTGAAGATAAATATATCAAGTGCCAATAGGATGTAGCAGAATAATAAAAACTAAATTTTATTTCTGATGGAGAAAACGATAATAAAAGGATGCACATGGAGATCACTTAACATAGATTAGGTGCTACTGATAGAGCAGGAAGCCATAATCATACTGTTGAGTTCCTGTGCTATTTTTCTAAAATACAGCAAAATAAACAGTGGAGACACAGAAGTGAGTCATGAAAGTCTATCACAGAAGTGTCTCTGGAGCTCTGTGCCTCCTGGGATCACTCAGAGGCTGGAACTCAGAGATGGACTTGGAAAAGCAAGCTAGATTTATTATAGTAAAGAGATTGTCTAAGAAATCAATATTTTTTTTATTGTGACATTATTATAATATGATCCTGAAAAGATATATTATATACTGGCATGTGAAGGAAGAAATGGTTAATGTGACTACTGAAAGAAGTAAGTGGTGTATTTGGTATTCCCAGGCAGGATCAGTTCTGTCCTTAGGTTATATAAAATATTTACAGGACAGGAGTCTCTGAATTTCATTCTGAAGTTGCAATAAAAGATATCAGTTCTACAGAGAATTCTGGTCTTTGTGAAGAAACAAAAAAGTTAAAATCCTCAAATGCAAAAATGGTTTCACTTTAGAGAAAAAATTTTAAACATTCAAATTCCTGAGTTGCATGACTTCGCCTGAATACATCTTTAACATGTACAAATTTCTCATGATTCTGCTGTCACATAAGCCTGACCTGCCAGAGAATACTTTATAAAGTTGATTCCTTAGTTTACAGAATAAAATAAAACAAAATTAAAAATAAGATTTACAAAATACATATTAATTAAACATATTCTATTCTCATCTCTATGCCACCCTATGCAAACTCTAACAACAGCTCAAAACATCATTTTACTCTGTGGAAAAACTTTTATTAAATGCATGTCCTATGACAGAGACATTCATTGTTATTCAGAAGATCATCACAGAGCATTGCATATCCCACAAAAATTCATTAATTTTACTGAAAGACTGTAAGCAGACAGACTTTGCTCTCAAACTTCATTCTTTTGTTCAGGTTTTGAATTTTCTCATTACCTCCATTCTAACTGCTTCCAGTTTTTGACAAATCCTAACTGAAATTCCATGTTTTAATTATTTTTTTTGGTAGAAGTCCTTCCTTTAGCAATTAAAGAGTTAAGTTTAGGAGCTAAAACTCTAAAGTTAAATGGAAAATAATAAGTTACAGCTCATTAAGTAATCCCGGTCATGTAGTTGATACTTCTCAATGCATTTGCTGCTCTCTTTTTACAGCGTGGTTACTCATGCTTTATTTTTATCATTTATTATTTACGAAGGACCATGTGTTCGTCATTCTTCACAAAACAGCAAATGTTCCAGGTCTCTGCTCAGAAAACCTCAGGATTTATGATCAGAAGGATGTGGATTCTTCTGCTTTGAAATGTTCTTGAATGTTACATCACAGAACAGCAAGCAGAGAATTTAAAAGACCATCCCAGCTCACTGCTGGTCAATAAGCCCAGGACAACACAGGCCTTGTTTGTTACCATAAAGCCCTAATCCACTTCCTTTCCATGATTTCCATTCTTTCAGCACAGTAGAACTGATGTTTCCATCACAGTTTGGTACCCATCTGTAAAGCGTGTTTAGATGCTGATCTGTCCTTACAGCTGTTCACTGGAATCTGAATGGATAAAGGACTTGAAAGGTGACCACGACCCAAAGCTCTGCCCTGCAGAGCATCACGGTGAATTTCTTGGCTCTTTTATGTGAAATTCACCAGCACACACTGGATATCTGGCTTATATGAACTACAGGTCTATAAATATAGCTCTTTAAACTTGTTCATTCAATCCATGTCTGAGTGCCAGACACATCTCATTAAAGTCCCTGATATGCCAATGAACATGACGAAGAATAGCATGAACATGCAAAATTAATTTTTTACCCTTCTTTTTCACACTGGTTCTTGAACAGTTCATCCTGTGACAACAGAAGGTAAATCCTTTAGGAGCTCTCTAAACTATCTTGTTTTTTGTTTAAGCATTTCAGGTTTTCAATAAGCTTGAATTCTGTAATTTCAAGGATGTGGAAACCCCGTGTGCTTGAAGTTCTCAACACTACCACAGCATTGGTAAATGCTATTACAGCCACAATCATCTAGGGTGAGAAGCAGAGCTGGCTCTTTTTCTCAGACCAAGGAGAGTAGCTGTAAAAACTAGCGAGGCTTTCAGGTGTGGCAATTTTTCTTGAGGTCTGAAATAGGAGTTAAATTTAAAGGCACATCAAGGCCCTCTGAGAAAGCGAGTTTCAAGTTTATAAAACATGCAAATATTCTAGTAAGAGGGAAAGCTTCAATTAAAGCTTCACAATTCCCACATTTACTCTCAGAAATGATGTGATTTTTCTTTCTAGAGAAAAAATTGATCTTCTTTCTGAAACATCTGGTTGTGGTTCTCAAGATATCTTCGTATCAGTTGTTCAGTTGCACAGCACTACATGAACCTCATCACTGACTTAGATAACCACATTATTGTCTTTTACTTTCCTTATTTTTCTCCAAGAGAGGCCATATATATCTCAGTGTCGGCTTTGCTTTGTGACCCCAGCAGGACATTGTGGCACCCTGTAGCAGAATCACTTGAAGATGTGAAATTTTGTAGCATGTTAATACAGTGAATAAAGCTAAAACATGGACAAAAAGAAAAAGAGGAGGTCACCTATCAGAAGAAATTCACTTTGTGACAGTGTTTTGGCTACAGAGGAAGTCCAAGGCCATAGAGCAAAGTTGGAAGAAAGTCTGTTCTGGAAATACAGAAGGTGAAAGTACAGGATATAATCTCCTCAATTATATCCTTCCCTTTGTGTCTAAGATTTAAAAATTCAAAGCTGATGGAGGAATAAAAAATAAATGCAATTTACTTGATCTTGAAGCTAAAATTCAACACTGTTCCTCCTCTGTTAAGTTCCTGACTGAACCTAGAAGTACCTTTGGTTTGAGGTAAGATGTGTTTCTGCTGTCAGGCATTAGGCTTTGCATTTTGGGGCAAACAAAACCAGAAAGTTTTCCCTCCAGCTTAAGAGACTTAGTTACAGGTCAGAAACCCATTAGGCTAAGCTGGTTAAAAAAAACCAAAACAAAACCGAAGGAAAAAAGGTCTCAAGAGGTAACAACATCAATTCAACTTATCTCTACTCATGTTTTTAAAGGAAACTGTTACTCATATTTTGTTTCTATTAACAGCTCAGTTTCTACAGAAGGGCCAGGTAAGAATTGGTTGTGACTATTGATTGCAGAAAGTGATTAAGTGATCACTCCCCAGCCTAAAGAAATGGCTTCAGCCATATCTAAGATATTTAGGTATTTTTGGGCTTATATAAACACTCTTCTGACTCCCTTTCAAAAATGCAAGTTATATTTTGGGAACAGTTTTGCTTCAATTACAAATTATTTTACATTTCAGAAAGAAGATGATTTCAAAACTGAGGTTGTCAGTACCTCAAAAGTTCCTCTCCAATTCATTTAACTTTCCTCTGAGGTTCAGTACATTCCCCTCTCAAATGAAGATGATGATAATCCATAACTTCTAAAACTTCTAAAATGTTTTGCCGTGCTTAAGAGAAAAATGTGACAAAATTGAAAGCATTTTTGCTATATTACTTAGAATAGAAGAGTGACACTTTGTCGAACCGCAGTTCACACTTCAAGGAGATTACAGGTGGTTTTGTCATGTTATTTTGTAAATGTTTTTTAACTCTGAAAATATTTTATTTTATTTACTTCAACTGGCACACATATAAAAACATACTGAAAGCACGGTGCCAACAGAGCTCCCAGAAACATTCACTTAGCTGGTCTTAATTCTCCAGATTTTTATCTGAAATTACAGAGCTCTGTTGGGAAGGAATAACTCGTATGTTGCCTTTTGTCCTAAGAAAGTGCTGCGAAATTAACTTGTAAATTATTCTGTAGGAATCATGACTAGAGATCCAAAACCTGACAGCTCCCAGTAACTGCTCAACAGGTTGGAGCAGAAATAAAGGATAAGTAGGGGAGCTGAAGGAGTGCTGAGTGCTTCGGAAGGAGTTGCAATTAAGGTGGGCAGAACATCACTTTTTAACTGGAATTTAGGCAAGACAGCAGAGCTAACATACCAGTAATGTAAGAAAACTGAGATGTAGGTTCAGTAGATATTTTGATCACTGTTAACTCACTTCACGAATCTCATAGGATGATAACATAACCTGTTACGATGAGAAGAATTGTGAAGCTTTAATTGAACATATTAAAGTCTCTTTATCCATCATTGCAGCAAAGACTTCAATATTATACAGACTAAGTGCATTTTCTGAATCCTTAACAGAAACACCACTCAGTTTCCGAACCAAAGTTTGCATAAACAGTGCTTAAGCAGCAATTTCCTTGCTCTGATTTATGAAGAGGCACTGAGACTGGAACATCAGTATTCCAGAATCAGCTGCTGGAAGGATTTTTAGCACATCAGAAAGAGACACTCTGTCACAAGCAGCAGATACACACCAGGCAATGTATCTTTAGCAAAAGGAAACAGCAGACAAGCAGTAATACAGAAAAGAATGCAAAAAGTCAGATGAAATCACTCCATACTTCAGAGAAGGACGAGATTTCAGAGCTTCTAAAGTGAAGAGAGAAAGACAAGACCCAAACTTCTCTCCAAAATGCCCCCATCTATTCCTTTGGTTACAGAGCAAAGCAGGATGATATGCAGTAATCCAAATAAAGTAAGTAAAGGGGAATGCATTAAAAAAATTGGGCTGTTGTCTCCTCCTTGGACCTATCAAGTAGTTCTTTTGCCAAAGTACAAATTCTCTACGTGCCCTCCAGCTTCCACACGTCAGCAACGTTTTTGCTCTCGATCAGCCAGACACTTCCCAAGTTAATTCTTCTGCCATGAGCTTGTCTAAACGAATCTCCCAGGACACACTGCGCACTTTCTCCTTGCTTCATGAAACAGGGATCTCACATAATCCCTATTTTCTCCCTTGTATCTAAGCAAATGCATACATCTACTGCACATGATATCTTAATCACTATTACCTTCTGAAGAAAAGTTTCAACATCTGCTGTATCTTAATTATAGCATCTCAAGGGACACCAGCTGACTTTCACATTAGTTAGCAAAGCCTTTCCTATTAGGAATTCTTTGGAGGCCAAATTGTTCATCTGAACAATGCAACAACACAGCAGGTGAAATACTCTGATGCAGCAAAGCAGCACAAGACCCACTTGCCTTCCAACCCCTCACACAGGATTGCTAAGCCTACACCAGAGGAGGTAAATACCTGTCTGCAAAAAGATGAATTCCACTCTGAAAGAGGTGGAGTTGCTCTGTAAAGAGCAGGCCTTTGCCAGGTATAAATTATCACAATGCTGTTGTCATGGAGCTGTGAGAATTTATCCCTGCAGATGATCTTCTCCAGGATTTTCCAGCTTTTATTGCTGTGTATGTATTGTTGTAGTGAAAGGTTTTCTGTCATGATGAAAGCGAGTCCAACACGATGATTTGTTTGTATTTATAGTTATAGCTCTGTGGTTTTGTATCTGTTAGTCATTGCTTTTTTTTCCTGATCACATCTGCTCTTGTTACTTTCCGAATCTGAAATCCTCCATGAAGATGAGTTGTCAGTAACAGGTTTTTATCAGAGTTTATAACTCTCTGCTGGCCCTGGGACATGTACAACTAATGACATGCACACACCCTGCCCCAGATTATAACTGAGAAAGCAGCAGTAGGGAGTCTGTGCTAGTGATAAGTTTAAAGAGAAACAGTGCTAGAAAAGATTAGATTCTATAAATTTCTGGTCTAAGCCCTCAGTTTACATGACCAGGTAACATCCCGGACAAACTGAGGAAGTGTTTCTTTTTGAAAATTATGAAAATTCATCATTACTGAGAATCAAATATTCACTTTAAAAGTAAACAAAAACTGAATAGTGAACACTTATAACAACTGTCCTTTAAAGCTTTATTTTTAGGCTCTCTTCAGTTGCACAACCGTGCAGAATCTCTTTTACACAGTTGTTTGTAATGAGAAGGATTATTTTTTGGGATTAGATTTACAAAAGCACCAAGAGATCTGTAAGTGCAAATCCCATGCCTTTCTCTGAGTTTTGTGTTATTGTATCAGTCATGTTTGCTTTGAAAATAACTTCTTCTTAGTCCAGTGGGGTTTTTATTCTGTCCTTGACAATTGGGACAGGTAGTCAAACTGGCCCAAAGCCAAAGTAAAAATATTTCCCCTGCACTGGAGTCTTATATTTTCATATAGACATGAAAGAATTCCTAAAATAAAACTGGTTTCCCTGACATTGACAAACTAGAAGGCAGCTTTCAAAGAATCATTTTTTCAAAAGACAGACTTCAGAGCCCAGTGGTGCACTTTAATCACTTGCTTTACAGAGACACTCCTCACATAAGCATCAGATGTAAATGATTATTCTCACCCCATCTCAGCCTGTTAGACCTGATTGATGCTGATGTACATTCTTTAAAGAACTTTAAAATCCAGAGTGAGCTTTTCATTCTCTCTTTGTCAAAGAACCCTAGTCAAATTTTGTCTGCTACCATCTACACATCCCAACATTTTAAGATGACTATTTTGTTAGCAACTGAAAAAAACTGCACTTTTCCCCCTCTCTGCAGTCAAAATGAATATGCCTTTCTGTTATGAATATGCCCAGAACCATTAAATAATGAGCCTGAAACACAGGTTATTTGTGAATGACAGAAAATCCATAAAGAAAAATGCAGTAGAATTTGTTTGTGGCAGACAAGTCTGACACTCTGAGTCTGACATTTACAAACTCCTGCTATTTAAGTGTTACTTCCTTGCTATTAATCCTGTCTTGCTATTTTTGTAACAGCAGAAGAAAAGATGAACTGAAGCCGGTGTATTACCATAACTGGTGACCCTGCAGATTTTCCCTTGGCAGGTGTCCATCACAGCTCCTTCCACCAGCCTGGGCTGGAATCAAATAGGGGATCTGTTCTCTTATCAACGAGGTGATGTACACACTTCTCTGCATGGCTGCCTTTCTTGCTGTGAAATGCTGTAAAATACTGAGATCCTTGTGCTGCCTCTCCGCATGACACTACATCAAACATAAAGAATACCAAATGACTTAAGGAGTGACACTGAATCACTCCGGAATTGACCCAGCTGGACTGAAAAATTTCGGAGTACCTCTCAAATTCAAGCATCTGAGAAAGGACATAAGGATTTGGCCTCCTGAGCTGGTGGGACAGACACACATTCAGGATCCTACAAAAACAAGTCTCAGGAGAATCTTTCCTTACACCCAATTCCTGATCTGTGGGATAGGAACTATTTAACCAACACGGGTATTCCAGTAAAAAAAAAAGAAGAAAACAAAGAATAAAGACTCATCATTAATAAAAAATATTTTTAGGAGTTGAAATTGAACATGCATAATGAAAAATCAGCATCTGAAACACAAACTTCCCGCTCAGCAGAGGAAAGTAATGACTTGGGAGACAGTGCAGCATAGGAAAGCCAAAAATTATAATGAAAAAAGCTTTGATGGCTCCAAGGGAACTGAGGAAAGCACATTCTTCATCTGATATGGGGTGTATGTGGGAGTTCAGCCCTGGCTGCCAAGAAGAGCCTTCCCAGAGTGACATCAGCTGTCTAGAGGCAGCAGACTGAGGTTCAGCTTGGCCCTAGGTGGGGTTTCCATGCTGCTGCACTCACCCAGCACAAAGTACAGCTTAAGAACTGTTCCTGGGCAAGGTGCACAGATGGGGAAAGAGCTCCCTTCAACCTCCCACACTGAGCATGGAAGCAGGACTCTCACACACACGTGCATGTGTAAAAGAACATAGATATAAGAAATCCCAGCGTTTCTCTTATTTAGTAGGAAGTTGTGTGTTATAGAGGATAACACCCTAGGCTGGGAATCAGCAGGAACAGGTACTATCCTGTTGGTGTCCCACTGGGTAGCCATGAGTAAAACAGTTTAGAAATGACAAAAACAGCTCTAACAATGATCAATAACACAATGATCAAAAACACGACACAATGTTTCCATAACACAACTATAGGTTCAGTCTAAATCAATTCCTACTTGAAGTAGAATATATTTTTCAGAAAAAATAAAACCCAAGGAATCCTGATTTTAAAAACTCCAGGCAGGGAACCCACAACAATCCTTTAAAAACAATTTCTTTGGTTTATTACCATTATTACAGAAATGTGCACCTAGAGTCTACCTTTGCCTAACTTCCAACTTTACACCATTTTATTTCCTTATAACTGCTATGTCAAAGTTTTCCAGGCTCATATTCTGTGCCTTATAGAGACACAGGCTGGCACAAATTACCTCTGCTTAAACTAAACAGGTTCAAGTCCTTGAGTATCTCGCTGCACAGAATATCCAGTCCATTCATCATTCTCTAAGCCTTCACCAACTCTTTATTCCTTTCTGACACAAAAATCTGTATCTTCACGTGAACTCAGCTGTTGGTGAAGTTATCACATCCCTCCTGACACAGGATAGCTCCATCATTACTGCTGGAAGTTTCTCTTTAGGCCACCTTTAGGCCTTTGGTGAGACAGTAAAACCCTACATTCCCCCAGTTATCTATCACGAGCTCCCACATACCTTCTAGTTGTTATTTCTCAGGTCAGTCATTCATCCTGCAAATAAAATTTAGAATCAAAGATCCATATAATAGCCTGAGTTGGAAGGGATCCATAAAGATCATCAAAGCCCAATTCCTTGCCCTGCAAAGGGCAGGGCTTTACCTTCCGTTTTACTGAAGTGTATATGATTTATTAATCACTTCATACACTAAATTTATTTCCAAAGTCCCAAAATTTATTCCATCTACATAAATTTACCATTAATTATTTCAAAAATAATTTTCCAGTCTTTAAAAGAAATGGGAAACAGAGCATGACCCAACAATCCCTAAGGGAGTCTGTTAGAAATTAATTCCTACTTTGCATATTAAGACTACCAGATAAGCAGTTTTAGGTCTTTTTAATATGTTGCCCAGTTGAATTTGCATTATTCTCATTTCTTAATCAAAGGTTGTGTGGTATCATGACAAATACCCCAAGAAAGTCCATTACATCAGCACTACAACATTCATCAACCAAACCTCATATATCAGAAGAAAGTTATTGAGTTAGTCCAACAAGATATATTTTCCATAAACCAATAAGAACAGCCATATATTACATTATTCCTGATTATTTTGCTAATAATGTCCTGTATCAGTCTTCCATTATTTTGCCAGAGACTGGCAGCAGGCTGAAAGGCCTGTAATTATGAAGCCATCCCATTTAAAATTCTGGCACAGTATTTGCCTTCCCAGTGCTGTACCAATTAATAAAAGCCAACATTAACAGTCCAGAGACATTCTTAAGCAGTTCCTTGAATACTCCCTGATGAATGTTTTTGGAACTGCTGATCATAAAATGTCTCAACTTGGACAGTAGCTGTTTAACAACCTCCACAGTGATGGAAGTGATGGACTTTCCCAATTTCTTTCTCTATCTGCACAAAATGCTGATAACAGCGCTTACTCCCAAAATGCCTCAAGACCTGTAGTTTAAAGACAATTCTTAACATCTAGGTATTTGGGTTTTCTAACTCCTCTGTGTTGCAGTACCTCTCCAGTGAGTAAGAATATTCTTACTTAAATAAAAATATTTCTTTCCTTTATATTGAACAGGATCTGAGGTACAAAGTACTGTCATATCTTTTTCATGCTGCCTACCCTGAATTTATACAGCAACATTAAACCTTTTGTTGCCAGGAAGTCCCTTATGTCAGTAACCATGTGGAATCGCTCTAAATGGATGCTCTGCTGAATCCAGTAATTTCTGAAGGTTTGCAAAATGCAACAAACAGTGAAGCAGTTAATACGGCAAGAGGACTATGCCTCATCTGTATCACCAGCAATCACTAGTGGATAAAATCTAATTAAAGAGCCAAATTTTCACTTTGAGATCTGGAGAGAATTTTCGTACTAAAGAAAAAAAATGGTCAGAAGAAAATCCTTTCAAATCTTCATTTCAGGGCCAGCATGTTTTAGGTACTAGTGCAGCAGAAACATTTTTAGCAATACTAAACCATTTAAGCCAGACTTTCATGAACTCTATAAGTAAGATTTCTATCTAAGCAATTTCTCCTACTTTAGGGTAAATTTATGTGTTTATTGATGTAATGGCAATGCAGCGCAGACATACCAAAGCTAGCTGTAAATCTCAGCCAGGCTGGGTATTGTCACCCATCCAGCCACAGATAGATAAATGCCTGCATATTTATGCAGCTTCTGAAATACATTTTGGAACTTCCAGTGAGCTATATGAAGTTAAAATACTACTGGTATCTGAAAAAAAATAGATTTCAATTACCTAAGATGGTCAGGTTTGATTGGAAGCATAATAGACCTAACACCAGGGATGGAAAAACACGGGCCTGAAAGTATTTAGGCAAGTTAGTTGTCTTCAGAATACTCTACGTGATCAAATTCACCCTCAGATACTCTGAGCACAGAAAGAAGCAATCTCAGAAGCATTAAACAGAACTTATGAACAGGTACAAACACAGTGCTTAGCATTACAAAGAGGGGAGAAAAGAGCCAGGAAGCTTATTTCTAGTTACAGCAGAAATACTGTGATCAACAAAGAAACAATTTTAATATCTAGATGAAAATAAGGGGAGGTGTAATCAGGACTGCAGACTAATTTTGCTGTACAATACTCCACGGGTATTACAGGCAGGCAAAACACAGGTTTATTTAATAAGAACTTTACAATATAGTCATAAAGAGCTGGGGGAAAAACATAGTCTAGAAAAATCCCACTTACATGATTGCTTAGCTCTATTCAGAAAACAGTTACTGATGATTCACTGTCAAACTAGAGGGTTTTCCTGAGTGGCATTCCAGCATGTAATTCAGTATATTTTGACTAATGATTTGGCTAAAGGAATAGAAGACATGTTAGTTAAATTTGCAGAGAACATAAATCTAGAGAAACCTTAAGTGAATAAGACAAGGATGAGCTCAAAATTTAAAAGCATCTAGATTAAGTGGAGAAATGGTTTTGAAGAAGCAGGATACAAGTGGTTAAGTACAGCATCAAAATTCTAAAGTTAGGTAGGACTAATCAACCACAAAAAACACAGTGGCTAAGAAAATGATTCAGTAATATCACCAAAGGTAATAGGACAACAAGTTTAACACTACTCAACAGTATCCTGGAGTTGCAGTACCACATGGAGGGATGTAGAAACAGGAATATTGCATGTAACACACAGGAAGAGTTTCTTCTGGTACTTGTCCAGTTTGGGTCATTACCAAAGTAAACCAGTCTGAGAGAAGTAACGAAAAGATGATCAAGACTTAGAAAACCCAAACTGTGGGACAAGGTTTAAGGAACTGGCATTGCTTACTCTTTTAGAAAAGAGAAAATTACTGGAAGATGCAATAATTTTCTTAAAATGTGTACAGAGCAGCTACAAAAGAAAATGGAATATATCCTTCTTCACATCAATTTTGTCTAAAGCAAATAGAACAAAGGGCATACACTTCATCAATGCATGTTAAAGTAAGGTCAATAGTAAAAACTCAGATAGTAGGATAGTTAAGAACTGGAGCTGATTATCCGTGGGGTTGTGGACTTGCCAGATTTTAAGACATTCAATAGGTGTGCAGAATCACCCCCAATACATTTGTGCTACACAGCAATCACAGCAACTGCAGTACCAGTATATCCCTGGAGATTCTAAATCATCCACGAAACCTTTCTCTACTTCATAAATGAGGAATGGTTGGTTTACCAGTCTGCAGCACTTGTGTAGACGGGGCTCTTATCCACACACTGTTTCAATGGAGTCAGTGAAAAGGTTTGTGTTGACTTCAGCAGAAGCACACCAGGGTCCAAATTCAGGAAAACTTAAGAGCAATGGCCATTTGGCCATTGACATGTAGCTTTCTTGGGATCTGCAATCAGGTGCCTGGCGAGAGTGGAAAGACAGGCTATGTCCTCTCTTCTTTGCCTACACTGGCAGATTATCCTTTCTGTACGAGGCATTTTTGTGTGGAGAACAGCATCACTGCACATCCAAACCAGCTCCTCTGCAAACAAAACCTCCCGTGCTAGGAACTGACTGTGTGGCTGGACAAACAACAGTAACTGTGGTGCTGAGAAACACAGCTACACGGGGTAAAGGCAGGACAGACCTACTGGGAGGCAATTTGCTGTTCTGATTTGATGATTTGATGTGGATGATGTGTTTGCTACTCTATGACCATGGCTAGTATCCTCTCTCAGTGGCTGCACATTGCAGCACCAGCTCTTGCTGAGCTCATTACAAGTGGGAAAGGTGAGCTCAATGCAAAGCCACTCAGAGCTCACCTTTCCCAAGGAAGTCACAATTTCTCCACAGCATTTATTTCAGATATGGGCAGGAGTGGCACAGACCATGTACAAACTAAACCGCAAGAACTTTCACCTCCGCAGGAGGAAGAGCTTCCTCAGTGCACCATTGAGGGTGCAGAGCACTGGGACAGGCATAGAGACTCCCTCTCTGGAGACACTCCAAACTCCAACTGAAACAGGACTGGGAGTTTGCAATTATGCTGGTTACAGTCTATAATAATGTGATATTATTCTTCATTCTGCTGACAAGTTCTAGGCTGGTATTTACCAACAGACACAGAGTTACAGGAGAATAAAACTGATGTGACTCCAACATAATGAAGAATTATACTGTTAGTATTCTACTCGCACTATTTACAATCTAATTGCCATTTGTTACTGTGACTGGTGGCTTCTACATTGAGTCTTTTTAATTAAACACTGTATATGCATCATTAGCAAAACATTTAGCTTTTTAAAATTAATTTTGGATTGTGTCTTGTTCAAATTTATTATTCATAAAATAATGTAAAGAATCTCAAAAAACTTCTTTATATGTATTCCCTAAACACATATAAGCACGTTACCACAGTAAAGGAATGTGTAAATACACATAATATAATTAGCACTTTCACTAATGTGTGGTTGAACCATTCATACCTTATAACTGCCACTAGAAAACAAAGCATAAAGTTTAATTAGAATCTGTCAGAATTAACAATATTAAAAATCCTAGTTGTATATCACTGATAACGTTTAACACTATTACTATATTAATTTTGACAGTTTTTGCACCTCACTTGAGTCTAAGAATAAGCTAGGTTATTTTCAGTAGTTAATTTTTAATCAGCTCCATGTTTTCGCAAATTAGGCCAATTATTCTCAGTTAGCAAAAAATAGCATTAGAGAAAATATTTCTTATTAATTATGTTTGTAAAGATCTATTTCTTAATAAAATAAAAGCACTAGGCATAAAATGAACCCAAAGATTTTCCATGTATGCAAATTACTTATCTCCGTGGTTACATGAGCTAATAGCCTGATGTTTCATACAATGTATATGCACCAGAACATTAATCTATTACCGAACAAAGCAGCAAATCTGTTGTCTTTATGACCAAACGTGCTATCGGTGAATGCTGGCAACACAATCTGTTGTCACACACGAGAAACACCAAGAGATTCAGAGAGATCTGAGATGCACACTTGAGTGATGGATACAACCTGCTGGGCATTCAGAGGCACAAGTGCCCCAAAGTGGCTCCTCCAAGCCTCAATTCCGAAGCTGCAGGAATAAAGCAGATCATAGGCTATGGCTGCCTCCAGTGCTACAACTCATCCCCCTCCTTTTCCGTTTAAAACTCTTCCACTGAACACTTTGTCGCACACAACACATGGAGGATATTTTCATTTTTCTACATGGAGTGTGCAGGCCTGTTTATCAGTGCAAGATTTCCCTAATAAAAATCATGACTTACCCTTACCATGTGGTTTCTGGTTATGGAAACCACAGACCATTCCAATCACTGTGTTCAAGAAGACTGTTAGAATAACTGTTGTTAACTTGGAATCTATATAAATTGTCTTGTGTAGTTTCACAGTCAGGGATTTAAGAGTATTTTTTAAGGATTTTTACAGGATGACATAAATATCAGTAAGGTTTAAAGGAATGAAATACCTACCATGTCCCAGGGGTAGTTAGGTGTCAGAGTTTTGACAGTAACTAGGTAGCTGCCAGCTTCTCCAAAATCACCTTGTGCCCTTTGTATTTCTGAGAATGCCACTGCACTCCCATTACTGTCTTCAGGCTTCCCAACAGTCCCAACTGCCCCACAAACATATTCAAAAACAAAATCTGAGCATTTATTTGTAAAATAAAGGATTGTTATTTGACTTCCTTCAAATTTTCCCCTGGCAAGTTAATATTAATTAAAATCTGTTGAGCCATATGGTGACTTTTCTTTTTCTTAACAAACATTGTGACTTTCTTATTTTCTACCATGATTTTTTCCATTTTTGCCATAACAAACAACAAAGCTTAGAGAGCTCATAGCACAGACATCACTGGTTCGAATTTTAATGCAGCCACACAGACCGAAAGGGACCACAATGCCCTGTAACAAAACAGATTTTCACATTCATAAACAGAGCAGAGTCACAAAGATCATGGATCCCAGCATTCAGCAGTTCCTAAGCTGTAAAGAACTTGCCTTTATATGTACGGTACAAAATTACACATTAATGCTTTCTGTGCCACCCATCACTGCATTTTTAAATTGTGCTATAACTGAGCAATAAGGATCATGCACTGATTCCAGATTAGGACAAGATGGAGTGAGAAACAATCTCGCTGAGGCTTCTCCTTGTGAAGAGTGAGAGCAAAGGCAGAGTTTACACCTGTGGAAGCACAGCAGTGTGAGAGTGCCTTGGACTCAACCATGTCTGAAGAACAGCTCCTCAAGCAGGAGCCCCTGCCAGCCCTCTGTCCCTGCACACATCTCCCTCCATCGCCCTCCATCCCTCCTCTGCACCGACTGCTGCTTTGCCAGCTTTCTCACTGACCAGTGCCAAGTGATTTAGCCCCCACTAAGAAAAAAGGCAAAAGCTGGTTCTATCTGGCTTTACTGGATCACTCAAATCCTGCCAAAATGTGACATCAGTATGCCACTGCATCAACAAATTGTGCAACGAATGCTTCAGATGCATTAGGAAAAATGCCTGTAACACACTGTACTGTTAATGTCTAGCATTTGGATCTTGACAAATTCTACCAATGTTTGTCCCTCACTTACAAATAACATAGCATGAATAACCATTCCTAAATTAACAACTCTTCTACTATAAGTGTGCTTTTTCATACCCTGTAGGAAAAATTCAAATCGTGATGCATATACTTAGGTTTAGAAAAAGGAGATATTGCTACACACTGGCATTGACAAATTTCCCCCAGCTTTCCCCCTGAGACAAAACACAAGAGCCTCACACTTAAAACAACAATAACAATAAAAAAAACAATAAGAAAAAGATATTTTCAAGTGCCTTAGAAACATTCAGCTACTATAGAAAACCTGTACACTGACACAGGGATGGATGCTCTGGATCTACTGTAGCCAGAGTGAAAAAGTGCACCTTCAAGATTACTAAAGTTAAAGAGTCTAATAAATCTCAACAAACAGCAAAGACAGCAGGGCTCCAAGTTTAAATACAACTTGGTTTTTTTCACCTAGACCTCAACTTCTAAACTGAGCATAAAGGCAGCCAAATATTTACATCTGAAAAACCTATACTCAATATTTTGTATTTTAAGTGAAACCACGATAATTCAAATCTGATATTTTCACCTATCTAAGTGCAGTCACCTTTTGTGAAGTTTTACAGTAATATATGTCTAAAATGTATGGACAATCCCAAAGAAGTATTTTAAGCTTATCAGCTCTTAATTGAGGTTTTCAAAGCAGCTTAAGGGATTTAGACAAAAAATATTCATTTCTTATTTCCTTTTCTCACCAATACATGGCTAAACTCCTCGGCTGCTCTGAAAATCTCAGTTAGCTGGATACATATTCACTGGATGTAAGCGAACTGTCACTTCTGCTATCTATCTAAAAGATAAAACTCTTAAGCTTAAGTGAAAAAAATAATTGGATAGATTTCGCTCGTGCCATCACTGACAACTTTACGAACTCATGTTCTGCAAAAATCCATTTTTTTAGCTGAATGCGAACACTTCAAAAAGGCTTATTTAGTCAGCTGAAATGAGAGCTGTGATGATACAAATGTGCTGGTTTCAGGAATAAGAAATCTATTTTGCATTGCTCTAGTACAGGAGCATGCTTAAGGTTGGATTGCTCTGGTGTATCAAAAGCATCATAAAGTTCCGTGCAGTTTAATAGTAAAACTTGAGAGCTCAGAGCCAAGAAATTACACAATCTAGCAAATTCCAGCCGCTGGAGGTTTTCTGTGCTACTGAATATAGACACACCGGGTAGGACAGAAATTTACAATGAAATTGAAAAATCTGCTCCTTCTAGCAGATTCGGAATTTAAGGTTTGAGGTGAAGTAGAGAAAAAAGCTGGCTCCAAGATGATGCAGGTGTCTCCTGCAGGATTTAGCCAGGCCTGTTGTGCCAGTTTACAAGGTCAGAATTTTGCACGTACGGTCCAGTGCCAGATTTTTGCCTATATAACAGTGTCTTTGGCAAGCGTTGAAAAACGCTACCAAGCGATACGACCAAGCCAGAACAAGAGTCTCCTGATATTTTCTGGAAATCACAACAGATCACGTTCGCTCTTGATACGCAGAGCACAAGGTAGGGCCCGGCCGATCCTTTTCCCGAAACCCGGTTAATTGCGGCCGCGGGAGCGGCGGGGCAGGGCCGGGAGCGCGGCGCTGCCTCTCCCCGCTCCGCAGGCAGCGACATTCCCGGGATGCGCCCGCGCGCGGAGCCGCTCCCTGCGCGCCCCCTCCGCTTCCACGCGGGGAGGCGAAACTCGCGACCCGCCGGAGGCTCCGTGTGCCACATCCAGGTTTTGCCGAGTCCTGGCTCCGGGACGCTCCGATTTTTTGATGTTATGCTTAGTAGGGCTATTTTTCCGTGTTGTTTTGTATTTTTTTTTTCTTTTAATGTCTGCAGTGGGAGCCGCCAGCCCTGGCGGGGCGGTGGGGCTGGGGGACCGCGGCTCCAGCGGGACTCCGGCGGGCTCCGCCC
>VZRV01008985.1:889391-1048470 GCA_013398115.1 Falcunculus frontatus
GGCAGCAGTGGCGGCCCCGCTCCGCCCCGCGGCTCTCCCCGCCCGGCCGCCCCGCAGCCCTGCCCGGGTCCGCCCGCCTGCCCAGCACCCCCGAGCAGCGGCTCCTGGGCAGTGCCAGCACCGCCTGGCAGGGGGAAACAGAGGCGGGGAGGCAGCGAGGCAAGAGGAGGGCGGCAAACAGCCCTGGGTTACTGAAACCAGTACAGGAGCTGCCAGGACAAACGGAGCTTTAGCCAAAAATAGCTCGTTCAGGGTTAGGCTTTTTTTTCTTTTTTCTTTTTTTTTTTTTCTTTTTTTTTTTTTTTTTTTTTTTTTGTAGTCGAGCGGCCGGGAGAAGTGCCCCCAGCGCAGCGCACAGCCGAGCTGGCGGCCTGAGGGGCAGCTGAGCAGCCACGGCAGGATGTACCAGGGACACATGCAGGTAAGCGGCTGCAGGCGGCACACGGGGAGCTCCGAGCGGGCTCCGCTGAGACGCGGCTCTGGGAAGTTTCGGTGGGGTGAGCGGAGGGGAGATGCCACCCTGGCACTGTGCAACAGGTGACCTGGTGCGGTGTGACCGTGGCACTCCAGCTCAGGGCCAGAGGGAGCAGCGTGCATGGGGCTGGCGCTGCTCACGGGGGAGGATGGCAAAGGGGTTCTGTCAACTTCGTAACTAGGTGAAGTTCTCTGTGTATTTTTCCATGTATGATGCCTGCTTGTTCAAACAGATTCAAGGGAGTATTCCAGGGCAAACATTGTTATGGCATGCTTTAAGTGACACATGTCTCCTGCCATCCTCTTGATGCATCTCTTCCTGTATGTCAAGTGAAGGGCAAACAATAAGGGAAAAGACAGAGCACTTGCTTGGCAAAATCTGCAAAGGTTTCACACCACACTCAAACTGTCGGTTTGCTCAGTGTGTTGTTCTTAAAGGTGATGGATTTCTATTCTTCCCTCCCGTCACGGGATGAGGATTGATTTTGCTAAGCCACAGAATGACTTAGTAGAATGAATTCAAACACATGGCGAAGAGACTTCAAGATTTTAGGCAGAAATCTTGTCTCATGTTCCTACTGATCTACATCACTTTGGCAGAATACACCCCTCCTTGATAAAAACATTCTACTGCCGTGGACCTGATGGCTTTAACCTTGACTCCCACTCTCCTTCACATGGCTCTTCCTTGGAAAGCCAAGTCTGTTTTGAAGAAGGAGGAAGTATCAAAGTGGAGTAAAGGTTTACACTGATCTCCCAGATTTGTTCTTTTGCTTTGGACCCAATCTGGCTTTGTGTTCATTGCCAGGAAGGATCCAATGCTTTTATCACGTACCAGCCTTGGTGTGGTGTTGTTAGCACTGAGGCTGTTTAGAGAGCAACTGCAGCCTTTGGAGGTGCGAGCTGACCACTTCTGTTTGATGTGACTGCACAGCATTTAAACACTGACTGAATGGTCATCGGGGACATCAGGCAGTGTCAGAGCCGGGGTTGTGCATGACATCCATGAGTTAAGAGAGGACTCTGATTCAGCACTGCCTTCCAGAACTGAATGATACCAGTTATTCTTTCATGTTTGTGTTATCTGATCGCAGCAGTGATAAACAGTGTGTCATAATAGTGCTTGTAATAGAGAGCAAACAGGTTTTAACAAGAGATGTAATC
Source organism: Falcunculus frontatus (assembly GCA_013398115.1). Taxonomy (NCBI): domain Eukaryota; kingdom Metazoa; phylum Chordata; class Aves; order Passeriformes; genus Falcunculus; species Falcunculus frontatus. The sequence goes on from VZRV01008985.1 coordinate 891,030, forward strand.
AATGGAGGCAGTATGCGTGTTACCATTTGTTAATGATAGTAAGGTTAAAACACAAAACCAATCCTGTAACTAATGCTACTGGATTGGACATTGCGAAATAGGTATTTACATCCTTAAGAAAGCAGAAGTTCTTTGCTCTGAGTTATATATTGCAAGGTTTCAACAGACATACAATACTTTATAAAAAGAAATCTAATGGAATCTTGAGGTGTCTCACAGCATTGTAAATTTCCTGAATCATTAAAATATTGAAATCAAATTTGCAATAGGAACTAAGGTCAAAACATGCAAATATGTTGTGACTGGCGTCCTTTAATTTTTTTCTTTCAAAATACTTTTATTTTTCTAGCCCAAATATAATTAAATTCTAACCAAATCCTCTTAAAAGGCTTCCTGAAGTAAAAATACTATTCCTGTTGAGTACACTTGCCATTTTTTAAAACAAAAGCCCACCTGAGTTCATCATCCAAACTTTTTGAATATATTTTTGTTCTAACAGGAAGCATTAATGAGCTTCAGATAACATCTACAAAGCCTAAAGCCTTTGGAGAGATTTTCATGTTTAGTATATCCTTAATTAGAGCCTTTAAGTGAGTCAGACAAAGACAATAAAAAGCTAATTTCTTTGCAATGAAATGATCTACTGTAATGTTTATTAAACCATGTTGGAACATAAGCTGTGTTCCCATACAAATACGGTATCAAACCTCATGCTAAGAAAAATGTCGGCACATTTTAGGCATTACAGGTCCTTTCCTACAATCCAAGACTTATTGTAAGACTTGTACTAATTTAGGGAGAACTATTTGCAATTACCTGTTAATCTAAAATAAGGTGAACAATAAACCCATCCCAATTTGGGCAGATAAAGTCAGACACGTATGTCAGCACCCTGGACTCCTAAGCAAAAATAATCTCATTTTTAAAGCACTGAGCCCTTAATAGAACTAACGCGTCTTGAAGAGAAGGTGTAACATTTAGCTGGGTAAAATACACTACATGGGTACATCCAAATGCAAAATGATGGGCCAATATATAATGCCCGATACTACACTCTTTAAAGCAATAGTTCTTCTGAAGTTATCGGGATCAAATGTAGGATCTGACTTAGAATTCGAGTAGTCATTTCCCTTTTTCCTACTGTTCTGTTCTCAGATGTAAAAGTGAAATCTGCAGAATAAATTCCATAGTCCGTTTATTTTAAAAGATGTTTGCAGAGCCCATGTTTCACTAATAACCTGCTGTAACTCAGCTAATTCTTGGAACACTTCTAAAATTGGAGAACCTTAACAACTGTAACAAGGTGATAAGCATAATTACAGAGATTGGAGATTTACCTATCTTGGAGAGGCATCAATAATTATCATCCTCAGTGGGGAATTTCTGACTAAGCTCAATAAATTGTGCAAGTGTAGATTAAATATACTTTGCATTTAAGGTCTGCTGAAGTCCAGCACTGAAACTACTTTACTACATCAGGCTGTAATGTGCGTATCTCTTCCTAAATTTTTGTTTATAGTACAGATTAGGTTTGCTGGGGTCATTTTCCCCGAAAGCCAGAAAATCACTTTGTTTATTCCAAAGATCTAGGTTTAGATTTTCTTCTTACTATTTTCTAAATGAAGCCTCACAACACAGAAATACTAGGAAGGTCCTAAGCTAAAATTCCAAAGGCAGTTAAAAAAGATACCAAAGGAAGGTATGTCCTGCCTCCACATTCCCAGGTGCCTTTCTGTAGGATTTGCTTTTGTGATATTTGTGCACCACATGCTTTCAGGTAGAACACCAGGAGAGAGGTTAAGCGGCCTTCCACAGAGCCAGCACCACGGCCAGCACTGGGATGCAGAGAAGTACAGTGCCATGGGAGCTCTTTCAAAGCTCTTTCACCATCATAATGAGCTTAAGCATTTGATTTTGCTGTTTACCGACGGGTTGGGTTTGCACAGTGACCGCGCGAAGCGGAGCAGGGACTGCCCTGGGTCCTGAGGCACCAGCTGCCTCCTGAGCCCTGGGGGTGAGGCTTTTGCACGAGAAGGAGAACTTCAGATGAGATGCACGGGTTGTTTGTCTACAAATGTACAACCTCAGTTATGTAAGAAGTCCTGTTTAGTTCAGAAAATGTGGGCTCTGACGGGATGGAACCTGATGGGTAGAGGAGCACACCCTGGGATTCACAGATAAGGCAGAGGAGCCAAGTCAAAATGCTAAACTGTACAGGTGAAAGAGAGTATTTGTCTGTTAGGATAATGTGTGCAATCCTGTGTGCTGTTTTCCATCTTCAACAAAACAGTAGCAGACCAGATGGAAGCAGAACATAAGCTGAGTTCAACCCCCAATCACTGCTCTAAAATGTCTGTTATTTTAACAACCAACTATAAGATGTTTTAAAGTTTTTACAGTATATTATAGACCTGGTACCAGTCCTCCTGTTGACTTTTATGAAAGTTCTATAAATGAACAGGGGGCAAACTCCAATCACAGAATGGGATTTGCACAGCATTTGGCTTCTTATGAAATTCAAAATAAATGCTTTCAAAACTGTTTGCCCTGATGCTGTATTTAGTCAGCTTTCCCCAGCACAAATGCTTGAACAGAAGAAGTGCTTTGCCAAATGTTGGCATGGGATTTTATATATGGCAGTGTTATGTTTCGAGATGGCTTAATTTAGACAAAGCAGAAATCTTGACCACACAGGGGTATCAGAGTTCCTCTGGCACTTTTTTACAGGAGCAGACTTGTTAGTCACGATGCCTTGGCCGAGTTCCAGATCAGATAGTTTGTCTCCTAAACTATTAATTGCATGGGCAATCAGCTTCATGCCCCTAATTCTTGTGTTGTGATATTTAACGTTCTACCATTGGCATTTCGTACTTACATGAAATGATCCATATTAATCATCCACATTTCAGTAAGATTTCAGTTGTCAAACACATACCTATATGATCATAGTGGGTCTACAAAAAAATATGTATACATGAAAATTCTTGCAAGATGGAACCTCAAGGGCTTCACATGTTTTAGTGGGCCTGAAAAGCACCGCTAAATATTTTATAAAAGACATTTTTGCACTGATTTCTTGGCATTTAAGACACAGCTAACTCACTGAGAAAAGGGAAGCAGAACAGTCTCACAATTAACTGCAGATGCAAATCCCATTTTGGTTTACTTGGTAACCTGTTAAAAATACAGTGTTGATTACACTGCTACCTAAAATAAATAACCCCTAAGCTATTAAACAGTTATGAATAAAAAAAGGAAGTAGTGTTCATTTTTACATTAATAAAATGGCCTACAAAATATGCACAATGTAAAATTGAATTCAATGCTAAATTGAATCTCTGCTCAGCTGTAATATCAACATAAACTTAATAACTTTAAGCTACAAAATTTTAAAAATCAGGGCACATGGCTGGAATCCTAACTGATCTCTAGTTGTGTCTATGATTCATAACTCGTAGCCTAGCTAAAATTCCATTATGATAAACTGATAATATTTTATTATTACAGCTCTTTTCTAAAAGTACTTACAATACTAGGGCAGTGTTTATGGTGGTACATTTTCCATTTTGCCTTGGTATTTTCCAGTATTTCAGTAGCAGCTCTACCGAGTTTTGAACAGCAGATTATGAACTGCTTATAAATTGAAAAAAAAGGTAAAAATAATGAGCTCATTTTCATAGAATGAAGTTCATTCAAAGAAAGTAGATGATAAACTGTGTTTGGTGAAGGCACAGGCGGAAACTATAAAAATTGTGAGCATTTGCAATGCTGGTTGAGAGAAGTGTTCCTTGAAGCTGTTAGGCAGTTTTACAAGAGCCTAGTAGAAAATCTTGCAAAGGCTCAGAGATTCTTGGCTCATGCTATATTTTTACTGGATGTAAATTAGGAAGAAGTTTTACTAACTAAATAAGGATCCACCCTTCTATTCTGGAATTAAATTCATTCAAAACATAGAAAAACAACAGTCCCTAGCGTAGTCCCTGTCGTATATTAATTTAAATGTTAGTCTAAACCCAGTATATAACTTTCCCCAAAGAGGCACTGTTTACTCAAGAATCATGCTGTACTTTCCTTTTTCAATCTACCCCTATTGTCACAATTTACTATGCAAAGGAGGAGGATAAAAAATTGAGATAAAGTCCACCAGCTGGATCAGGATGAATTGTCCGAATAGAACAAGGAGCATGAAAGGATGGAAAAAATAATACACATGGAAATTTAGACTTTAGGAAATGCAGTCTCATAACTCGGCTGTAGGATGCTTCGTAATTTATAATAATCTTGTTTCTAAGCAGGGTTTTAAAAAAAGGAAGTAGATGTACAAACCAGGTCCATTTAAAATCATCTATCTAGCTTAATTTGCTATTCTTTTTGCAAAAGTTAAACATCAAAAAGGTAAAAACATTAAAATACTACTTAGAATGAATCTACCCGGCACACAAAGTACATACTAGTTGTTTGTATCACAGAATCTAATTTTGCACAGTCTATTTCAGAAATAGGTGATACTGCAAAACTGAGAGAAACACTTGTCTTCCAAATCAGTGTCATGGCATGTAAACTAGGAGGTGACTTTCTGTAGCTATGGATTTTCATCATTGTCCAATAATATTACTAATAAAACACCTAAGGATCATAAAGACCATATTCAGCAAATTTTCTAGCAGGTTAGAATTATTATAAACAGTCTGATATTTCGTTGCTCTGCTCTCAGGCTTTTGAAGTTCTGAGTCATTGGTACATGAGTTTTACTTCCAGTGGTTTATTTGCATATAAATAAAGTAAATTCTAAAATATCAAGTAAGTGAAACTCATTATACTCAATGTAAAAAAAAAATCCATGTCTCATCAGTTTGCCCAGACATACAAATCACTAAAGTTTAATGGTAGCCCTTGAAGGTGATTTTCCCAAAGTTTGCACGATTAGTCATATATCAGCATTATTGCAGTTTCTCTCAAAAAACATTTTGTACTGAACTTCTATAAGTTGGTATAGTAGATGTAAGCATTAAGTTTTCTTCTTTTACTTCTCCATTGGCTGTCACGACGCTCAGATTTGCCACTGTTGCTCCTCTCACTGAACTGTTTGTTAATTTTCTCCTCCTTGCTCGAGTTCGAAGGCTTTCGTGAAACGTTCTGCCTCCTGCCACATTTGTGCTGTGTTTTCCTTCCTGCTGCCCACGGCAGGGCATCCAACTCACCCAGGCCATGGCTGCTGCACGCAGCAGGGGCCGAGTCCCCTCTCAGCAGCCCTGGGTCACAAGGCAGAAATGTTCCACAGAGAAGTTCTGCTCACTGCCACGAGTAGAAGGAAGCGAACTGATGGTGGAAAATTTGGTTACCAGCAGAGCTCCCTCTTCACAAACTGTGTGAGGATTAGGAAACAACAGGGGACTGCCACGAGAAGGGAGGTAATCAGCTTTAAAAAAACCACCTGAATTTTATCTACAACATTTGCAAGGTAGACCTATGCCCATAAACCCACTTTTCTCGCATGCTTCTCTATTTTGGCAATCCCTACAGGAAAAGAGCCACACTAAAGTCTTTGTGAGTTCCCTGTAAAATGTGGAACACTCTACTGCTTCATGTTCACTTGTCTTAGAGCAGTCTGCTGTCTTCTGGTAACTTGAACTGTTCATTTTATAGAATTTCCTTTTTACACCTCTTATCCCGATATGGATGTTGAATACAATTTACCGGCACCTTTGGACAGCATTTTTCAATAAAATATGCATTTAGAACAAAATAGCACCTATGCATTTAGAACAACAACAAAAGCACGTGTGATAAGGAAAGTACTGTGCAATGAATTCAGACAAATTACCTTTCTTGATTACATTAAGACTTCCTTTGATGTTATGAGATACATGAAAGAAATTCAGATGCTCTTGTCCACTGACATTTAGAAATGAGACCTTCAGAATTATTTTGACATGCATTTACTATCAATCATTTGGTTTTATAGACGTTAATAGTTTTCAAGAGCTGATGAAACAAACTTTAAAGTTTGTCTTACCAAGATTAGAGTCAGCTGTATTTTAACCTTTACATCGTTGAATCTAATTGGAAATTACACTGATGTAAAAAACAGAGTAATTTGCTTCCAAGCCTTTTTCACGTTAATTTCTGTCTTCCCAATGTCACCAGTCGGGTTCCAAAGCTACAGTGTCAAGTAGTGACTACAGCATTCCTTGGATAGGGGCAGGAAAGCTGTCACAAAATACATTTTCAAATTCAGCATTTTCTGACTAGTAGGTGTATCAATAAAAGGTCCAAGAACTCCTATTCACTGTTAGTTAAAAATCAGTTGAGGGGAAATACTTGCCCATTTAAGCCTACCCTGAAATACAGAAATATGTTTCTCAATAAGTAACGCTGAATATTAGAGTTTAACTTCACAGAATTTCCTATGGTAAATTTTGCTAATATTAATATAGGAATAAACAAAGACTATAGTAAATAGAAGCTTTTTGAGTATTTCTGATTATTGTGTAAAACTGAGAGTAAACATCACATTTTGATATGATAGTAATCTGTCAGAACCTCTTAAAATCTTAATAGGAATATCTGAAAAAAATTCGTATTTTACACAAAAGAACAGATTCATATTATTTTTGCTGGGTAGGAGATGGCCTTAGTCTTCAATATGGCCTTGGACACCATTGTCTTAGGAGTAATGACAGAAATGTGACAGAAGTGATTAATGAAGTAAAAAATACAGCTTGACATGTGTCTCATCAAAGTGACAGGTTATTTCTGCTGTCATTCATGGAAGTTTAACAAGGAATATAATTTTCCAGTTGCAGGCTTGAGATGTAGATGAGATCTTTCATCTTTTGCTATTTGTTGTCTAACACTCCTTTCAAGAACCAGGACAATTTTAAGAAGGCTTTGAAAAAGGAACACAAGAAAGAATGTTAGATAAAAGAAATAGGGAAAATTATGATGTACAACAGAGAAAACAGTGCTGAAGAATGCAAACTAGGAAATAAGTGACTGCTGGTTTTGTTCTGAACAGTAGAAGACATTGTTAATATTACCACTCTACTCAATCCAGGTTATGCACACAACGTGGTGAGTTATATACAGCTGCAAGGGATGGGTAGAATTGCCCAAACCTATGCAAACTAAAGAAATCTGAAATATTAGAAGACAGCTAGATACTACATGGAAATAGTGAAAGAACAATAATCCTCAGAGCACTCACAATAAAAGATTACATGCTGTTCAGGAAAGACAGAAAACCGAAGGTGTTGGTCATATTAAGAACCTGGACCTAAAGAAAATGGGCAAAAATTTTGTAAGAAGCTTCAGAACTAATATTTTCAATTGTTAAATTGTTAAGGTTGTTCCTTAACACAGGGAATGGAGATAGTTCCTCACAGGCAGAAGGAAAAAGTACAAGCTGCCTAAAATAAACCTTATTTAGATCTTAGAAGTATATTAAATCATTGGAAGTTGTTTGGTTATCTGATGAAAAAAGGGGAGGGGAAGCAAAACGTACTCAAAGTGGCATCTGTATAATGGATAACCTAATTTATGGTGCAAAACCAAAATGTTTAAGAGGGTATGAATTCTTCAGCTATTACAAATGTGTTATATTAAATTGGAGACTTGGTAGAAAATACGTTATAGCCTTGTTACAAATCTGAACAGAACAGAAAATATACCAGATTTAAGATAAGGTGAGAAAAATGGTAAGACAGCTAACAGCCCAGATACCCATATGGCTATCCATAATCTTCAAGGTTTTAGGGAACAGACTTCAAGGAAAACTAAACAGATGTAGACAAAAAAAAAGAAAAAAATGCTATTTGAATTTATCAGGAGAACATAATGTCAGACTAACCTGACAGCATTTTCTGTTGTCATAACTGGGGGTCTAGACAAGGGAGGTGTAACTGACTTGATCTATGTGACCTTTGGTAAGCATTTGTTACGGTGTTATGAAAGAAATTATTATTGAAGCTGGAGAAAGTAAAGAAAAGCAGTAAATCTCTAAAGAGGGCAGGAAACTCATTCATGGGGAAATGAAAAATAGAGCATTAAAGGAAGGACTGTCAGACTGAGGAAAGTTTAATAGGGAAGGCTTTTGTGGATCACTGTTGGAAGTGGTTGTTTATGATGTTTCATCCATACACATAGCAGAAACAGGAAAATGGTGACCACAGTTTTTGATTACTCAGTGCTGGAAAACATCATCAATATTGGGAAACATTCAGTACTGCTGAGTTTCGGTCACTATACAGAGAGACCTGTCTGTACTTCCAACAATAAAAATACAATTTCATTTAACACTACAGTATAATGCTGATCATCAGTAACAACAAACCTACCCTAAGCCATGGACTGTCATTTAGAAATTACTGAGAAGAACGACTTGCCCATACATAATGACTGTAAGTTGTCAATAAAATACATCCATAAAAAAGACAGATGCAGTTCTAGTTTTAGAAGAGTTTTTTCCAGAATAGTCAGGAAAATATCAGTGCCAGTTGACAATGCCAGTAGCAGATTTTCAGTTGAGAATCTTGTACAGAAGACAGGCATGGAAACAGGTCCAAAGAAGGATGATCAAGGAGAAGGGAAAGTCTATCTTACAAGAAGAGACCAAAAGAGATTTTGGCTTATTTCATTGAGCAGAATGACAGCTCAGCAGGACCATAATCACAGCATGTAAATGCATCAGGGAGATAAACACCAGATATGGAAAAACCTAAATTAGCTAAGAACAAAACTGGCACAGAAACAAATGGATATTAACCAGCTGTGAATAAATTTAGGTTGGAAATTAGAAGAAAGTTTCTGATCATTAGAGCAATCAAGGCTTCCAATAGCCTTCCAACTGGAATAGTGGAAGCAAGAAAACTAATTACTTTAAAGATGAAAAACTGTCAGCTTCTGAGAGATTTGGTATGACATGCTGCCTATGAGACGAGAAGATTGAACCTCAGTAACCCAGGAATAACACCCTTCAGGTCTTAACAGAATCACAGAATGGTTCAGGTAGGAAGGGACCACAGTGGATCATCTGGTCTTGCTTCCCAGCTCCAGCGGGGTTGTCCATAGCACAGGGTACGGGATTGTGTCCTGATGGTTCTGGGGTATCTCCAGTGAGGGAAACTCCACACCTTCTCTGGGCAATCTGTCCCAGTGCTCAGTCACTGCACAGCCAAGTTCTTTCTCGTGTTCAGGTGGGACTTTCCGTGCATCAGTTTCTGCCCGTTGCCTCCTGTTTTATTGTTTGGCACCACCAAGAAGAGCCTGGTCCATCCTCTTGACCCCATCTCTTTGGATATTTGTACAAATGAATGAGGTCCCCTCTCAGTGGCCCCTTTGAAGTTGTCTTCAGAAGTTGCCTTCTCAAATTTCTCTGACCTCAGCAGAAACACACCCTGACTCCTGTTCAGAAAAACCAAAATACTCCACTTTGAGAAGTCAAAAGTCTTCCTGTTACTGCTGTGGAGGGCTTGACTGTCTTCACAGTGGGACTAACCTCCTGCTAAGAGACCCACACAGGCAGTGACAAATTAGTGCCACTTTGCCTAGTCCAAAACATAATTTTGAGTAGAGCTGAGCTCTAAAGTTTGAATACTCTCTCTGCCAGCTTTCTTATCAAGTCTCCCACTCAGCTGAACTCATGTTTTTGCTTCATATAAAACCTTCATAATCAGAGGAAATGTATTTCCCCCATACAGCTAAACTCAATGGTTCATGTTAGAGACATTGAAGCCTTTCACCATCTTGTATTCATGTCCCTGCCAGTGGGCACTGAGGGCTGGAAATCACCAGCTGTGTCAACATTGTGTAAGAGGAAGCTTAAATTTATTTCAATAATAACCAAATTTTGTGTGCATAAGGATATAAACTAGAACCCATCAGAACCAGCAGGGATATTTTCCCTGACATCAGCTGAGCCAGGACTAAGCTCTTTTTCATACTGCTACGGGCTCACTTTTCTCTCCTGAGCTCCAAAAACAAATGCATTGGTTATTATTTAGAGCAAGTGGTCTTAAATAAGAGAACTCAGTTTTCTGTTTTGCAGTCCTAGTCAGGAAAAACTACTGAAATCACTTTGGACTGTTCTTTCGGAAGGGATCACAAAGCCTCATCTTAGAGTCAGAGCTCCATCCCTGTACTGAGTCAGAAGATTATTTCTGGATTGTTTCAGGCTCATAAAAGTACTTCAGGATCTGATTTCTGGAGTTCCTGTCCCATCTTATATCTCTGATTTGCATCCCACAATGTATCAGGGAGACAGATGTCCCTGAACACTCCATCACAATCTGATAATATCATTACAGCCTTGCAGCTCTTGGTCATAATCAGTTCTGTGCTGTAGTGTACTGAGCATTACTCTGCTACTCAGATCTTAGAATTTCAAGAGTCAAACCAGCAAAAGAGTTTCCAAATAGGTGAGATCACTGGATATTGGCTAGGCAAAGATATGCAAAAGCATATCACTAAATTTACTGAGCAAGGGAATAAGTACTTTATCCTGCCATTGCACAAAAAATCAGTGTTTATTTCCAATGTGTTTTATCATTGTCGAAGAGAAACCAAATTTCACTGCCTTTTTCTCAAGTAGTCACTGACAAATACCAGAAATAAAATTGCAAATAAAATTCTAGATAATTAGCTCAGACTCATTAATCATCACAGAAAAACTGTATATTCAGGTTGTCCCATATAGATCCTGTGTATTTGCTAAGCACCAAGCAAAGCAATTTTATGTGAATTTGCAAACGAGTATTTACTATTCCTTCTTTCACACAAACGTGCTCGAGTTCCATGCTGTGTAAGTGTCATTTGCAGAACCTGAGAGCAGATTTTACTGATGTGGCCAACCAGACATGGTAGACACAGACTAGAGGGACCAGAAATATCAAACCTGAGTTTAGCAAATGGCTAAAAGCTGCATAGAAAGTGTTCCCATACTTGCAAATACAAAACACAGGACTAGTGAGGTTTTTTGTGACTTTTATACAGCTCTGTTCATGAGGAAATAGAATTCTTGGCTTACACTAATACACAATAAACAATCAACATTATTTTTCAACTATGATGAGTTTGATGTCTCTGTGGTGCTTTCAGTATATCACTGCCAACAGGCTGTCTTTGATTTCTGGTCTTTCTTGCTAAAACAACAGTTCTAAAAACATTAGAATGCCATCTAGCATTTCAGACTAGAAAGTAGTTTCATCAGCTGCACATTCTTTAGGACAGCAGTCTGCAAGGAGTGCAATAGAAACTTTTATACTCATCTACAGGTAAAAACTTATTTAACACATCCTGGTTTATGTTTTATTTTGAAACTGTAGAGGTGATGTCTGGACTATCATTCCCACTTCAGCTGATAATTCAATACACACGTATCAAAGAACTGCAAATACATTACAAAATACTCTTAAGTTTACTAGTCAAAGACAATTTTGTTTCTAAATTTGTTCGTGGGGTTTTTTTTATTCTTTATAGCTGACACTTCTTGAAAATGAACAGAATCACTGCTTAAGAGTTCAACCGCGTTTGGAGCTTTTTTCTCCTCAAATCATTTTCATAAAGGAAAAAAATATATTACAGACGTTACATTTAGTTCTGCTCTGATTTATGTTTACATGTTCTCACTAATTAAGAGGAGAAGCAGTTATTTAGTGTATCTGGTTACCATTTGTTTCTCTGCAGCTTTAGTTTTGTGCAGTCCCTCAGAATTTGTGTTTATTGACAGCAAAATAATTTCTGAAATATGAGAAGCATAGTTTCCAGAGGAAATCCATTGCAGATTTGTGTCCTGTGTCACCTTCTTATTAATACTTAGTACTGGCAGAGAACCATGGCAGCATGTATGTTAAAACACAACATCCAGTTATGGAGAGCGCTTTTGTTTTTAATTACTAAGACAATGTTTTATTCTTATCAAAATGAAAAGTCATCTTAAAAATAACTTTCATATTTGAATCCAAGCTTCTTGCCAGCTTTTACTCAGAAATTAGAGTGTAACCACGTGGTACAGGATTCAGTGCCCTCCATTTAACTGAGTTAGTAGGGGAGCTGGAAAATACCTACCAATAATGCAATCTGAAATTCAAGAGGGCTCTCTTCAAAACATGGAAACCTGGCCAAGTAAATTTAACTCTTCCTTCTGGGATATTGCTGATAAGACATAGACAAAACAATAATTCATGGGAGTGAAGGGAAACAGATGAGCACCACAGTGACACAGAACCCTGAATGGGTAAGGAAAACTAAAAACAGAGGAACTCTGGAGCACAGTCCAGTCGGGAGCGTCCTGCCCAGTAACAGCACAGCTCTGGAAAGGGAGGCAGGATGGCACGATTGAACCCCACACACAGGGGCTGAGGAGGACGAAATCCCATTCTGAGCCAGGCTCAGCAGCTGAGCGAGGGGTCAGAGTTTTAGGAGTGGAGCTGGTTGAACGTGTGTTTTAGCAGATAGCACAGGAACCCCCTGTGATTTTATCCATTGGTTCTGTAAAACTACAACAAATCTTTTTGCTTCACTGTGTCCCAGTGTAATCCCGTCTGTGTCTGGATAATCAACTGTAATGCAATTCATTCAATGCTTTACCTCTTAACTGTTGTATACTCCAAATCCGTAACAAAAGAAATAGATTCAGTGGAAAAGCACTGTGAGGCCACTCTTGATTTCCACAAATCACTTTGCTGCACTGATAGCAGAGTCTTCAGGAACAAGCTGACCTTGCTGGATTTGCTGTTGTTTACAGTGAAAGATTATTCTGGTTTCTCCATTTTTCACATATAATGCAGAAAAATTACAATGTATTGCCTCTGGACTTTTTTCTAAAATAAGGTGATTTGGCTTCAGGGTGGCTTTCTAAGTCTAATAACACATAATATGATAATTGTAAGAGGACAAGAAACAGACTGGTATTGAGCAATTGCAAAAAACCAACTACTGTACTGATCTAGATATTCAAAGTGGCTTTTCAAGATACAGAGTGGTGAAAAGGTATGAAGCAGAAGAGTTCATTCAAAGCAGTAGAACCAGTTTGAATAACTCTGAGAAATTGTCAGAAACAACAGAGCACACTACTTGGAGCATGGAAGGAATCTTAACACAGTAATTAGCACACATATCAACTGGAAACTTTAAAGAACATAGTGAGATAACCTTCTCAAAGACTGATACCTGATGATAGAGTTAAAGGCCTCAGAAAGAGGCGTTTTTTAGAGAATTAAGATATTTTAATCTCCATAACTACATTCAGAGGAAACCCTTTGGTGGACACCGAAATTTAAGATTAATTCCTTAATACTACTTGGGACACATCCTTGCCCATGTGATTTTCAGTTTATTACAGTGTCAAGAAGCAGCTGTGAGAGGAGACAGGCAGTTGACACACATGGCCCTAGTGGCTGGAGCACTTCTACAGGAGAAGGAATATGCCAAAGGCATCCTAAATATCACTGTGGTCACCACCTGCTTTAACAGCTGGTATAAATCTCTGCCTGCCCCATGGGCAGAGGATGTGTACATTCACTTCACCCTCTTTTCTCAAGCTGTGTTAGGAAAGACAGTTTCAACAAAACCTGCTGTTAAAGACCACAGTTTTTGCTTTAAGTTGTTTTAAGTTCTGAACACAGTTCTTTGTCATTAGACTGTGTGAGCTGTAGGCTACTGCTTGTAGAATCACAGACCAGCTCTCCAGGGAGGATCACCAATATCTCAAAAAAGGTAATAAGGAAAGATGTGATACTTGGACCTCAATTCCCTAGGGATTCTTGTTTAGGAGGAAAAAGGAGTCCCGAGTTCTTTTTTCCTCATTAGGCTGCACTGGCTTTAGAGCTATTACTACTAATGATACCAAAAAGTATCTGTAGTGGATCTTAGAGATGGGAAATAGAATCATATCGAATAGATCTTGACTGGAATAGACAACTGCAAGCTGCTGAGCTATACCCCACCCTGACATCTGCATGGTCCCTTTTAGTTCAAGGGATGATACAGATGTAATTAGAAGAGAACCTGGTGAAAGATATTAATAAAAGCTAAATAAAAAATGCCATGGATTAATGTTGAGGAGCTATGTAGGAATAAAGGAATTTTTTTTTTCACAAAATGCTGAAATAAACCATTAAGAGAAAGCTACATAGCTTTTTTAGGAAAAAAAAGAATGAACAGAGGGCACTGCTGCTGGCTAGGTGTTTGTTAATTTTTCATGTGAATTTATTGCATATGTAAGTGATTGAATTAGTAGCACTGACAGGAACCCAGGCACAGTAAAAGCTTCCTGCTACTGACACAGCAGTGCTCAAGCTGTGCACTCCTGACCATTAGCAGTCCTGCTGTGGGAGCCCCGAGCCTGGCTCTCGGCACAGGCTGCAGAGCTCCCTGGAACGGGACCGGGCACGGCGCTCTCCGGAACCAGGGCTAGGATGAGACCACTCCACTTTTTTAGATTAATGACCTCATTTGGACTCTGATGCCAGGCTCCAGGCAAGAAAGTCCAGTGCAAGCTAATATGCTACCAAAATACTGCAAGGTAAGTTTGGGGGGGAAAAAATGGTTAAGAGGATTTTGTATTTTGTGGTAAAGAGACGAAATGCAAAAGGGAGTCAGGAACGGGCAGCTTGCAGGAGAGACTGTAAGGTGCAGGAATCAGAATGTTTTCTCACCTTTGAAAAAAGAGGGTCATTTCCAGACACTCAGAGGCTGAGCAGTGAGATCTGGATCTTCTGTCACCGAGCAGTACATTGGTTCAGAACAGCAAGGCTTTGAGAGCAAACTAGGGGAATATAAATTGCATATCTAATAATTTAAGCATGCGGGTGTGTTGCCAAATATTACCATCTAAAAGGAATATAGGTATCATGGCTGCTGTGAAGTCCTTAGGGAGGCTCATAACCTTCTGGGAGCCCTTTCCTCCTCCCCTACAACGTATTAACCTTTTGACCACGTCGGTACGTAGATGTACATACCGAAATGGTACATGCAGACAGATACAGTTGGGGAGCGGTAGGAACTAAGCATCAGAGATGCAGGATGCTGTGTGAATTCTGTATCAAAACCTCATAGCCAAGAATAGATACAGAGCTAAAAAAAAAAGGTATTTCTGATGTATTATGAATGTGCAGATGAACAGCGATGGAAAAACATTTCACCTCTGTCTTACAAACGATATTCCTGTAGCCTCAGATTGTGACAACTTAAAAGAACGAATATGAGCTTTGTGTACGAGTAGCACTGCTGGATCTAATGGTGCTGCTAATGGAGTAAGATTTTTCTTGGAGTGAGGGTGCCATAAACCAGCCCTCAGCCACCACTTCCTGTTTACTTGTGGTTTATTCTCTAGAGCAAACCCGTGTTTCTCTCACTGCAAATTTCTGCTTGTTAAAAAACAAAAAAAATTCTTGCTTAGTATTTTCCTTTTCATACCATTCATCGTCATGGAGGGTTTTCTTTTCAAGTCAATCATTTGACATGTAGAAAAATGAATGAATGAACTGTTCTTTGATTAAAGTGGTACTCTGCTCTACTCTGCTGAGAGGTAGACATTCACTTAACATGTTGTTTTTCAGTAGGTCTAGACAGCCTCTTCTAAAATTTCGTTTAGCTATCATTTGTAATTCATTTGAACAATTTTAGTCACTTAGTCAAGTTGCTTCAATATTTTCCTTTTTATTGAAAATTATTTCATTGCTGCAAGCAAGGTATTTTATTTTATGATTTTCTATATGGTTGATCCCAAAGGAGAAAGGAGAAAACACGAAAGAGTTCCAAATTAAATTCTAATCCAATTTAACAACAGCTGTAAGGGAAATGAGGACATATTAGCTACTCTAGAACCTCAGCCTCCTGGAAAAATGAATCTGATCATACAGAATTTTTTACTAGTTTAAGTTTTCACCAAATACAAATGTTTAGTGGGCGGCTGGAGACAAAACCAGGCAGAAGCTCCCATTGAGCTATGACATTGTATCAATGAAAAGACTATAAATAAACATACACTGAGGTGCATAACCAGTAGCAAAACTAGCAAATGTTTTTGACATTTGCACCACACTTGAAGTTGCAAAAAAAATTGTGTTCTAACACCTTGACAGATTTTGAGGCTGGAAGGATCCATTTATTGACATGTCATATGAACTGTAACATAATACAGGCTGATGGACTTCAAACACTTGACACAATTGATCTTCAGGATCATCATTTGAGTGGGAACAGCACATACTCTGGAAAAGCATCTATTTTAAGCTTAAAGATTTAAGTGATGGGGAACTACTATCACTTGCTCAAGATATTCCAGAAGTGATTCTCCAGACTGTTCACAGTATTCTTAGCATCGGCAACATATTTCTTTCATACACACACACAATACATTAGAAACTACCTTAGAATAATGTAATAAAGCAGATAATATTTTTAGAATTCTCAGGTAATCTGTATTGTAAGGAAAAGGCTTGAAATTGTATTTATAGTCATGAAGAGTGCAGCTAACTCAGGACCTGTGTAAATAAGCACATGAAAGAATCAGTCAGAAGTGCCTTCTTGATTCCAACTCAGTTTTCCAGTTCACTTATAGTGGATAAAAGTGGCAATTGGAGGAGTTGGAGGAAAAACCCTCAAGGCATCAGCAGCCTCCTGCTGTATGTGGCACAAAGTGATCTTAGAGTGTAAAAGTGTCCCTTGCCTCTGGAGGAACCAGGATTTCACCTCTATTCTTGTGGGAGGGAATTACAATCAAGTCTTAGAAAACAGCTGGGTTATGTAACAGAAGGGCTGCTCTGCAGAGAAAATTTAAAATCTATTCACGTGTATATCAGAAGTGTGTATCTGTGTATTACAGTAGGCAAAATGTAGTCTACATCCTCTGAGGTAGTTTGATCATACATCTGTTTTAGCATTTTCTCAGAAAGTTCCTGGCAACAAGAGTTTTTACGGTCCAATTAACTCAACAGGGAGTGACAGTCTCTAAGCCTGAAAACAATTCTCACTAACAGTGGTCTGGACAAGGCTACAGAGAAGGAACTCCTCTCTTGCACGTGGAAAGGTAATAAGGTTATTCAACCACTTTCAAAACATGGAAGAACCATTTTTACCTACACTAAGAATGGAAGCAAAAGACAAGGAAGTTTGTACTTGTCAGTGAAAGAAATAGGTTAGCGTGTGTCCTGATTTGGGAAGAATAATCAATATTTAAAGACACTGAACAGACTGCAGTTGGAGACAATCCTCTCTCCAGGAGAGTGTTGGAAGCCAAGAAAAGACCAGAGGGAGGCTGAAAGGGGAAAATTGTACCATGCTGGTAAATCAAGGTAATGATAAACACAGGCCAGAATAGCAGAAGCATTGACTCCACCACCAACCTCTCATTTCCCTGTTCAGTGGAAAGGAGAGATTACATACAATATCACCCACTGCCCCTGCTTTATTTGTGATAATTGAGCCAATACTCGCAGCACTTAAAGCAATATTTCATGCTTTCCATTCTCTGGATTCATCTCTTTCCTGTTAACTCCATGAAGACACAGATTTCTTGGGTTAATTCCCTTCTCATTTGTTGATATAAATAATTGTAATTTCTGTGAGACTAACACCAAAATGAAATGCACTCATATGGAAATGTTTTGTGTACATATAAAACAGAAATAGAGTGACCTTGCCTGAAAAATACATTACTAAATGCTTGAATATTTATCTGGACTAGTCAGCTAGGAAATACTGAATTTCAGAAGCTTATATATTTCACACAGTATGACATTTAGCTCCTTTCACAGAAATTATTCAGTATCATTAATTCAAACCTAAATACATCTACCATATGTTTTTAATGCTGGATTAGGACTTAAGGGATGTTTTTATTATTCCTTCATGACAATACAAAGGTAAAAAAAAATCCCTCTGCATGGACTCAGTAGATGAGTCCACTTGTTTATGAAGCAAAGCCTGCTTGTTTCATTTAGAACAGACTCAGCAGACCTCAGTGCAATGAATCTCTGCCTGGATGCTGTCAGCCTGACTTAGCTAAAGCAGCGCCTTACCTTGAATTTCTAACATTTTGACCAACAACTTTTTTTTCTCCCAAGTACTTTATTTGTATTTATCCAGCAGTAAAAGTTGATACTTAATAATTCACCGACAAGATTGTGTGCCTGCACCTTTCCCTTGCAGCTGTATTTACTCAAAACCAAGCTATTCAAATGAGCCTTAATCAAGACACATCGTTCTGCTCACTCTGTGA
This sequence comes from Falcunculus frontatus, assembly GCA_013398115.1. Taxonomy (NCBI): domain Eukaryota; kingdom Metazoa; phylum Chordata; class Aves; order Passeriformes; genus Falcunculus; species Falcunculus frontatus. The sequence continues at coordinate 909,250 of VZRV01008985.1, forward strand.
ACAAATCCACTCGGATCCCCTCAGCTGGGAACCCCAGCAGTGCAACCCCAGACAAGAATTCTGGCCAGTTCACTGGCAGGACAAATTGGGTTCCTTGGGATGTGGCATTGATGTCACATTTAGCTGATTTAAGGTTTTGCTGGGTCCCCTGAGTACTCAGCAGAAGTGTTGCTCTTTCTGTGCCTGTTGAGCCATTGTTTGGAAGCTGATGGAGGAGCTCCTTGATGCTTGACCCCTTGCTGTGGCAGCACAGCTCTTCCCAGTGTGCCCCACTGGACACAGTGCAGGTCAGTCTGTGTCCTGCCCTGTGACCAGCTGCAGCTGGGGGTCACAGGAACAGCTCCATGTGGAGAACGTGTCAGTTGTTACCTGGAAATTCCCAGGGAAAGATGACCTCTTTCTTTTTAAAGCTTACTTTGTTACAATGAGGGGTGAAATTATGGTTAAAAATACTGGAAATGGAAATGCTAGAAGATAAAATAGTTAAAAGCTTTATCAATAGCTGCTGAGTGCCAGGTGTTTTGCTTAAGGGAGGCCTGTCTCCTAAATGCCATCCCTCAGTGGTATTTAAATAACATTTTGACAGCTCAGCATACCAAGTTATACTGACGAGTTTTTCCAGAAACTGAATGGGATATGTTAATAACCCAGACAGCCTGTGGGGTATTTGTGATTCCCAGTATGTCAGACTTGCTGGATTCTGCCAGGCTGCCCCATGTAACTTGGTCAGAGCCAGCTACTCGTGGCTGTGTACGAGTTAACGAAACACAGATGTTCTTTAAAAAAATCACTTTACTGAGTAATAGTACATGTTCTTTTAAATACTTATACTCCACCTTTTGCTCCATCACCTCCCACAAAAAATAGTGTCTAAAGTGCTTTCTGTATGGAGTGACTGTGAGCTGGAGTTAATTCAGTGCCTGAGACTTACCAATACATCAAACAGTGACTACACAGTGGAAAGAAATAACAAATTTCCAATGGCTCCAACAAAATAGCTTGAACACTGTGCCATGAGACACGACCTTTTATCTTTTCACTTGAAGCTGTGGACTCTGTATATTTTCTGCTCTAAGCACTAAAGAAAAATTAGAACGGGCAGATGCCAGAAGGAAGACAACCATTTTTTCAAACGCGCCAGCACTGAGCAGTGAACTCTCTTTGCCAGTCTGCAGCTGGGGGAACTTTCTGGTCGTTGGCATCGATCTGCACATCGAGCTCATGGCAATGAGTGGGCAAGGCCACAACTGCTGCAGTTCACACTGCAGAGGCTGCACCGTTCGGAAGCTTCTTAAAATAAATCCCTATATATTTTATCAGTACAGCAGTCTGAAGTGCAAGTGTCTTGTGAAAGATTTCTCGTTTTATCTAAAATATGAAATGTATTTAAAAAATGAAGTTTTCGTGTAGAACTGGGAAGATAATGTGAGCCATGTGGGAAATAAAGCTATTTGTGTAAGGAACCTTTTCCAACCAGTATACTTTTGAACACACTCGGTCCTATAGCCATAGTTACTTGGAAAATAAGGCTTTGTGACTAATCTCCAATGGTACATTTAAGAATGAACTAGAGAAGTCAATCAAAATCTGTTTTCATATGGAGTTTAGATCATTTGTATATAGAAGAAGTAAAGAACTTTTCTAAATAGGCAACTTGTATGACTAATGCTTCAGGCAGAGAAATGCAGGATTAAACAGAATCGTTTGAAGGTCAAAGAGACTGCAAAAAAATTTCCATTCTCACTTCCTAACAGACCTATAATGGAAAAATATTTTGTGTTGTTATGAAAATTTGTAGGACTGTAACCTCTACATAATAAGAGTACTCTTGTCTCCAGAAAATCAATAGCTGTCTCTTCACTAGAGGTAATCACTAAGGCTAAAATTCTAAGCGCATTTTGGAAAAGCAAGCTTTTATTTATATATGTACTTTTATATACATGACCAGAACAATAAAATTAAAGGAGAACTACGATATTAATGCAAAACTACCAGCAAACACCAGAATATCATCTCCAAAGCAGTTCTAAAAATTATTCTTGTCTGTGTATGGACTTTATTATTTTCTTATTAACCCCTCTGTCTTGAACATGAACTTTCAGTTGCCCCATACGGACCACAGAGTTAGCACATCAACAATAAATCAGCATTTCATACCAATATTTATTGGTATGTTGTCAGCTTGGCATACACCAAAGATCTTTTATTGGGAACCCAAGGTGTTTGAAGAGTGGGTATTACTGGACACATGGTTCACTGTGCCTGTGAATGCAGTCTCCTGTTTCCTGAGGTTCTCTGTGCCTTAGTTCCTCTCTTTATAAAAACACCTCAAGGTCTGTACCAACCCATCTGACAGATATAAGTCATGTGGTTAAATTCACTGACACCTGTCAAGTTCTGCTCTTGGATCCTTTGATATAATCTGAAATAATATCTCGAAATAGTGGGAATTAATAGCTACTACAATATAGCAAGTTATTTAGTTTTTAAGGCATAGGACAAGAATTACTAAATCCACCATTAAAATTGTTCTGCACATCCATAGCTTTAGTCCAAGATGCATATACATTCCCACACTAAAAAAAATCTTTTGTTTCAGCACAGCCACAGGGTTATGTGGGAAAACAGCTCAACCTGTTAAGAAACAGCTCACATCAGCACTTTGCAGTGTGACCCAGCTACTTCATCTTAGTGAGCTTCAGCCTGTTTTTCTGGCTGGAAGTAGTGAGCAAAGAGATACTGAGAAAGAAGAGCAAAATGAAAGTTGGGGCGAGATGTTAGCTGGAGAAAGCTGCAGAGAGAATCTCTTTAACTCCAGTTCTGCCAGGTTTGCAGGCACTCATCAGTGGACTGCAAAGGCCTGCTTGTTTTCCACACATACATGCAACAAAAATTAAGTCGCGTAAGATTTAGGGTCTTTTAAAAAATACATGGGGAGCATCAAGCTACATTGTACCTCATAGGAAAATTGTTGCAAAATTCCACCATAGCTGATAGATTTATAGACAGATGGCCTGGATACACTGCCCTGTGGTCTCCTCCAAGTTGTTTTGGGACTCAGGCTCTTGGATCAGAAGAAAGCCCTCACTGGTTTTGTTGGTCTGTGGCTATGTTATAAATATGAGTTTTCAGTGCCTTTAATTCTTCCATTTTTACCAGTATCGCCATAATGACTTAGAAAAAACTGACAACTGCTCACTAAATACACACAGGATCTCATTCATATACAGGCAGAGAAGGGCAGGTGTGGCTGTGGTCAAAGGGCTCTGCCTTAAAATGCTGAGGGGAGTAAGGAGTGAGTGGCAGTGTGGTTAGAGGCTGCTGTGCAATCACCAGGGACACTGAGGTGCTGCAGAGACAAGTGCTGTACCTGCTGTCCTTCTTCCACATGTGAGGCTTTATCGGTAGAGTATCTTAAACAATTCTCACTTATTTCCGGAATGTCACTGGGAATCGGGTCAGTAGTTTTATCTCCAGCTTGTAAATGGTAAAAGGTACAGAAAGAAGTCACTTTTCAATTCTGCACAGCAGACTGAGAGGTAAAACACATCAGAACTTGTATACCTGAATTTCAGTACTTAAATTAGCTCCCTAGGTGCCTTGCAAATCACCAGGCTCCCTGTGAGAGCAAATGCAGACTATTCCCCTTACTGCATCAGTGAAGTGCCTGTTGCTGGGTTATACAAACAGCCATCCTCTGACTCCAGAATGCCACTCAATAATGTTGCCTTTCTGATTCAGTCAATTCCTTCCCTCTTCCAAGAGTCAGTGCCTGAAGGAAACATGGCATTTGCAATTCCAGTAAGGCCCATGCCATATGTGAATGAGGCGGATCTACAGAAAACTCCAGCAGTCCCCCATGAAGCAACAATTTGTCTGAAAAATTCATGCTTTTAGAACACAAACCAATTTGTGGTCAGCAATTTAATCAAATGTACAAGTTACATTTTCTATTGCAAATCTTAACATTGCTGCCATTGGTGCTCCAGTATACTGCAATTGTACCATAGATCTTTCTGAAACAAATTGTCTGTCTGCTTTAAAAGTGGTTCAAAAACACCAAGGAGAGCAGTCCTGAGCTGTGAGCAGAGAAGGCAGCATAATATGCAGCATTTTCCCACCTCTCAGTTTTAGAAAGCAGTTATATTAAAGTAGTGTCAAAGAGCTTTCAAGCTTCCTTTTTCAAAATCTAACCTCATTTTAAAATAACTCATACATGGCTCACAACCTCCAGGCAGTAATCCAAAGTCTGAGAAATTAAGCTGAGTGCTGTTACCCTACAGGTTATATTTATGCTAATAAAAGGTCAGGGAAAGGCCCTGGACACTGGACTGTAATAATCTCTGTTAGGCTGCCATAATGGTCCCTGACGTGCTTTCACCCTGTGTTAGCTCGCAGTCTCCCAAACAATTCCCAGGCGGGAGTCAGAAGGTGGCAGAGGACAGAGACCACTTCCCATGGCAGTGCAGTAGGACAAACCAGAGAATGAGGCTCCAGTTCCTCAGTCGAGCCCAAGAGATGGTGTTGGGAATACATCTTTCAGAAAACCAAGCAATCTTGACAGAAACAAGAGCGAGACAAGCTGCTGCATTCCTCAGTACATTCCCAGTTAAACAGGATGCAGCATTCACTTCAAAAACATGTGGCTGGGTGTGTTTTCAGCACTGGTACCTGCTTTGTCTAATTAGTTATTCCTAATTGTATATCCCAGCACTAACTTCATGGTAGTGACAACTTTGGAAGAAGCTTTTCACAGCTGAGAGGGAGAGAAGGTATTTTGCTTTAAAATCTCCAAACTGAAAATGTACTCATAGAAATTATAGCATGCCCATTATGCAAAAATATGCAAAATTATGTGAAAACAAGCAGTCAGCAGAGGGCAGGTAGACTGTGCTGATGTCTCTGGGTGATATGTATGTTTTGCTGTCTTGGCCATTCTCAGCAGTTTCTTTTGTCAAAAAAATAAGTGATACTCTCTGGAAATAATCAGGGGCAGTCTAGTGCTCGTTGCAGATTTGTCACTAAGAATTTATTTGACATGCCTTTTCCTCAGACTAGAACACGGGGAGGGTTTATTCTCTACGTAGTACTCACCTGGAAAACACTGATACTACATGAACATTGGAGATTTAAAGACATGAGTGTTTACAAAAAGTGTGTCTGTAATAGTCTATGTGTACAGTGATTATATGTCTCAGAATATCTGCTGAGTTATATCAGTCAACTAAAGACACTTACTGTTACTATTCAGCATGAGATTTTGCTTTTGTTTCCTGTTACCAACAAGACTTTTTTAAGATTACCTCCTTGCAAGACTGAATCTCACTCTTGATAATTAGATAATCCTAAAATCTACCGAGTTGTCTTCTAAAAACAGACAAACAACAAAACCAGCTGTCCAATGGGTCCAATCTAATTTAAAATTGTGGGGAACATCAGTACTCTCAAAGCTATTCCTGCCTTCCCTGCTGATGGAAGTGCTTGGGATCTCTTGGTGCCAGCAGCATGAAGTAATATAACCACTCCAGCATAGAGCATGACATCAGATCTGTCACTGCAAGCCAGAAAATCCATCACATTGAGGCTTTGTTCCCTCAAATAGTCATTTACTACATATCATTGAGCTGCTTATTTAATATTTGTGCAAATTCTTCAAGATATTGTACTGGACCGTGTATCCGAGAGAATCTGTGCACAGGCAGCTCATCTAAGAGGATCAGAAAAGTCCTAAATACATAAAGGAACACTTGTATCTTCTTTAGTCATAAGTCCATCTTCAGTGCATGTCTGCCTTTGAGACCTCCGTGAGTGATATTATGGAAAGCCAGCACCTGTCTAGACTGGCATTTAGTGCTCCAGATGTTGGGATTCAGAGTCGGTGATGGGCTTGAAGTCCTGAGGAGGGAGAGTCCAACACAAGGACGAAAGCAGTTGTATATTCGTGAAACCAGAGTAATCTCTGCAGATCAGAAGGAATTTGGATGGTTCATTATGGGAGCAGTGCTGTGCAGCAGCACCACGGGCACAGACAGAGCGTGTGAAGCAGGTGGGAGCTCCCAGCTAAGCTCAGGATTTTTCCACTGATCGAGAGCCTGTGGACCAGATGTGCTGTGTGTACAGAGGACAAGAGAAAACAGAGGGAAGTCCTTTCCCTTTGCATTCTCCTCATTCCCCTTAACAAACACAGTCAAGCAGTCACCTAGCTGTGGTTTCTCAATTACAGTTTCCTCTCCAGCACACTTTCTAAATTGGAAGCCCAGGACAAACCCAATTGCCTTTCAAATTGGTCTGCTCGGCACAGCAATAAAAAAAAAATCTCAGTTGCCACTCTGTCAATCAGCCTGGCCCTTACACAACTGTGAGCTCCACTCTTACATAAATGTCACAAATGCCATAATTAGTATCAGCTCATGCCATAGGAGTGGATCAGAATCTGTGTTATTTGATCATTTGGTTTTGATCAAAATTCACTTTTGGAAAAGCAAAAAAAGATAAAAGTAAGAAAATTCACTTTGATCAGGATTTATTTTGCATAATCTTGATTACAGGACTTCATCTGTGTTTGCAAACTCTAACAGTGGTATCTGGCTTACACCTTACTGTACCAAGTCATTCCTAAAATAAGCATAAAATTAAAATCCCCTTAACTCTTGAAGTTTTAAAAGTATTTGGGATATAGACATTGTTTAACTAACACCTTCTCCCTTGGAGTTATTACACTGATATTATTATTCCTGTCATGTTCTGCCAGTTTAATTGGATAATAACTGCAGTCAGATTATTGCCTTGTAAGTGTGTACAAGCACCTAACAATGTTTATGCAAAGAACCCCGTATGACTTGCTGGTTAAATGGGAACATCATATTTGGAATGTGCAGCAAGGGCTGGTGAGTTGCTTTGTGAGTGCAAATCACAGAGGAACGAGGGTGAATTAATGAGAACGCTGATATCTGACCACTAATCACTGCTGCTAATGAGAGAAGTGAGAACTGATGCTTTACAGTACAAGGTCTGCTCCTGGCTGTGGCTACCCATGATCCTTGTTTTTCTTTCTTGCCCTGTGCTCGTTGGATCCACAGAGCAGGGAGCAGAGAGGAAACTTGAGTATAGGCACTGGTAATTTGGGCTTTCCCCTCCACAAATTGTGCCTGTATTGTGTTTTACAACACAAGAGGTTTCCAGGTCACGTGCCAGGGAAGAAAAGGCAATTAGAGCTTTTTGCTTCCTAGTCTGGTGGAAATCACACAACACAGGTAAAGTGCAGTGACCCCAGTCCAGCTGCTGGGTGTAGGTCAGACCCAAATCAGTCCAAATTCTCAACAGCTCCATTGATTGATGGAGCTTATTATTAACATAGAAAACAGATTATACATGTTTCTTTTGCTGTAATGTCGTGGATTCTGAAGACACTGGGTAAAACCCACGACAGCACTTTACCATCATTTTTATTAAAGTTAAGCACAATCTGAGAGCAATAGCACTGAAAGCTCTCACAGAGGAGTTTTCAAATGCTTATTTTGTATAAAGCAGTGTAAGTTTGATTTGCATCAGTTCAATATTTTATACGTAGGGGAACTCTTTAGGGTTCCAGATAGTTTCTCACAGAGAAATTGGGAGAGAGCTATAATTTTAATAAAATATCAATGTAAATACCCTTTTTCTCTTATTTTAGGGAAAAGTTTCTCCTCCTGCTGTACACTGAGGTAGATTTAAAAGAAGAAAAGATTCAGCTGACACACTCTAAACTTATGTTTTCCCCAACTGAGCTCATTCTACTTCACAGAAGTCTGAATTCTACTGGAGAAAACGGAAAACATAGACCAATCTTCAAGCACTAATGTAAATGATTGGTTCTGACACCATAAAGGCGTGTTGTTTTCCCTCCAGGTTGCCTACTTTTCACATAGGCGAGAAGGATTAAAGACATAAGATTGCTCTTCATGTGGGGAGTTGATAACCTGCCTTCTCAGAGAGGTTTGATTGTCTCAGAACGTGTGCAAAGGAAAAAAAGCACAAGCAACTTCAAGAAGCAAGCTGTTTTGTATAAGGTTCTTTTGTCTTTTAGCTGAAATATTGTTTAGGGAAACAGTGTTTCATTATCTTTTTTGAGGATAAAGGTAGATTTCTCTTTTAATTCATAATAACAAAGTGGCTTCAGTGGTCAATGCAAAATGAAAAAGTCCTCGTTTGTTGGTTGAAATCCTGACTTATTGCACTCAAACCATAACTCTAATTATGAGTTCCAAGTACCAACTAGTGAAAAAAAAGGATTTCAGAACCTCAGACTCTAAATGTAAAGACAATATTCCATCCATATCTCTCATCAACACAAAACCTCTGGATAACAGGACAATGCATGCTAGGGAGGTTCAAAAAAAGAATATCTTCTAAAAGATATTCTGCCAAATATCTGCCAGTGTCATTTGGTGGGTATCTCTCTCACTCTACAAGGCAGTCAGTATATGACCTGAAGACATTTCAGGTCTCTGAAGCACTTTGCAGTTTCTGGTGATTAAGATCATCCCCAGTACCACAGTGGTCTCATGTTTACTATGGAAGCCTGGAAGTACTTTGATTTCAAATAACAGATGCTAAATCAACAGTTGGGGATGAACCATTTTGATGACTTATAAAATCTCTTGACATTCCCTTAGAAGGTTCCACTTAAGAAGCTGAAGAAGGGGGAGGGAAAGAAAAAAGAGTAAAATATTGTGAATTCGTGATTTCTTTTCCATTCAAATAATTACAGAATAAGCATTTGTAGGATTAGAACCACATCTTAGAATCCTAAATGTTCAGATGAGGAGTGAAAAGTTAGATATAAGTATGAATATTTTCATTACATTGAATGAAATTCAAAGGAATAGTGCCTTACTAACTGCAGGAGTATGGATTAGTCAACACAACTTTAAGAGATACTTGCTTGAAAGCCTCCACCTTACCCTGAAAAAATGTGCTTGTGATCTCTTTACCTGCCATGTATTTCATTTATTTACAGAAATACTGAAATGTCCAGTACAGATCAAGCATACAAGAATGAAATACATCTGCAGTATCAAGTGGTGTGTGAAATTGTTCTGCTCTAAACAGTTACGCTCATAGGAAAGGAATCAGTAAACAATTTACCACGCTGCTTTGCATGGCTCTAGGATTCAGTCTGAACATAATCTTTCATGCAAAGTGAGAAAAGTTACATTCTAATAAAAATAATTTCAGGTCCTTGTCTCTGCCTTAGTTTTCTTCCTAGCAGTTGTCTCCCAGATGAAATACTGCTGAGCAGATGTATAGCCAGATTCTTAAGGTATTTTGCATGGTGTGCTTGGGAACCTGCCACAAAACAAGCCCGGTTTATTTTTAGATACCCTTAACTTTATTGATTTAGGAGGATATGAGGAATGGGTATAAGCAAAGAAAGTTTTGTGAAAATGGTATCTTTTATTAGATTAGCTGATACAGCCTGAAAAAAGCAAGCAAGGTTTTGGGTACAAGCTGCTTTCTTCAGCAAAATCTAACTCAATACAGGCAATTTCAGTTTAATCTTATTACATTGATAACAATGCTATTATGAAATAACTGTGGAAATGAGTAAGAAGAGGGGTATTTTGAAGGTTTCTTTATTTATTTTGAAATTTCAAACTTCCATGTAAAGCCAAATAAAATGCCTTGGTCAAGACTTTGTGGGGGAAAAGCACAAGATTTCTTCTAACGCCTCCCATGTTCATCCCTTCAAAGACCTGGCTGTGGCTGTTGCTGCGAGTGGTAACTCTTACAAAAGCAATAGTTACTCTAAAGTTTTCATACAACAGCAAAGATTCTGTTGACAGTAATGTTCCACACTTAGTAAACACATCAAATAACCAGTGAAATACCATTGCCCTGCACGGTCTTGTTCCTCCTGCAGCTCCTGTTAGAAAAAGGCTGTGGAAACAGCATGTGGGAGATATCAAACCCTGGATTGCTGGTATGACTGTGCCAGACTGAGAAACAAAGTGCAGTGAATAAAAGGGCATCGCTATTGAGAGATCAAATGGTGGCAGAGAACCTGCACTTAAAATGAAGAGAAGAAGAAGGAGCCAAGCAAGACTAGAGAGAAACTGCTGAGGCCAGTAGGGAAAGGTCAGGAGAGGAATAAAAGCAGATTGCCTGAAAGATGAGAGGTGTAAAGAAACTTATAAATTGATGAGAGTAGAGAAAAATGATGAGAGTAGAGAAAACACCAGACAGCAATCCCATTAATAAGTGGAGACCAGCCTCCATGGTGATTCCTGGCAGTGCCACTAATAGCTGACAATTAGATTTTTCCACGGCAAAACATAACTGTACAACTAAGCAAAAATAAGCAATTTTTTATAAGTCAGCAGAAAAACCACCTAGCAGTGTCTGTCAAAATTATCCTAATTAATTTACATCTAATTAGATGCGAGAGTCCGAAGAACCAGGTATTTATTAGACAAACTACAGCAAGCAAATTAAGTGCAGCTCTGATTATTGCGCCAGTGCAATGTTTTTATTCATCTTCATCAAGCACAAGACTTTGCTGTCTTCTAATTCTTTCTGACTCTATTGCTAGAAAACTCCTTCCTGAAAGCAGGACCGTGGAAGTGGCATTTGGACAGAGGATAGAGGCTTTGCAACCTATCTCAGAAAGATCATCCTAAGCACACAATGCTGCAGAAAAAGAAAATGATGCAGGTGAAAGAAAGGATCCAAAGGACCATCAAAGCTGACAGTTGTAGGACTGCATGGGAGGAATGTGGAGAGTGTCACTGAGTACAGAGGGTGACACTGTTCTCTATTTTCTTTCCATCCTGTCTGGGCTTCAGCTTCCATCAAAGTTCATTAATAGAAAATATTTCCATTCACTATTCATCAAGTTGAAAATGAATAGGGAGAAAAACTCTGGCTGGTTTTATTTCTGTCTCTGGTATTAGCAAGCTGCAAAAACCGCAGGCGAGTTATTTATCACCTTGTAATGAGACACCGCCTGAAATACTGAGGGAGAAGGCAGAGCATTTCAAGTGTCTCTAGAGGCTACAAAGGAAAAGAACAACGTTGCATCTAGATGGGAGCAGAGACAGGTTCACTCAGCTCAAATAGGCCTGGTCTTATCTGGGTTTACTATAAAACAGTATCAGAAATGGATATGGCCACACATCCCAGCTCTTCTCTGCCCTTGTTGTCGTACACGTAGTGGGATTAATGGTATAGGTTGAGAGTTTGCCTCTGAGCTAAAAGAAACAAAGGGTATTTCTGTATCTCCTCTGCTTTTGTACTTTTGCTTCTCTTTGCTTTGAATCATCTCATCTGTAAAACAGGACCAAAATAGTTCTTTACTGTACCTGCAAGTGTTGCTGTGGCTGTGCAGCTCAAGAACTGCAGAAGGTCATGTGAAGTGCTGCTTAACAAGGAAGACAGAAGTCAGAGCTCTTTATTTACAGCCTTTCATCCAGTGGTACTGTGCTCTGCTACCCCAACTGGTGTGATCTTTAGTAAGCTGTTTCATTTATGTTTTGACATGTGCTTTTCCAATTGCATCATTAAAAGCACAGCTTGTTTTCTCCATATACTATTGGCAGTGATTTTGATCATTTGAGCAACCATTTTGTTTTATTATTGTGAATATTCTGAAAATTGTTGTGGATAAAACAATGCTTTAAGCTAAAAAAAAAAAAAAAAAGAGGGAAGAGATGAAATCTTTGGAAAACACTTGCTCATTAGGATTCTAATCTTTCCATGAAGCACCTGGTAAGGGCAGGAGAAGCACAGAGGCACAGTGGTGCTGAGCAGGGCATCATCTAACACAAAAGTGTTGCATTGTGTCCTGAAATCCTCAGCTCAAGCTGTGCCCCAGGCACCTGAGGTGAATGCATGCCTGAAATCACCATTCACAGTCATTCCTAGCTGGAGCTGGAGCTGCTTAGGAAATCCACTGCTCAGAAAAGGCAGGGTTGGCTTATTACTGAGACAGAGGAAACATTTCTTCAGACCCCCTTCCTGGGAATCCAATCCCCAGCACATTGCTGTTAAACTGAGGTGGCCTAAGTTCCCCTCCCAAACTACGTAGAGGAGCAGCAGTGCCCTCTCCAACACTTCAGGCTCCAGAAGAGATGTACCCCGTTCCAGAGGGTGTCTGCAGAACCCACAACAACATCTGCCACCTTCAAGGTGTCCCCAAGCCAGCAGATGTAGGACAATCTCTATATTAATGGAATTTTCATTCCTTCCTGCCGAATCTGCTCCACTGTGCATGGAGTTGATTAAATATTCATAGCATCAGTCAGAAAAGGGATAAAAGCAAACTTGGATATAACCCAGCAGCCAAAGCTGTTATGCTGGAAAGAAAAACACCTGAGTTTTAGTCTTTCTTTTGCTGATTATTTCAAAATAGAAAATGAAGTGTTCATTAAAGTAAGGGTCTGAAACTCAGGATATTCTTTTCTTAGTTTTTCTCTGACTAGGTTTTCTGCATATTGGTAAACAGTGCTTTCTACAGTCCACTGAAAAACATTTATTCCATACAAATTAGAGTTGCTTCAATAAAGAAGTAGTAAGAATGGCTTCCCACTACGTCAGGGTATCCTGCAGTTTAGTGTGTGAGCACTGTGATGGAGTGAGGAAGATTAAATAATTTTGGAAAATGGAAATAATGGGGTACAGGATGATTATTCTAACCATGGCACTCCTGGGTGAAATAGAAGGATGTTATGTGAACATGATATGCTCCACAAAGGCCTCCAAGATTAAACCAAGCAGGCAAAAGATATACAAGAACATTTATTTCGTGAATTTGACAGATGCAGAATGAGACCTATCGAGATGGGAATGTCCAGAAGTAAAACTTAGGTAATCGAGAAACTGCAAAATAATTATTTTTAGTGTAGGACCTCCTTTCTCCACCAAAAAAACCAAACCCTCTGAAACAAACAAAGAGCCTTTACCTAATTTAGAAGCTCTTTGGACAAGACAGCATTTGTTTAGACAAATTAAAATTAGAACTTACATGACTAGAGTAGGAATTTTCTATCTAAAATGTGCCCACCTAAAGGAAATTATCACAGCAGAAGAAAGGCAGCGAATAGGACATGTATACAATATATAATTAATACTTAAAGGATCTCAAAAATAACCAGTCTGTTCTGGAGACTGTGTGAAGTTTAAGGGATATGGACCATCTTGCTGCAAAGCCGTGTAACAGGGGAGAAGGTCTCACAAACGCTCATGAGCTTTGCAGCACAAGCAGCCTGTGGATGTCACACACATCCAACACACATGGGCCAGTACAGACACAATAAAGTCATGGTAACTTACATATTGTTGGCTGAAATGGTAACAGGTGGGCCCTAATGCCTGAGACTGGATGAAATACAGCTGTACCAAGGAGAAGAAATAACCTCCCTTAACACTACACTGCACACTCTGAACTTCAGTACTGTATTAATTGCCCTCATTTGTCAGTGTTTAACACACAAAGTCCAGAACAAAATCATTTAGGCAATTCAGTCCAAGTAATTAGCTATTTCACATCTTTTTTATTGTGAAATAATCTGGGCCTTCATTTTATGACTTGGAAAACCATCCACTGTCAATTTAGTGATAATATATTAATAATTATGTGATGTTCCGAGCAGTTTCAATGGATGATGTCACATCCGCAGAACAGCTTATTATCAAGAGAACAAATCTGAGATGCAAATCAGTGAGAATTTATTAATGTTTAAAAAGACAGATGCTCTGCCATTCACCGAGCCATCTACTGACAGCATTCAATAAAATACAAATTGAATGCACATTTTTACACACAACTGTCACTTCCTCATCTGCATCAGTTGTCCCCTTCCTGTACACGTGCTCCTGGCTTAATAAACAAAATATTCATAGACAGTGAATGCCAGCTGACTTCCATCCACAACTGTGTACCACACAAAGGAGCTTTCTTCCATAAATTTCATTTTTATTGTTACTGCATCATTTTCCATTTTCACCAGTTTGCTTTTTGGTCTCATTCTGTTCTTTTTAAAACAGCCAGTCTCTAGAGTTGCACCTCTTTTGATTCTGGAAAAATATGTTTCACTTTTTTGGTTGTGGAGAAGAACTTTAAAATGTAGTCTCAACAAGTCACAAAGCAAGTAGAATAACTGACAGTTTTATTTTTACTATCTCATAATTTTTAATGAGTTGGTTCATATTCCTAAAGAATTCAGAAATTCTTGACTTTCAGTGCCACATTAGGACAACACTGAATCTAAATCCGTGATGTTCTTTTCAGAGAGCAAATTTTCAGAAGATATAGACCTGCAAGTGGTACTAGTTCAGGAATTTGAAAGTATAAAACTCCTCAGATTGAAAATACTTGTGTGTGCAAAGGGAACCACAAACGTACTCTTAGAGTGCTTAAGCATAAAAAAAAGAATTGTTTGGTCGGTTTTTTTAAAAAAAACCACAAATCATGTTTAAGCTAATTTGATTTTGCTTCACTTGGACTTACAAATAAAACACCCTGAAAAAACAGAACTTACTTTCTTTTAAAACCAAGAGTGTAAGTACCTTTAAGCTTAATGGCTGAAGAGAGAATGACTAAAGCGACAAAATATTTTGATAATGAGAATGTTTATTGAAACCCAACTGGTGCCACATAAATCTAAGTAACAGCAAGCTGAAAAGATCTCTTCTGATGTTTTTCACTGTAAATGGACTTTTCCACGTCCACATCTCAGTCAGCTGAAAATTGCCTTCACTGAGGTGAACGCAGCATTCATTCTTGCCATGACGCAACAGGACACATTAATCAGGTTACTTCTTTCCTCCCTAGAATTGCCTGGATCATTCTTTCCCTATGATCTCTCCTAGCCCCCAGTTCCAACACTGAAAAGCATCTTACAGTAAGCAGCCCTTCTGTACTTTAGTCCAAAGTAGTCAGATGTGAATCACTATTCAAGGCTTTTCTGCAGCTTCTCTCAGCTGTTCCAACAGTATTTGACTTTGAAAGATGTCTCAATGTACATTAAGCTGGAGAAATGTCTAGGGATTGATTATTATCAGCAAGCTGTAGATGTTTTTTTCCTATTCATCCTGTTTAGTTTATCTTTATAACCTGAAAGACTGTGTAAAAGATTAGCTACATAAACTAATTAGCTGTTACCAAATCTGCATTCCAAAGAGGGATCTGCTTCTTAATGAAAGCTGCAAGACTTTCTGCAGGTGACTGGTGGTGTCTTTGGGCAAGTTAATTTATACTGGGCTTTAATCTAGAACAGTCTTTTAAGTTCTCACCTCTTTCTTGTGATGAGTACATAAAGCAAGGCACCCCTTGTTGAAGGAGACAGGAATGCCGAGAAATGCAAATTACCATGCTGTGAAAAGTTGTTTCAGATTTATTGTAATACGGGAAGCATGAATTTGGGGGTTTGTATTTAATATGCAGAACAGTTTCTATTAGTACAGGCTGAGCACAGATAAATTAGTGTGGCTTTTGGATATTTCTCTTTAAACATTTTTCAGCTGTTAGTGTCTCCTCATAATCATCCACTAACTTTCAGCTTCAATCGGTGCTTTTCTGACCCTGCACCTGGTACCAAGATCCAAAGTTTCCACCCCCTACACTGTTCAAGTCCTAACCAGACACATGCACGTGTGCAGCAGACATCTCCTTTAATACTGCCTTTGCTGTTCTTGTGTCTCATTGTGCTGAAATCAATAACTAGCCTTAATGTGAATCGAAAAAGTAGCATTTGAACCTGACATCAACAGACAGCTTTAATTAGGATTGGAAGTGCAAAGTTTTCTCTTTTGTGGCTGAACTATTCTGTCCGTTTCAACTCCTCCAAACCAAATCCTCATAGACAATCCTGTATGACCAAACTTTGTACTATAAGCATTCAGAGAATTCACGTTAACAATCATTTAGCTGAAAATT
Organism: Falcunculus frontatus; assembly: GCA_013398115.1. Taxonomy (NCBI): domain Eukaryota; kingdom Metazoa; phylum Chordata; class Aves; order Passeriformes; genus Falcunculus; species Falcunculus frontatus. The sequence continues at coordinate 925,163 of VZRV01008985.1, forward strand.
AATGTAAATTAGAAAGTTTGGTGTATTATGTATATTAATTTTTTTCTTAGCAGAGTGGATGTATTTCAGTATATAGACTTCAGCTGGCTTAGGAAAATAAACTCCACAACTGTGGAAAATAGGTATTCTTGCTATACTTTTTCCAACATAATAGTGTGCAGTCTCGACAATTTCATGTCCTCTTTGGTAAAAACTGCAAAGGCTCAGTGTGTTGTAATCTGCTGTGAATTCAGCATCTTTTTGTGATATTCTCAACAGGAAAAGTTGTTTCTTTTCATCACCTGCAGATGCAATTATACCAGCAAGGCCTGCAAAGTGCTCAGATATGAGATGTTTAAGCTTAGCAAAAACCCTGGAATGAAATTTTACTTTAGTCATAAAAAGATCCCTTGGGTTCGCCTGTTCAGAGCCCTTTAGCTTGAGAGTAAATGTCATGTAACTGTAATACTTTGCACCTTTGTTTCACCTTCCATCCAAGCCTCTCAATTCGCTTTGCAAACATAGCTGGATGAAGTATTCCAACTGGGAGAAGCCTCCTGCCAAAGCAGAACGCCCCACAGGTCACACTGACGCACTGAGCTCTGCATGTCTACCACTGTTCACACACAAATATGCTAATGCTGTACATAAAAAAATAGAAACTTAAACTTTTCAAAGCTAACATTCATATTTTCAAAATAAATGTGAGAATCTATGAAGATTCTCATCGCAATGAGATCTGAGAGTTCGTGAGGATGTGTCGATGAACGGTTCAGGGAGGGTTCAGAGCCACATTCCCCGCAAATAAAAACAGCATTCCCACACTCACAGACTTTAGATAAATTTGTCAAAAGTAACTGTATAATTAAGGACACAATGGGCTTAGACACATGAAATTCTCCTAAGTGAGTTAATCCACCAGGCTACAAGGATTCACTCTCCTAGACTGTGCCAAATAGAAAACAACCCAAGTTACTTCAGCCATTCTTCATCAGTTCCACAGAATCATGTAAGTGTTGATGTTGGCAGAACCTCTAGAGGTTATGTAGATCTTCTGTGCTAGGAGAAGAGTTAAGTAAAGCAAGTTGTCAAAGATAGTGTCCATCGGTATTTGGAATATCTCCAAGGATGGAGAGTCCACAGCCTCTCTAGACAACCTGCTCTGGTGCTGTCTCCGACCATCCCTCATATTTAAGATTCTCCAGTTCTTTTCATTGTCTTCACTGCCCTTTGCTGGACTCAATTTGGTGCCCACCAGGAACCCCCAGGCCCTTTTCTGCCCAGCTCCTTTCTATCCAGACACCCCATAGTCTGTGCTGGTGCAGGGGGTTATTCCTCACCAGGGGCAGGACTTTGCTGAGCTCAGGAGCCTATTTTTCCAGCCTCTTGAGATCCCCCTAAATGGCAGCACAACCATTTGGTGACCCAGCCACTCCCAATTCAGTGCCTGCAACCCTGCTGGGCTCATTGTGGCCCAACAGCCAGGTCATTAATGGAGGTGTTTAACAGTGTTCATCCAGTATTGATCCCTGGGGTAGCTGAGCAGACATGGAGTGTTTTCCTACAGCTCAAGCAATTTATTTCTATCTGAGCCTTAGTCCCACTTCATTAAGTGCCTAAAGATGAGGCTTTGCAGTATTCACAGATTCACCAAGTTGCTTCCCAACTTTCTTTAGGATCAGCAACCTAACCATTGTAAATAACTTTAAAAATATCAAAAAAACCTTATCTGCATCTTTTGATAACCAAAATATTGGGAAAAATCTAGCAGGAATTGTGTTTTAAATAAAATGTCAGCTGCCAAAAAGTCTGTCACTTTCGAAATTTTTATTCTTACTTTGTAAATGGGCAAATAGCTCCCACTGTCCATTTGGTGGTAACAAATGGAAGCAATAAAAATCTGGGCAAAGTTTCACAAAAAGATTGTAGCGGAGCCAGGAGCTGAACCTAATCACATTGATTTAAACATAATTCCTCTCAGAATTAAGTTGTGGGGAAATGACTAAAGATAGATGAAGGTTGTGCAGGTTATATATAGCCATTCTTGTTACAAGTAACAGACAAGTTGGGTTTGATTGAAATTATGTTTGTACTTTATCTTTGGACATCTCCTTGCTGCTGATTTTCTCCAACTCTGCCCTCCTGCCTCATCTCTGGTTCATAAGTCTGCTACAGCCGGGAGTAGGAGAGTGACGGAGAAATCAGAGGAAGGTGAACAGAAAAGCAGGAGATGTTTGCTTGGGTTTTCACTTGCTTGGTGCTGAGTTCATGTGGTTCCAAATAGGAAGTCCAGCCCAAACAAGACCTCTGAGAGTCCAAAGGGCAAGTAAGTGAAGGACAGACTTCAAAGAGGTGAACTGGTGGAAATTCTTGCATGCAAGACAGGTGACTGTTGCACACTTCCAGATTATGCAATCTTAGTAGATCCTAAGATAGTTTTTTCTATCACTGATTAAAACTACCCAAAATTCTACTGTCAGTTTTCAGTGGGATGATTCTGCAAAGATGAGTAAGTGTGAAGTTACAGGAAGCAGTGTGGTTTCTGATCAGATGGCAGATAGTTACTCTCAAAGATAGACAATTACTGGAGAAGACCTCATCTCATTTCTTGCCATGCAGGAGTGGTCATATTTAGATAAAAAACTGTATAAAGGAATTAAATTTTACCATAAGGGTAGTAAAAGTAAGGGTTTAAGTAACCATTTGTGCAAAGGAACACATGAGCCAGGGGCAATGATCCAGAATGTCCAAGTGACTACAGAGCCATCCAGGCAGCAGTAGTGAAATACAAAACAGAGACAAAAATACCACCTTTACTTCCTAGTCCACACCAGTGGTTTTCTGCCTGTGGCCCAGAGAGAGGAAAAATTTACGATGAAGGAAAATCCATGGATAGTATCTAGAAAGACCAAGAAATGCAGTTAACAAAAGCAATGTCACAGTTGTTAGGCCTAAATTCCCTCTGCAAAAGTTCCTTCCTCCACTAGAAACACACACACGTCTGCAAGTGAAAATGATGTACAAACAGCCCATATTTACAAGGCCCATACTTCCTGCCCAGGAGAGCAAGAATTCATTGATTAGAAAGCGAGCTCATGAGCTGGAGAAAAATATTCAAACCCCTGCTTTGCTGTGCACTTACATGATCCTTAGAAAATCAATCCCTCTGTTCCCCAGTCTCTACCTGCAAAACAGGCATGCACTGCCCTGTCTCTTTAGATCCCTGTGAGTGGCACTGAAGATGTGTACTTCAAAAGAGTTATTGTCAATAGGTGTCACTAGGTGGAGGAACAGCTGTTGATTGAATTATTTTAGAAACTTTCATAAAGGAAGCTCCCTGTAGTTATCAGTGGATTTATTGGCTTTGCCACGCTGTGGAAGAAGGAATATTAGAAACAGCATCTAGTCAACTGTGTAGTCATTTATGAGACAGCTATGAATAAATGAAAGGTTTTTGTGAAAAAATATGGGGGGAAAAAAGCCAGAAGTATCCCTCAACTGTCATATATGAGATTAATCACAGGATAAAATCAGTCTCTCTGCATTCCACTGCTCAAACTCTTTATTAAACCAAAGGAAGCAAGAGAAAATCAATCAGTAGCTTAAAATTATTTGGGATATGCTCAGTCATAGCATAAAAGAATTTCATTTTGCACTTGCAAGGAAGACAGTACTTATGTAGAAAATTGTGGCTTCACTGTTTCTAGATACTAAAGTATGATAATAAAATGCTTTCCATAACTATTTATAAGTTCAAAGACAGTCAAAGCCTCCAGTATCTAAACAGTACTGCATGGCCAATTCTAGGATACTCTGTATTTCCTCCTCCAGCAGAAATGTCGATGCCCAAAGTGTCAAAAGATTTCCCCTATTTTGTGCATTCATCTGTCAGTAAGGAAATACAAGCTAAAAAGGGGAATAAATTGCAAGATGTTGCCAATGGAGTTATTACAGGTAGTAACAATCAAAGTTTCTTTCCCAGATGCCCAAGATGAAACATACATCTAACAAGGGCACAAAAATAAAAAATAACATACAAATATATTAAATAGGGGTGGAAGAAGTAGCATAAGGTTAAATGTTTTGCAATGCACTAAATAATGCTGAGGATTCTCACAGCTTTGGTCAATTCAGATGCTTCAAAAATGCAACTACTAACTGAGTCATTCCAGGCTTCTAAAGACTTAAATATTTATCTTAATATCTTTGTGCAGGGTGTCTCTGCCTCTTGGCTATGCTGAGAATTCAGAAATCTGTAGTAGAACAGGCAGCTCTGGATTCCAGAGGAGGTGTTAGAGAGTGCAGGCCAGGCCATTAAAATGCAGTTTATGTAGTTTCCAGTGCCCAGGTAGGATGACTTCCAGTACCAGCACTCATCTGCTGAAACAGGCAGGGTTAATTCTGTCCTTGTCGGGGCCCAGACAGATCTGGTATGGGAATGCAAAGATAAATATTTGGGAAGCATTCACATACTGCAGTGATAACCATAAGTAACAGAAAGGTGATCACAAGAATAACTTCACTCATAAAACATCTTTAGAAGCAATAAAAATCTCACTAGGGTTTATCTTGATTTATTCAAACAAAAATATGTGAGTGCTATTACATAAAACATACAAAATTAAAAACATCGTTCAAATCTGTGAAGCAAAGTACTGCAATAAATCATATTTACTCAGCAGCTTTGTGTCTGGGCCTTCCATAACAATCTTATTTGCTCATTTGCTTGGTGGCTACGTTTCTGAAGTGGAACAATGCAAGTCTTCTGTAGTGAAGGTTTCCTGAGGTTTATCTCTGAATACAGTGTGCTCTGTCACTGATAGATTTCTCAGAAAATAGTCTCTGAATCTTGGGCAACACTATTAGTTTCCAGTTCTATTTCAAATCATATAATATAGGCTGGATAGTCTTCAGTAAGATGACAAGTCTTAGAATAACATCATTTTCTCAGCAGAAAAACAGGAAGAACATAAAAAGGTCTATAAAAGCAGAAGGTAATAAACAATGCATTGCTTCATGAAGCATCTGCAAATAACTTTGTCATCTTGAAGGGGATGGTGCAGCCTGGTTTCATGGGGTTACCTGGATCTCATTTTTCTGCCAAAGCAGGACTGCTTTTGACATTGCACGTGGGAATGGAAATACACACCTAAAAGCTGCATATGAAGTCAACTAACACTCGTATTTAAACCAACAGAAACATTTGCTTGCACATTTCTCTCAAAATTCTCAAAATTTTAATGCATCTGGAACTCAAAACCTTCTCTGACTTAAAGCTTTCCAAGGAATAAGATTGAGACATTTTCTAATGAATTGCTAGAAATTGTTTGAATGCCAATCCACCCAGTAACACTTGTATTGTAATGCAGTCCACAACCTAAATCACGTTTCAGCGTCTTCTAAATTTCAGTAATTAATACAGCAATTCTTTCTCAATGAGTTTATAAAAGTTCAGTACCTTTGCTATGAAAAATGCAGGAAGAATTGAAGAAACATGTATTACTTTCTTGTTTCTTAAAAAAAATCTGTATCTGGTTTCCAATATAACTGGTTTTAGAAGAATTCTGAACAATCTGGCTGTGTGTACAATAGCAACCCTGAAAACCTTTAAGGAAAAATCACATGTGCAAAATATCAGCTTCAATAAAATTTCAGCCTTCTACAGATTGGACAGTGGCAAATACTCAAAAATGTTTTAAGTGGGTAGAAAAAACTCCCATCCTTGGAAATGGAAAAAAAAAAAAGGTCTTTTTTTAATTAAAGGAGTCCATGTGTTCATATGCAAAAGTTGCACCAAGCCTGAGCCCTACTCACCTTTTAAGTACAGCACCAGTTTTGGAAAGAAAGAACTTGAAAGCTCAGTAGAAATTTGCACTATGTAAATCAGTAAACAAATTCCTTCCTACAGTTTGTAAGGAGATAAATTCAAGGAGAGATTAATAGTATACAAAGCCAAAGAGAATTACTATCTTGCAGTAAATTATAAATTTCATCAAGTACATCCTAGTACGTCTCCTTCTCTCAGCTTTTGGCAACATCATCAACCATATCTTATTCTATTAAATATCATTTCCCTACTCTCTATATTTTGTCCCAAGGCAAAACAAAGTAACATTCATACCCAAGTGTCTGAGCATAGACAGCACCAGAACAATACCAATATCTGTGACACAATAATGTGAATTGTATCCACAGAGTTAAATTTATTTGCTTGGAAAACTCTTTCCTCCTTCATGTTTTATCACCTTTAGCTTACAAAACTTGGTGATGATTATCAGAGCACTGCAGAGGCTAATGCTTAATGGATTTAACAGAAGGGCTTGAAGAAGTGTCCTCAATGCCTGAGGCTTAAGTCCTGACACAGAAATGCATACGCAAACATATGCTTTAAATTTCACTGCATCAAATATTATACAGGATATTTTCTCCTTGTAACAATGCCTCTAGCAAAGTTCAGCCCAGGAAACCCAGAATAGAATATGTAAAGATCCCTTACTCAGCCAGCCTTCCTCTATCAGCTTTGTTAAAATGTTTATAGCTCTGATGATATTTCTCAAGGCTTTGCTAGAGCTGCATTCATCCAGCCACAAAACAGAGAGCGCCAACACCGCATCCTGGAAGCAACAAATCATGCAGGAGCTGAATATTGAAATCACATTTGTAATTCTTCAGTGGACTGAAATATGTTCACATGAGAATCCATTCAGTAGTTCTGAATAAAAAGTCTGCAATTGAAAAAGAACTGATCACGTGTGACTTCTCAAGAAGGACAGACTGAATACTCATCTCTAGCACCATTTATAAAGTAGTTTATGATTCATTATTTATATCAAATATTCACTAGAGAAAAAAGGTTTACACTCCAAGCTGTTAGGCATACTTTTTTTATTTTGAAGATCTGTTTTATCTCAATGGTTATGGGGCTGACACACTACTAAGTCAAAAGATTATCCAAAATTTGCAGCCTAACATTGAGATTTGCTTAGTTTTAGGTTATGCTTCATCATGGATTTCAAGCAAGAATGGGAACAGGCCAGTGCCTGTTTCACTGTTAATATGAGTGGAAAGAACATGATGTTTAGGAGAAGAGACAGAGCCTGGCTGCTCCAGGTACACAGGAACTGGGTAGATTCTTGTAACAGCAAGAAAATTCAGTGAGCGTGGATCTGTCACAGAATTTCCATGATAGCTTACACTAAATGATGTGCATCAACATGAAGAATTTATGGTCTAAATCAACTACAACACAAGAAGAGATGAAAGTCAAGAACTGGAAGCACGTGGCCATTTTTCATGTTAGAATTTTACTTGTGAATAAATCAAATTGATGTAGACATCAGTACTCAAAGGGCTACTTGAAAACAGTGAGTCTGGAGACATTATTGTTCTCATGCAAGCAATAGAAATTAATTTCTTAGTTCAGTGATTCTGTAAGGTACTAAGAATTTTCTAGAAGCGTGAAAATGAAGATGATCATTATCTCCTAGGAGACAATAATCTTCATAGAATCATCCTCCTGAACATAGTTAGTAATTTTGTAGGGTTCAGTTATTTCAGAGGAAGAATTCAGAGTTTACCTGCACTTCTAAATGTTACTGATGGGTGGATAACAACTGAAGCTTTAATATAGCTTCTGGAAGATCAGTAAAATGAAATTATTGGAGAGGGACCAATATCATTTATGATTATTTCTTGTTTATAGTCTTCTGACAAAACATAGAAACCAAATTTATTTCTTCAGCAGCCTAATTTTCACAGCCAGATTTCATGCTTTAGTCTCTAGAGCCGTTATAGTTCATCAACTCCATCAAAAATCATGTAACAATTTCACTTTTAAAAACAAAGGCACACATTCAAAACTCCCAACAGAAATCTAAAGGTCAGGCATTTACGTTTTCACCAGTGAGCACCTTGCCAGCAAGAAGGTCCCATTGTCTGTTCAGCACATTCCTCACTATTCTGATATTTTTTACCCTTTAGAAAACACAGAGTGATATCCCTCTTTTAATGAGGGTATCAGTGGAAAGAAACTATTAAAGAGTCATTTTCTCTTCTTACTGAAACAGTTTATAATTTTAAAAATTATTGCCTCGTATAACAAACACAGAATGTAATATTTCTTTCCACTGGAAATGCTCTAATGAGCCACTGTTGTTTCTGCACCAGAGGACTGCTCCTACCCATCAATCTTGAAACGTGTCAGAGACTTTTGTTTCTCTGACCCAGGCTAATCTTAAATCATCAGCTTTGACGCTGGAGAACATCCTTGCAAAAATTAACCAAAGTGACAGAGACGGGAAGAGGAGCTGATCCAACAGCAGCGTTGCCATCTGCAATTAGAGAGAGCATTCCTGGAGGGCTGCTCCTGGGGGACCCTCTTCCTGCTCTGGACTAAAAGGGCCCTGACCAGAGTTGGAGGATGAGCAAGAGAGGGGCAACCCTGACCTCCTGCTGGGACTTGCACCTCCCTGGACTGAACAGACTCGGGTTTTGCATTTGAGTTCAGTAAAAGGGTTTCATACCCTTCCCTGTCAGATAAGTAATTACTCACTCTATCGGTTTGAGTGTTTTCATATTCCCAGCTCATTCCCATTCCTTCACAGCTGCTTTTCCCTGAGTCAAGACCCAGTGTGCTGCAGCAAGTGTCTTCAGGATTATCATGCAGTACATACTTTTTATGACACACTGGAGGTTAAATACTCCCACTATTTGTAAGAAAGTAATTTGCCAGATGGCATCTGCAGAACAGGAACCTCGGGCGACTTGGTAAATGCAGTCCCTCAGTTCTTACCCAGGTACTGAATGACTCAAACCATGGGTGGCTGTGCTCCCTCACCTTGGGCCTACTATTAAAGTATAAAACTTCTTCACTTAAAAGGAAACAAAGGTTAAATTCAGGATAAGGGAATAGAATCATAGAATAATTTAGTTTGGAAAGGCCTCTGGAGATCGCCTGGTGCAAACCCCTTAGCCCCACCAAAGAAGGTTATTGTGTTTATGTCATACAAAGAATCTATAAATCTGCATAAGATAATCTTATACAGAGTCACATATGATAATATCCCTTATAGGACATAGAAATTAATTGAACTTATAACAAGTGCAAAAAAGCATTGGCAGCCTTTGTAGTTTTGATATCTGGTGACTGATCTAATCATAGGCTTTATCTGGGAAATGCATTCAGGCTCCTGGGATAAGCATTAACAATATTCTTTCTAAATATGAATGATTTCCTGCCCCTCACGTGATACAAATCCCACGTATCCCTCTGACAGCAGGAATGAACAGTTGCAATAAAAGAACAAGTATTTTGCTTTGTCTTCCTTCCTACAGTAGGCAAAAAGGAAGCTTCATTCAGCAGCACCACAGCACAGCTAAAGGAACCAAGAAGCTGTGTCATCCCACTCTTCCCCACACAGACAGCAGCAGCCAAGTGCAAACGGCATTTAATTAAAACTCTCAAGTTAGTTTAAGTTTGGAGTGCTTCCACTGAAATACGTTCTCTGACATAAAAAGAAAATTATAATCAGACAGTATTGTGGGACCCACTGACAAGAGATCAACGGGCTTTCTGATGCTGCCTGCAGATTTCCTAGTGCTCTATTAAAAAATACTGATTAAAAATTATTTTTATGACAGAAATACAGCCAAGTCAAAAAAAAAAAAAAAAGCAATGGACAAGGTGGTTTTTAAAAATGCATAGCTCCATCGTTGACTGAGACAATTTTGCTGTAGCTAAGAATGTACCCTGCCACATTTTTAATTAAGTCCTATGAAACCAATAAGCATAATGCAAAGATCCAATGCCAGGTACAGTCAGGTACAGATCAGGCAAAGGTCATCTAATCTTTTTAGTGCAAATAAATTAAACCAGATTCAAACCAGAGATTAGGATCAGAGTACAGCACTTGAGTTAACCGCAAGAAGTTTTTGTGCCTACAAACCATAGCTATTACACCATCAGCACTATTCATCAGATTGGTTGTAAACATTCTCAGTGGGAACCCTGCGGAAAGCTGCACCCTGACAGAGCTGTCTGGGTCACCTCTTCAGCTGCACATTCTGTGGATCCACACCAAGCACAGCACTTTGAAAAAGATGAAACTCTGTACGTGCATCTGGGCACCAAAAGGCTCTCTATGGCAAAGCAGATTTAGTAACTCCTTTGGAGAAAGCTCTTGAGGAAGTCAGAGGAGCCACTGTGTCTTATAAGTAGCACTTCCAGTGACTCAATTCCAGCCCCATGCTGTGGTGCCCCTTACTTCCACTGAACACAGTGCCTGATCACAGTGTTAGCAGGCAGGTAAGAGTTACATAAATTTGGTTTAGACCAGAGGACAGCAAAAAGAAACAGATTATTTGTGCTCCTCTTGCTTGCACTAGTACCTGGAGTTTTCCCAACTCGCCTCTTCCAGGCAGGGGATATAGAAGACAAGGCTCCAGCCATTCCCAGAATCCACACTGGGCAGTGGTAACGGTGACAGGGTGGCTGGGGACAGCACACAGTTGTCTTCCAGTGTCACTCATGGATACAGGAGCTGCTCACACCCACGAGCACCTCTGACTTCAACCCATCCATCAACAATTCAGCCCCAGTCTGGCTTCTGTAAGAATGTCAAAGTCCACCTACATTTTCCAAGAGGAAGATGTAGAATCACAAGTGCTCCAAACTGGTCTAAAAGACGCTGCAACAAAAGCACAAGTGCATTTTCCTGACAAAGATATATCTGACACCTGAGAGCTACCAGCTCCGAGAAAGGCATATTGAAAAATTACCAAGACAGAATTAGGAGGAAGGATGCACCTGGCCTTCCAGGTGTAGCAGATTCACAGGAGACATCCCATCACACCCCAGCCTTTCAGAAAGAGGATCCTGAATTTATTACATATGTAAGGCTGAGGAGCCACACAATCTGCTGTGCCAAGACATCTGATTAGTTTCAGAAGGTGCAAAGATATAGATAGGAGAAAAAAAGGGGGAGGAGATGGGGAAACCGACCCAAAAACAAGCAAAAAAAAACCCCTCTACATTTTAGTTTATTATTTTTTTTCCTCTGAAATTAACTTTAACCTTTTTCAATAGGTTGTCCTTTAGGGGAATCGGGGGTGGAGGGATGTTTCTAGAGTAGATTTTAAAACTTCGGTTTTTGGCATTCTCAGTGGGGTTTTTTTCAGCTGCTGGGTACCATCACGAACAGCTGCTCCCAGCCACAGTGCACTTACTGCTGCCAGACTGCACGCTGAGAGCTGGAAATCTACTGTAAGAGGAGGATTGTAGAGACCAAACCTCCACAGACTACTTTTAAGGCTGATTTAGAATTCTGAAAGTTAATAATTCAGTTCCAGTTTTTATTGGAAGTTTTACTTCTGTGTTTGATTATGTGGTAGACCTTTAGTCTCAAGAGGAGAGGTAGCCCTGTGCCACTTGTCTCTATTTGGTATTTACACATCCAATGTGTAAAAAAACATGGCAGCACAAATCCTGCAAAAGTTTGCAAATAATGGGACTTTCCAGTTGAAGTTTTCATACCTATTTACATCCTTGTGTACATTTAAGAAAGCATGATGGATAATGTGATTTATTGCAAATGTGTGCACGTTGTTGAAATACAGTCATCCAATAGTAAGAAGCTTTGAAACTCTGATATTCGTGTTTCTGCAGATGCTGAATTTTCTTCCTAACTGGTCTTTTAAAAAAATTTCACTCTACAAAAATTAAGTGTCTCACTTCACTGAGTCTTTGCAAAAATTTAAGCAGTGTAAGAAGTTCATTATACAAGGTAGTTCACAAATGTTTAAAATCTTAATTTTCTAGATTATAACTTCTGACAGGCTATATATATAAATTCAGCTAATGTATCCCTGCAGAGAAATGTTATGCCTCAGAATAGAAAGTCTTTTGCAGGCAGCAGCTGGAGACAATATTTTCTTACCACGTGCAGTGCATGGAGATGCAGAGCTATAGGATTACTGCAGGCCATATTTCTGCAATATCGTTCTGGAGTTTAGGACAATCAGTTTTCACTGTTTACTACCAATCTGAACTTTCTCACAGTGGAAGTTCAGGTTCATTAGTAGTCCAGAAGCTGCCAAAGACTAGGCGCAGGATGTTTTTGAGTTTTAGCAAATCACAGCAAAGCTTCTATTGAAAATGAGCTGATAGGAGAACTTGCAAAGGCACCTTTAACTGTAATTCTTGGATGGTTGTGAACAAACACCATCCCTCCTCCCTTGTGACAAGGTCCTGATGGAGCACAACTCCATATACTTGCATATGTCTGATAAGGCTGTCAAACACAGGAGATCTACCTCCCTGAAAATAAAAAAATACAATTAAAAATAACGGAAGAAAGACTAAAAAAGGCAACATGTGGACTAGGAGACGAAATAGAAATTGCACAACCATATGTCAATTACCTGTCCACTTTAATAGAATTATTAGTTATTAAAAAAACATTCTTACAAAAGAGATCATAGCAGGGAAACAGAGGCAGATGGAGCTACACACAGAACAAGTCCAAAGCCAGCCAGCTCTATTTCACCTTCCTTCAAAGGGAGTACCTTGGGCAAGTTGCAAGTGTGAGGTGCTAAGTTAGAGCAGTGTGCGCTGTGCTGGTATTTCGATATCCCAGCTGCTGTGAGACTGCTCTAACTTGAATGGAATTCTTCTGAAATCCACAGGTTTTAATCACTACCCGTAAATGTAAATAGAAGTGAAAGTGCACTGCCATGATGAATTCTTTGTAACACAGCTACATCTGCTGACCTTCACTTGTAGATTCTTGATTGCTCTCAATGTCTTTCAAGCTATCTATGCTACAAGTTCTTTGCAGACCCTTTCAAAAGTTTAGACTGTCAAAGTCCATGGGACAACTGGGTTTTTTTCCAGCTGAGTCTTTAATCACAGATATTGAGAACAGCTGTGCAGAGAAGGACTTGGGAGTGCTGGAAATTCTTTGTTCAGAAGGTGGTGAGACAGCAGCACAGGTTGCCCGGAGAAGCTGTGGGTGCCCCATCCTTGCAAGTGTTGAAAGCCAGATTGGATGGGGCCCTGGGTAACCTGACCTAGTGGGTGGCATCCCAGCTCATGGCAGGAGGGCTGGAACTAGGTAACCCTTAAGGTCCCCTCCGACCCCAACCATTCTATGAAACATGCTAAAAAAAAAAAATGTAAAATTGTGCTGCAGATGTGTGAGCATATAAGCAGAGAAACTTGCAGTGTGTGGTGTGTGCTTGTTATCTCACTTCATCATGTCAAACACCTTTGACATGACATACTTCATGAGGGCTGATGGTCTCGTCAGTCTTCTCCTTCTCTTTACTTCTGACATTTTCCATTATCTCTGTTCTCTCTTCCTCTGTTTGACATCAGCAGTTTTCACAACAGCTCCTGAAACCAGGAGACAAGTACTTCTCTATAAGTATACTTAATCCCTGAGGGTATTTGGAACAGGGAGATGTGGTGAAACTGATAATAGGATTGTGAACTTCATCAACAACTCTTTTTTTTTAAACCTGTATGAAGAACAAGTGATAAGGAGTATTTAGCACCCGGGAGCTCTGGCTTGCTCCAGCTGAGCACACTGACTGGGACTACTTCCAGGCTCTCCCAGTCCTAAATATTCCAGATGTTTCATTATCATATTTCCCCACCATTCACAATACAATTATGAGCTTCATTTGCTGCTGGGAACCAAGCAAAGCCTAAAGTTGGAATTTTCAGTCACACGTGGGTTTGGCTGACTGAATACAAACTTCAGGCTGCTTTTCAATATTTATTTCTAATGGATTCTGAATGCTTCCACTAATTCAGGAACTCAACTGATTAAAACAAGAGAAGGAGGACTTATTTTGCTAAATGTAATTCCTGCTTAGGGGATTTACTGAGCACCCCTTATAGCTGGAGGAGGCAATGGGATTGGGAGCGTTTAACGTCTTACAGCATCAAGCCACAACCGCTGTCTAAATGCCTCCAGGTTAATGCCCTGAGGGCAGATGACAGGGCTGGCCTGTGTCACATCCCTAAATGCATATAGGGCATTATATTTAGGGTTTAAAGGTATGAGATTTAGTCCTTATACACGTGAGAGTAGGCTGTTACATCTGAGACAAGCTTTTATCTTTACACGAGAGTCACATGTAACTACAGCTACAATCCAGGGTGTGGTTTCTGGTTCTGTAATTGCATTACTCAGACTTAGGAGATAGTTACAGAACACACCATACTCATCTTCCCAGGGGCTTGTAATACAGCAGTACCAGCTGTAGATAGGCAGCAGTATAAAACCTCACAAGAGGAGAATCTGTAGTTTTTAAACTGGCTTCTAGCCATTTTGATAATTGCTAGTTGACAACTGAACTGCTAGAGAACAACAGCTACTGTTCTGGATTTCTCTGAGCAAAAATGGTATTATTTTTCTATAGCTTATTTTACAGCATAATTTCCCAGCATTTCCTAGATGAGACAAAGCATCTCTATGATGCTCGTGGCTCTTCACTCTCATTTTGATCATTTTATATGTGAAAGAAGTAGAAGACTACAGACACAATTCTTGCAAGAAATACAGTCTAATCTTTGATTTCACATTTACAGCCAAAATTAGTTTAAAAAATAAAAGACTACGGCAGAATATTTTCTTTTTAAAGTTGTGAGGGACAGCTGTGCTTATTCATTACTCTTTGGGCCACATTTCCCTGATTTCTTTCAATTTGTCTTTCACACTGGAATCCTCTTAGCCAGTATGTTGCTATTTAGGCCTCTGGCCTTCACAATTCCGAACAACTTTTAAGTTAATACTCCTTTATAGATGTGTTTCCTCACATCCATCCCCCACCAGGACCCCAGGGAGAAAAACATCAAGCTCTCAAAAGTTGTTCTGTTCTACTGTAGAGATGACAACTGCATTGCAAAGATTCCCTGCCGAGCTCTGAGCATTGCCAGAAAATTCAGAAATTCCTTTACATCCCTCTAGTCCTGCTGGTTTTATTCCATTTGCTGCCAACATCAGGTAGTTTTTACAAAATGAACAACGGAGAAAGGAGATACAATTTTTACCTTTGGAATTCACCCATAGAAGCAGCAAGCCAGACAAAGGAAGAAAGATGCATCTAATGCAGCAAACACTGAAGTAGCGTTGTTTAAAAAAAAAGACAGCAAACCAAGAAAGTCCTTTTGGTTGAATATATATATAAGTTGGTTTTAAATGTCCATATTTCTTTTCGCTGAGAGGGATTGTTCAGCATGACTGAGAGTTGCATGCAGTTTTAATGAACATTCAATGCATATAGATTTTTCAGGAAAAATATAGCACTTATTAGGTTTATAGCATCCCCAGCTTTTGGTGACAGTCTTCTGTGGAAAATATTTTGAGATATCAGTTCCAAATGTTCAGGTACTGATTTCTTTCTGAGCTATATATTTTTCTGCCACCTCTGTAACAGGAAGACTTGGACTTAGTAAAACACCCCATTTGATTCAAAGCTAACTACTTTCATAATTCTGCATTGCATCGATGGTCTCTTTAGTTGTGGGTCAAAGAAACGACTTTTTATTGTGATTTTTCCAGTCAGCCAGTGAGCCAAAGACTCACATGCCAGAACAGACAGATGCAGTCTGGATAGGAACATTTACAAGGGTATTGTCATAGCATTTACGCTGGTGCCGGTGCCAAATGAGCAGAAGTTCCAGCAATTCTCCTGCTAAATCTGTGTTTCAACACTGCTTTATTCAGATCATCATGTAAGGTGATCATTATTCCAGACCATTCTTGTATCTTTTTCTAAATAATGATATTAAATCAATATATAAACATGGTAGGAGAAATGTCAACACTGCACAATAGCTACTGCAACAGGATGTGTCCCTAAGAGGCCACAGCTGAGATTTATTGGTCTCCAGTGTAACTCCAACTCAGCAGTTTCAATAGAGAATATTTCCCATCCCACTACACAGAGTACCTATTGTTTCTAGGTATGATACTCTGTATAAAAAAGAGAATAGAGGGCAATACACATCAGGGCAAACCTCCTGGTAGTCACAAAGTGAAACAGAAATATCTAATTTTAGTTCTGTAACAGCATTTCTGACTCACTGAACATGTAATTCTCAGAAGATGAATTTCAAGTGTTGATAGATTTATTGCAAAGTAAAATTAAAGATCAAAAACTGTCCCTCATTGCTATTTTATAGATTTTTTCCTAGGAGGATTTATAGAAATCATACTTGAAGCAGACAGCAAGTGATTATCTGGAGTTCAACTACTACATTGAACAGAACACTACTGTGATAGCAGGTGCTCTGCTGCCTTTTGGGCTGCACTATAAAGAGCAGAAAAGTAGCAGCAAAAAAAAAGAGGATGTCCAGCAGAGAATCCTAAGGACACTGAAGGGAGATGCAAACTGAAAATTCATAAAACGCTCTCAGCACAACATCACACCTGCCCTGAAGTGTGAGCCCAGGAGAAGAAAGGTAGCAGTTTCCCAGAATAAAACTTTCCCCTCCAGATCAGTTGAGATCCTTTCTCCAGGCTGCTGAAATCCCTGCCCGTGGGAGTATTCGGCACCATCTACTCCCAATGGAGAAATGAAGTGCTGACACGTTGATGTGAACAGCAGAATGGTTTTTGGGGATGTATCTCATGAGGCAGTTGGAGGAAGCAAATCAATGTCTCAATGTGAGCTTGGTTTTCTCCAAGCTGAAAGGTCAGAGAGTCAGCAAAGATGCTCATCTGACTTAAGAGTGGCACTAGAGCACTACACAAGCAGAATAATACAAATTCCACAAAATTATATATATATATTTCTTAGAGGATATTCGCTGCAAGGTACAAGTGATGTACAAAACAAAGAAAGACTTTTTATATCTGTTATATATAAGGTCAGCTAAGGTGAGCACAAGGCATATCATAACCTCAAAAGCTAGGAATTACTAAGAATTACTATATCACATAGCCTGGAAATTAAAAGCCACTTTCTTAATGGTACAAAAAAACCTTGGAAAGAAAGTCCTCCTTCTCTTGGCTCCCACAATATTTGTAACAATTTAAAATGTCATCTATAATTTGCTCATCTGGTGGTATCTGTAATACTCCTCATTAGAGTTAAATGGCTAACTTGATATAGTCATAAAGAAGTCATGCTTGGTAATAGGAGTTCTAAATCAGACAGCTACAAGACAAACAAAAGGCCATCTTTTGTTCTTGATCCTTGTCTTGTACACAGAAAACCAATCGTGCACAGAGCTTTTGGTTCATAAATAAACCATGAAAGTTCAGACTGAAATTTCAAATTTAGTCACAAAATGAAAGCACTTGATGCATTCATTCTGAGTGTCTCTTGTCTACATTTACTCTCAAAAAGCTCACATTTGCGCAGAAGACAATGCCTTGTTTTAATTAACAATTCATTTCCAGCTATCTTTGTGTATGGAATGTGCATATTTTTACATTTCCAATCTTTAAGAGAGTTTCTAAAAGCTCACAGCCTCTGGTAATGTCAGGATATTTACAGAGAGCAAAAAGATATATTCAAAAGCCTGTATATAGAAATAATATTCAGTTAAACTATATTGTCACAGACAATAGAGAAATAAAAGGTCAGCATTTGACAAAAATACCAATACCAAACAAAACCCTTTGGAGAAAATAGAAACAGCCTCAGCAGGTATATCAGGAGTTATTCCTCTACTTTTCAGAGAACAGGAGCATGAAAAAGAGAGGGGTTTTTTGCAACACTTCCAAGATAACACAGTAACATTTGAAAGGAGATGGGCTTTCATGTACTAAGATATAAGTTCTCAGTCTACCATAGCCAAACTGTCTTCAAACATTGGCACTGTTACTGACCAAAAAACTTATTCTATTAATGAAATGAGGCAAAATGTGTGTAAAAACTCAAATGTAGCTGATGAGTGGACAGTGCAATTGAGAAAGGAATGTGTGAAAATTGTTCCAAGCTATCCTTTCCACTTCACTGACCAGGAATCAACTGCTTGAATTTTTCTTGGCTGCCAATGACTCCACAGGCATTTCATGCTAAGGTGTGAACAGGAGGGGGAAAAAAAAATCCTGATCTTGCTGTGGACACTCTTAGTTCAGCTTTTAGATCAACCACAGCTTGGCAGGGTTTCAAACAAGGCTGCCTTGTGACCCAGGTGACACCCTCCCTCCCTTCCGGGGAAGCACTGGTATTTTCCGATCCTACTGGGCGATTGACATAATTATAAGTAATTCTTCCTCCCCCTGACCAGGTAGTGCCTACACCATGCCAGTACCACAGGTTGCCTCACTCTTGGAAATCCTCATTCCCTCATCTCTGCCGGGTGCTCTCTGGCACTGATCTCTTGGGACAAAGACACAAATTCCCCCCTTTGCTTTCCGACTCATGAACACCTCCCCATAGGAAGGAGTGATTCGATTCACTCTTTATGAATATGCAGCTCTAATTAGCTAATAAGGATGTTTCTTGGAGCCTGAGATTCTGGCAGTTGCTCTGGTGTGTTATCTTACCTCAGTAACTTCCCTGTAGCAAACTTGGAGTTGAAGCACATGTCACTGGGCCTCTCACTGCTGTCACCATCTGCGGCAGCTTCTTTTATTCCTCAATTATGCTCATGCTGTCTGGGCTGTAAAAAAACTTCCAGTCCTTGCCAGTCTAAGCATATGCCTGTGTATTTATTCAAGTAATTTTTAACGATCTGAGTTGACAATGCCATCTTTCATATCATTTCACTGGGGTTTCATTAATATGAAGTGTCTCACGCTTAATGGGAAAGAGTGAAGCTGGGCTAAAACTTCCTTATTTACAGGGTTTTCAAACTGAAATGAAGCAGCAGAGTGTTTCAGTGAATATAAAATTCAGAGTGCCGACTGATAGACTGATTTCAGTCAATCATAGCACTGTCAACTAGAGAAGCTATCTAAGGCCACTCTCTGTTCGTAAATACAAAAAGAGACAGGATAGTGAATTACTGCAACACTACAACAGCAAAACTTTCCCTGTGCTGGCTCAGTTGCTCTCCTCAGGGAGTAGAAAACAAAGATAGATAGATAGATATAAATATATTTGATACATATATGTATGTTTGAGACTCCACAACTTGTTCTCTATACCCAGGCTGATACCCACCTCACCCACCCCAGGATGCAAGAAATACCCGAGCCCTCTCCAGATGTTTGTCAGCCACATCCTGGGCTAGTCCTTGGTACAAGTGGCAGACATGAGTGAGCTGCTGCACCCTTTTCCCTCAGCTAGGAGTCTGCTAATTCTCTGATAAAAAGCACATTTACTGCGGCTGTCTGCAAGCCATTCGGAGAATGGTAACTCATCCCTGCTCTTTCACTTGATCAAGATTGATTTTGATGTTCAAGAACAGTCTGTGGTAAATGAATGTGCTCTTGTGGAAGGAGACACCAGCAGAGTATAGCACTGCACTGCACAATTGAGACAGATTTATTTTTTTATGGGACCTCTGAGGAGAAATATTTCTGACAATAGCTGTCATGCTGTTGTCAGGCTGCTTAACCTCCACAGCATTAGGTTACTGTGTCCTGGACTCGGGGGGAGATTTGGTTTAGCTTTGACTGCACAGGACAGACTGGTGCTAGACTTGACATCCCAGCTGAAGAGGCACAATCCGTTAACTGCAGCAAATATACATCCAAGGGGTTTTCTATGTACCAGAAGCCAGTTTTGAAATACAAGTAGCATCATTTACATCCCGAGAAAGTAATCACAATGGAAGCTTCATGGAAAATACAGCTGATGATTTAGCAATTTTTTTGCATATGAAATCTTAATTAAGATGTTTTGAGAATTAAGAATTTCTCCATAAGAGCCATTTGCTGTTACCAGCTGCTTTTACTACTTGGTCACAGATATTGTGCTGTAGATACCCACAGAGTTTTTATTAAACAAAATTGCTACACTACCAGCCAAACTAAGCTGCTGTAAAAAGTGTGCACTCACCACCTTTTTAATTACACTGCAGACATCCTCAAACTGGTAGTTAACAACTGAATTTTGTGATTCTGTTGAATTACAGAAACAAAACCAGAGAACTTGATTCTCTGATGAGGAACCTGCCAACCTCAGCACAAGTGGACTGCAAAACACTGTGTACTTTATAAATATTATACACTCCTAAAGCATATATTTAAAAAGGGTGTATAAAGTGAGTGAATAAGTACATCATTTTCTTTTTTTTCTTCAGTAGATGCTTTTTACTTTCTAAGTATGCAAAAATAAATAAAGTGGGTAAAAAAATTTCTATAGGAGAGGGTGAATGCCTGCTCAAGCAGAACAGTACAGAGAATATCTGATACCAGTGATGTGCTGGCTATCAGAAATAGAGTTTTCAGCTCCTTGTCAAACAGGGCAAGTGCTAATCACTGTCATTGATATAAAAATGAAATTAAATCCACCGAAGCAAAGAAGAGTATAGAATACTTGCAAATATTCACAAAAGAGCTAATTTATACAAATGTAACTGATGTGGCCCATTATGCTAAAACATTTTGTTAAACAGTAAAGATAGAAGACGAGGCCAGATGGGACCCTGAGCTATCTGCTCTAGTGGAAAGTGTCCCTGCCCATGGCAGGGGGTTGGAACTAGATGGTCTTTAAGATCCCTTCCAACTCGAATCATCCTATGATTCTTTGCTAAGAATGAGCTTTTAGTTGTCCAAGGCAGCTGAACTTCTGATTAGGTCTAGAAGTAATTACCTACTAATGCACCTACTTTCTTTATTTTTCATTTTCATGTTTGTAATTACAATGTATTTGCAATATTAGAGTAGAAAAGTCCATTCTCCACACTAACAGTACCCGTCAGAGAATTAGGAACATCTTTTAGGAGCACACTCATAATACCTCAATTTTAAGAATTTCTCCCTGAAGGCTTCCAAACTGTGTAAATGAAGGGACAGTAGCATAATCCTCTCTAAATGGGTTTATATGATGCTGCTAATGCTGCTTTTATATGATGCTGTTAATGCTGCTTTTGGAGCATTAACATACTTTAGTACTTCAGATGAGATCATTCCGAAGCTGAAAGGGCGTGCAGAGGCCGTGTCTAGGTCAGGGACATGAAGTTATTTTGCAACCACACTGCTATTCCAATTCCTCACCTACTATTGTCATTGTCTGATAAGCGACCATCTACTCTTTTTAGGGATTAAAAATAAGGACGTAAACATACTCTACAGGTTAAAAAAAGGGTTTTATTCTGGAGGTAAGTACACTCAGATTCTGAACCCTTTGTTGCAAAGAACATGCAGCACAAGAGACTCGGAATGAATTTTGGGTCAAGGATACAGCATAAAGACCATTTATGACCAAAGTGCTAAAAGAGTTCTACTTTGACACCATTAACTGCAGAAAGGACTCAAATCTTAAGGTTGTAGCAAAAAAATGACATAATAAATTCAAGGGTATCAAGTGTTTATATTATGGTGGAAATCAAATGTTTGTGTTACAGGAAGGGCTAAATTTACTCTGGCAGCATTTAGAACAGTGGCTGGAGAGAACTCGGTCAAGAAAATAAGTCCTAAAAGTATTTTTCAATCATAAACTATCGTGATCTGTTGCTTTCAAACCTGCCATCCAGTATGATATGTTTTCATTATTTAATATGTACAGGTCTGATCACAGATGATGAGAAAGTAACATCAATCTGCTTCAAAACAAACCCAATCACAAACCTCCAGCTACCCTTTGTGACATTTTTGTTCCATTAATTCTCTGCCTCATCATCTTTCTCTCCTTTTACACGGTAGAATCACATATATTGTTATGGTGGAATTAAATATATTTCAGCATTTCATGGTTATAAAATCTTTCATTGTTTTTAATAGCCTTTGAGCAAGGTGTTTAACAAGCAAGCCAAAGAAAAACAAAAATCCTAAGCAGAATTAAAGCTTGTATGATTATACACGAACCATGAAAGAATCTATATGAAAACATTAAACTGAGGACATGAATTTTGATCACATAATGTTTGCCCCATATTTATAGAACTCAAATCCTGAGATTTTCATCCTAATCTTCAATAAGAGTTAATAGTGGTGAAAATGCATTACAAACTGTCTTCAGTGCCCAAGCTGTCATCCTTCATAAACAAAACCAGAACAATCAAAATAAGTCATTTAAGAACTAATACTATTATTAAATGGTTCCGAAATTAAGTACCTAGTAAGAGACTTATACCGATTCATTTATTTAAATACATATCTCATTTTTCAAAACTGTATGCAGAATTTTATCTGATTCTGAAATAACAGGTCATCTGAACAGTCACCCTCATTCAACATAATTCTACCTTTGCCAAACAATACCTTCCTTAAGGACTTTCAAAAGAAGAGTAAAACCATCTTTACTGTGAAAATAAGCAATTTGGACTCTTGATCAGGTAATGTAAAACAAGAGGAAACAACAGGCAACTCTTATGTCCCCCCAATAGTTTTGGTAAACATTTCTATTGTATTCTTTACAGGTGTGCCAGTTCCTTTCTGTGCAGAAAACCACAGTTTCAGGACTTGGAAATGATCTTAAAACTCTCACAGAATTGTATCTGTAGGATATGATCAGGTTCTTATGCATTCAGAGCTTTTTTCTAGCTCTGTCAGAGATTTCTTTACCTTTTAAATTGCGTTTATTCCTTTGCCTGTCTTTTTCTCATTCTAAATGTCTGGTGAGTGTCTGCCCAATCTAGAAAAAAGCTCCACTAACAAAAATATGGGGCTAATGGGACCTAATTCCTTTTCTGGCCACACAGGTGTACAACTGGGAAGTGCAGGATTTAATAATGATATCTGGAACAAGAACAACGTCTGCAAACACTGGGAAAAATACACATTTCTTCTATGTTCCAGGCAGGTAGAGCACAGATCATACTATTTTAACATTGGAATCTGCATCACTTCCTTTTAAAAAAGAACTTGCATCGTATTCCAGACACAGTTATACTTCCAGTTGTCTTTTACACATAAAGTGTCATCATACACTTTTCTGAGTCTCATTGGTCAAAAGTGAAGACGTACTAAAAGAAAGAACCAATCCGTAGACTGATCTCATCCCAGAGATCAGCCATTTTTTGCTCTGGAATTGAAGGCAGACTGCTTCAAGGTACTTGAATATCACCTTCTGCATGAGGCCAAAATACTTCCGTGTTGCCACATCCGTGTACATTTTATTACTGAGAAACTTTAGTGATATCAAGATACAACAGTTAAGGCACAACAGCTTCTGGAAACAGCTGAATCTGTCTGGGTTTGGTTTTTTTTTTCTTTTTTTCTTTAAATAAACAGGAACTTTTAAGCTATGCCCTGACTCACTCCATATTTTGCTCTGGTCAATGCTGCCTTTGCTATATTAATATCAATGAATTAGTGTTTTGACTCTTAGGACAGCACAACTGGGAGTACAGAAACCTCTCTCACGGTGACAGAGTTAAAGGCAAAGATAATACAAAGCAGATCCAAGCAAAACTGTCAAAAGCAGAATTCCCAACATCTAAAAACATTTGTGACAAGCATGCAAAAAGTTAAATCCTTGTCTCGAGCGTTGTAGCTGAAGCCATCATCTGAGGTTAAATAAGAACAGCTGTTAATTTCACTGTTGGTTACCCTACTGCTGCACCTATAAAACAGTAGTTTCTATAGGACAGGCTCAGAAACAGCTGCCTTGTAACAGCTTGCCTTTTCCGGTTAACTCGGCACAACGTTTTGTGTTCTGCATTTCCTACAAAGACT
This sequence comes from Falcunculus frontatus, assembly GCA_013398115.1. Classification (NCBI taxonomy): domain Eukaryota; kingdom Metazoa; phylum Chordata; class Aves; order Passeriformes; genus Falcunculus; species Falcunculus frontatus. The sequence continues at coordinate 948,889 of VZRV01008985.1, forward strand.
ATCCTGTATTCCTCCTCACTGATAAACCTCTGATTTTTCCACATAAAATACTACCATCACCTCTCAGTTTATTTCATTGCTTTTCCTAAACAGACTGCAGAGTTAGTCTGAGTTCTCTGAATGTTTCGTGAAACAAAACCATAAAAATTGTGTAGCAGGAGGTGAGGAACCCCTACCACTTCAAACAATAACATCATATGCTGGGAGGAAATGAGGGAGCAAAATCCATCATTTACACATCATGTGTGCAGTAAACACACATTTAAACAACAGACAGCACATTAGTCATCAATTGTTTATTTTGAAAGTGATCTGATCTCCTGGAATTTCACTTGAACTAGTACCAGAGGTTTCTCTAATTCAGCACATGCATTATCATGGCAATATAGCAACCAATAGCAAGTAATTCTGTTGCTATGTGTATGTTATGATTGGGGCTCGTGATACTGAAGTCAACATAAAAGGAACTGAAGTTATGGCAGAGAAAATACTTCAGTAGTAACTCTCTGCTGAAGACTACCAAACAAATTTAAAATTGCCAGTTGCTAAATCCAGTGATTTCACAAAGTTCCTTGACACAAACTAAGCAGAGATGAAAGAAATCCTGCAGCTATTCCCCAAGATTTTTCAAATCATATACCATTATGCAGTCAAAGGACTCATCCCTTTGGTAATGCAATTCCAAATTATTAAGAAGTCAATCAAATAAGTGCTAAAAAATAGTTTCTATATATTCACAATGGACTTATTAAAAGATGACAATTGCAAAGAAAGAAAAGAGTGCAAAATGTCACATCCGAGCCTTCTATCACAAGGAGATATATTATGTAACTCGTTCATGAAAGGATCAGAACCTTAAACAACCTCTAAGTAGTTAGTTGTCTCCCAGACCTCCTTCTTCTTACCAACCCTGCTCTATATTCCCAGCTGGATTTACTATTTACAGTTAAATCATCATTATTGTTCCAACATTAAAGAGTGTTGTTATCTTGCTCAAAATATGCATTCCCTATGTATGCTCCAAACCTTTTGACTTAAGAGGGGAAAAAAACCTTAATTTCACATCCTCCTCCTCCTATTAGCCTGCAGGAATCACACTAGCTTATAGAGAATGAGTTAGATTTGACAGAATTGTTTATTAATTTCCAGTCATAATTTGCATTTAGATGTGTTAAGTACAGTAACTTTGCACAAATTCTTGATAGTAAAATGGGTCTTGCAGAGCTTTCACCAGAGATGCTTTGGAAGCTGTCCCACTTGGCTTTGGGAATGAATCCATAGGCTTCAGACTGAGACAGCTTCTCGAGGGACCACACGTGATGCAACAGTTACTGAGAGTCAATAAACAGAAAACCTTACAGTGCCATTTCAATGCAAATGCTTCTCAAACTGGGATGCAATTTAACCACCCTATCGACATTTAAGTGGATATAAGACACAACCCAGGGAGGGTAAATGTGAATATTCATGCTGATTGCCTTTTATCAGCTTTTGTCTCCTTCTTTGCCGTTTTTCTCCTATGCAGTAAAGTCTTCCTGTATTAACACTGAAATCTGTTATTCCATCAACATAAGGATGAAAAAATGAGGAAGGGAATGAAAGAGGAGTAGAACACTATGAACTCAGCCAATAAGGGCTTAGGTGCTTTACTGTAAATTACTTCTTGGGCAAGCCTTCCAGTAGCTGCTTCCTTGTCTGTAGCCAACTCTGTCTGTATTTCATCATAATCTTGTAAGAATGAACAACTAAAGGTTCATGAGTCAAAGGAGTTTGGGTAATCACTAACAAAGAGCTTGATAAGAGGTTCCAAAGGATGCAAATACGATATCAAAATAGTAGCTCAGGTTCTGAAAGCTGGTCTACCCTGATGATGCTGCTTCCAGTTCAAGACTGAGAGCTCATTCACATTTCCTCACCACTGTCAGATGGGCACTGCCTAAAGGAATTGTGTTCTCATTTATCAGAGATATATACCTGACTTTATTAGGCTTGTAATAAAAAACTACAATGAGCTTTGATGAAACAGAATTTTCTGTTTAAATATTGATCTTGTATTGGTCCATAAAACTACCTCACTATATGTTTTCTCATTATTTTTAATTATGTATAAAATGCAAGATATAACACCACTAGAAAAAAGTAAAAAAGTATAGATGAGAAGAAAGACTTACGCAGAAAACATGAACATAAAAGCCTGAGAAGGGAAAAATTGGAGGTAAAAAACAGATCCTATGTAAATCAAGAGCTCACAGTTGTATTGTGGACACTGGAACTCCCATGGTACCATTGCATAGCTCTGTGTGCTCATTTTGAGAGGTAAAAATCTTAGCACTGCGTAATTTAAAAAAAATAAAGCCAAGTTTTCCCCTTCATTTTTATTTTTAAGTTGCACAAACCAGGAAGATTTGTGGAGCATAAAGCCATTTTGAATAGGCTGCTTAGCTGGTACTCTAATACATCAGCTGCTGGGGGATCTGGAGAGCAGCCAAGCCTCCCAAATTCAACACATTCAGCAGCTCTCCCTGTTCTTTCTCCCAGCACAGGAGGACAACAGCTACTAAAACTGAGAGTTCTCACTAATACATCTTTCATAAAGTTTGCTTTACAAAGGCCCTCCCAGCCTATTGAGGATATTTAAAGAGCAGATCAGTATTTCAAGATGTCCTGAACTGGTGAATTTTGTTGTTATTTTGTTTTTAAACACTTCAGTTCAATAGCCCAGTGGGAAAGGTCAGGACAGCTGGCCATATTTTTTGGCATTACTTTCATGAATACAGTGAGATGTTACTCTGTTTCTCCTCAGCTAGAAAGGGAGATGCCCATGAAACCAGAAATCCTGTCATAGATGTACCAGCACTGTCTAAAGATCAATTTTTTATCTGTCAAATTCCTTTATAAGAAAAGCTGTCTTAAAACTTCTATTTTATAGAAGCTTAAATTTAAACATGCCTGTGTTGAGGTGATTTCCCATAGCTCAGTGAACAGCGATGCCTTGTAGTGTGTCAGTTAAAGCTGAAACAGCTCAGTAAGATCTTTGGAAAATGAATGGAACAGCACAGGTCTGTGTAAAGAAGGAATACTTTCTCCCTGTATTAGTATTTAAAAAAGAAAAATCTGCTCACTCCATTTCTTCCAGCTCACTTTCTCACAAGAACAAGTGCTATAAATATTCCTGAAAAGTGAATTTGGGAATCAAGTGCCTTAAATATTTGTCAAAAGCAAACTTCTAATTATGAAATTGTTTTAGATAAAATCCTTTTATTGCATAGATGACAACAAAGAATTTCTGCAATGAATCATTATAGTTTAAATACTGTTGTCGAAATGTTAAACATTTACAAAGCACTGCCCGTTGGCTTTTCATATGCAAGAACAAATTTGCAAATCACTGTAATGAAGGAAATAACTGAAGAATTATGTAGTATTGCACTAAATAGTAATGTTTCAAGTGTGACCTTGTGTTCATTCTGATCTGCCCATTAGGACCTGAAGGTGATATGTTGGTCCTAAGTACTTAAGGATTTATCATTTTACATGAGCATGGTTACACAGCTATATGCATCACTTATAAAAAAAATCAACTTTATGCTGCCCTAGAAATTTACATTAATATGCTCTTACAGTAATTTAATTAAATACTCATTACTAAGTACCACATCTAAATAGTGTGACTTGTACAAAATTTAATTTGGAACTATTCAGAAACAGCAGCAGAAAAAAAATTTCCCTACAAAATCCTGCTAAATCAGCATACTCCTATGAAAATGTCTATTACTGATCCCAAAGGATAAGCTTAGAGAAATTGTTATTAATTTTTGAACCCAATGCTATTATAAATATTTAGCATCAGGGGAATACTCTGAACTCTACTCCTTATTTTGCTTTGGAGACATTACCTAAAGGAACTGTTGCATTTTTTTAATGTATCAAATAATGAAATACTGATGCATTTCTCCTTTTTTCTCAAAGCAGTATGTTCCATTTAAAGAAATAATACATTTTTTCCTTCATCAATTCACGTTTGTTGTTATTTGTACATGGGTTGTCATGTTCTACATCACAAATGTTTCCACTTCTATATTGCAAACCAATAGGGAATGATGACATTTATTTACTAAATTGTTAAACTGTGGTTTACATGAGAAAGTAACTTACCTTGCAAACCTCCACTACCAACACACTGTTCATTTTTAAGTCCTGACAAGTATAAAATTAGCTGTTACAGAATTCGAGGGTTTGAGCAATAAACTGCTGTACCAGGTAAATTTACATAGCACTTTGGCTTGCTAAGAAACAACACTTAGTATTGAAGGAGGCCAAGTAAATGGCACCTTAAAAAAAAAAAATTCTTCAATGGTTATTGTAATAAATGTGCTGGAGATTTTCATTTCAGCTGCAGTTCACAACAGTAACAAGGTTTTCCTGACCATAGAAAAACTGGTTTTATTTCTCTCCAATTCTTTGGCCTAATTGCTTCATGGGCAAGTATTGGCTACATAGTGTTCACTACAGGGAAGAGAGACCAAAGTTTTCAAGCTTACCTACCTTACATAGGACAACAACATTAATTTCTAGTCAACATAATAAAAAGCTGCATTTTCCAGTGGATTGCTCCCCTGTGTACCTCTCCAACAGAATCTGACAATTTAAGCTATTCCACTGCACTGGCTTTCTCTTTGGTATCCAGGAAATTGCTACCAACTTCTAGTTTCAAAATGTTTTACGTACCATAGGCTGAGCAGCCAGAAATGTCAACCTGACTAATAACTGTCTTTCAGGAAAGTTAAAGATCTATCTTTTAAAAAATGTAGCATCAAATCCCTTGCTTTGCCCAGCAAATAAACAAAGTCGGCTCATTAAAAATAGCACAGAGGTATCCTTTGGGTTGCTTTTCTCCGTTGTAGCGTGGCCACTTTAAACTGGTGAGACAGATTTTATATTTGGTGTCAGCCACTCCCAGGGCTTTGCAGTTAGGTGTGTGGAGGATGAACAGCAGGCACTAATATGAGTATCATGACTCTTTTCAGGCAGTAGGTGAAACCTTGAAGAAAAAGTGGCTCTGTCTTCAAAAAAGTGACCTGACCTTTGCTTTGGTGGGTTTTTACTCTGCAAGAAATAAAAAGCACTGCATGCTTTCCAATGCATCCTTCCTAGCTGATAAACTATTTTGTTCTAGCACTCGGCACAAAAGGACTACATTTTATAAAGACCAATAGCATGCTATTAGTGCTAGCTAATGATAGCTCATGTGTCATACTGGAAACAAGCTTCATAGACCTGGAATATGTCATATGAATCATGAACAAACACGTAATTGGCCCAGAACCTTTGATATGCTTACCAATTAAACGTAATTCTCATTGAATTTAATATATTTAATTTTACAATGACTTTGCAGTTCTTTGGATATCAAAGGCATCACAAATCCAGCATGCTTATCATTTATGACACTTCTGCTCTGAGAATTTCTTGCAGCATGCAAAGAACTCTCTGTAGGGTATCTGTGATGTGTTGCACAAGGAAGCTAATCCAATATTGACCTGACCAGTAATAAAATCTGTTTAGAACCTGCAATAGTACATAATGGTTTTACCTGCAATTGATGAAATGTTCCTTAAACAATCTGTAGTTCAGTATAAGCAATAGCGGGGGTTTACTTGACACAGAATACACTGCTAGTGAAGGTAATTCTTTTATATGATGTCTTAGCAAAGAACCCCTTCTGTTAATAGACTTTTAAGGATTTAAATATATTTAAGTCCAGTGTAAAATACTTCTTTTATGGAGCCAGATCCTGCAGTCTTTGCACAGCTAAAACTTCCATGGAAATCAATGGGAGCTTTTAAAGTACAATAATGAGGACCTGCCCAGGGTCACTGGCACAACACAGCTCTGCTGCGATGCTTTATGTGTAAGCTCCGACCTTCTCTGTCACTTGCAAGAGGCAGAGATCAAAATAAGACCAAAGATCAAGATACAGAAACCTGTGTGAATTCAAGATGATGAAGACCCTCATTAAATAAAAAGAATGGCATCAAACAGCATGGCACATAATGTTGGTGCACTTTTTGTTTGGCTAATGTTTATAAAATAATGTTAAAATATCTTAACTTTGTCCAGAATATTTACAGTGTATTAAGTGAATTTTAAGAAAAGTGACTTTTAAAAAAAAATCCTTACAGTAAGTTCAACAATAATGATCATTTTGGGGAGAGCTGTAGCAATGCCTACGATGGCAGAATTTGGCTCCATATGTTCTGTTAGCGAAAACCCAGACTGTTTATATGATGTAAATTGCTTTTAAAATGTTACTAGAGCTATAAACTCAGTGGGTCCAGATTATACATTCAAATTTCAGGGAGAGTTTGCCTCAGTGAACAACAAGGAGCTGTGCTTTATTTGAAAACTCTGCGTGATGCTATTTTTAAGAAAAAAAAACAAAAAAGCCCGTGAAGAGGTATTTTGGATATAAACTTTTGGATAAATAAAATTAAATCAAGGGACTGATCCTTCAATCCTTGCTACTCTGGGGATCCTATCCTGCAGAAGGTTGGCACTAGGGGAACTTCCAGCAGGCCTTGGCCCAGCAGGAAAATGCCGGATTCCTGTTGACTTCATTGGGGCAACTCTAACGAGCCACCAGACCACGGCTAGACCCCAACTGCCTCCTTAACCATTGGGTTGACGGACCATTTGTTATATCATTATTATTATTATTACTATTTTTAAACAGTGTGTGTTCTGCTTCCAACCGAGCTTCGCTTCCAGGCGCAGGCGCGGCCGGCGTCCCGCCGGGCTGGGTCGGGTGCGCGTGCGCGGGAGGCGGTCGGAGCCCGCTGCTGACTTGGCGCCATTGTTGGTTTCGCTGTTGTAGGGCAAAGGCGCTAGGGCGGCCGATAAGGCTGTGGCCATGGTGATGAAGGAGATTCCGAGGGAGGAGTCTGCAGAAGAAAAGCCCCTCCTCACTGTGGCATCCCAGGTGGGCGGAGCGCGGGGCTCTGAGGGGGCCGCGGGCGCTGCGCGAGTCCCCAGGCCCACTGGGTGACCCATCCCGCGCCAGTGGCGTCCCAGTGCTTCACTGAGGGAGGGAAGTAGCCTGGGGTAAATAATGGGGGTTTAGATGTTCTGACATGAAAATTTAAACAAAAATGCATTTTTTTCCCCCCAGTTCAGTTACCAGAAAGTTGTTTAAAGATAGTTTAAAATCTCTGTTCTAATTCATGCCATCAATTGTCATGCCATAAATACTCATTTGCAATTCATATATAAAATATTCCCATTGGTGCGTATGTAAAATAAGAAAACCAGCTCACATTAGTGTCATTTCCAATATCTCAGATCCCACTCCTAAGCTCTCACTGGGGTTCTGCTCCTGGTCTGGATCAGAATATGTGACTTTGCACATCTCGTTGCTTTCATTTCTACACCTTCAGTCGAAGGAAGAACGTATGTCCCCACACTAAACCTTACACATACCTTGGAGTAGCCACCAAACACTTGGTGGTTCCATTCGTTTCTTAAAGACAATGACTGAACACTACTGTAAATCACAGCACTCTCATACTTGAGTGGATTTTATTCCCTCATGTTGCTCACGTACATGAATTTGTTCCCCAGGCAAGTGCATTTATTTTACTGCTGGTATTTACTGCACACAAATACTTCCAGCTCATCAGGAATGGAAATTGCTGGAAGCTGTTTTTACGTGAGAGCCTTAAACAAAATCCACAGTCCTATTTTATTCCTCTCATGATTTAGGATAACAGCTACTGTACTTTAGAAAGTTCTAAAATGCACACACACCAGCACGTACTTCTCTAGGAGAGCATCACAGATGTGCTGCACTAATACACATTCTAGAAATACCATCTACTAATTTGGAAACCAGGTCTGGCACCTCCTCCTCAGCCCCTGTTGAACACCAGGTTTTGTTCATGGTGAACTCCAATGTCTATGAAGAAATTGCACACAGGAAAAAGATGCTCTGTTTAAGGCATCATTTCTAATTTTCTACTAAGCGATTAACAAACAATTAGAAACCCACATAAAATGCCACCCCCTCTAAACCTTCACTGCACCCCCAAAAAAATTGACATGCCAAACTTCCATTGGCTTCAACAGGGCCGGGAGTTCAGCCTGGGTTCATTAAATGTTTAACACACCATTTGTAGTGGCTGTCTGTCAGTCTCCTCAGCAATAGTCTATGATAAATTTATGAGTAAAATGCTTGTGTCTGTTAGTCAGTGTAATTTCTTCCACTAAACACAAATACCTACTTCCCTGCTATGCACCAAAGGGGTGCAGAAGCCAAAAGGAAGCAGAATCAAGTGAAAAAGTGAGTATTTTCCATAGCCATCTCTGCATCATGTATGTGTGATGTGCAGCTGTACGACCACGTTGCATACGTCATTTGTCCCCTAAGTGTCTGGCTGAAGTGTTGGTTTGAGATGCTGTCACTGCAGTGTGTCCGTGTGAACCCCTCATCCCGACCATCCATGCAGGATAACGCTCTGCTGTGTCAACCATCCCCATCCCAGTGTCTGTCTCTGCTCTTTACATGATGAAACAGATGGATGTGGTTGCTGCTCACAGGGTGGAACAGGTTCCAAATTGACTGCAAACTTCCCAGATGGGTCAGGAGAGTAAAGCTTGGTCTTTCCAAAGTTCTCACCCACCACCAAACCCAGTGTGGGCAGATCCACATCTCAGGAAGAATTAAGTACATTGAGTATCTATGCTGCTCCAACCTTAAGGCTACCTAAGCAAAAAAACCTGCAAGTGAAATGCAAGGATCAAGCCCAGACAGAGGAGCACTGGCTTTTCATAGAGAAAAAAAAGGAAATCTCCCATTTCCAAAATCCTTGATGAATGGAGGATTAATTATGTCTGACTGTGGACACAGACTCCACAGGAAGCATAATTGGAATCTGATACACAAAGAGTCTCTAGATCTGCTTTTTGATAGTGATAATGCACATAGGCCCCTGAATCTGTATTTTAAAATGTGTCTCTTTGCTCTCTTCCTCTGGAAAACATTAAAAACATATCCAGCACAGAACAAGACAGATAAATAGTCACATTTTATTGTAATGCTCCTAGCAAAGCCCAGCTTGTAAAATCTTTTGACATAAATACTATGAATTAAATTTAAATGAAGTTTCCAATTCCCAGATTATTTTATATAATCAGATACGGTTTTATATCATCAGATCTGGAGGCAAATCTTCAAATAACATGAACCAAAAAAAGTACTGCAGACTCCTGTGGGGCTGTGGCAGTAGATGGCAACTGGGAATCTCAATCACCATTCCAGCAGTAATGAGTGTACTACAGTAAGCAGAGGGGTATTCCTGGCAATTGAATAGACCTTTCAGTATCTATTTTTTGTAATCCTGTCTTCCTGTCTCAATTACCTTCCATAAAAGTCACTTTCTTCACACTTACTGGTGTGAAAAAGGATTCAGTAGTTGCCAAATTTAATACTTTAAGCATCAAGAGAGTGATCTTTCAGTTCTAATAGGATTTTGTAAAATGTAACTCTATCCATGTTGCTGTCTCCCTTTATCTTTTAAAATATAATTCATAAGAGACCAGGACAAATGAAAAAAAGGTATTTTTTTCATATGAATAAAACCTAGAAAATGTGTAAGAAAGCTTGCTGAAGGTTCAAAGATTAACTGGATATTGAGCTATGAGCCAATTACTTCTACCTGAAGCAGAGCAATAAATGAGAAAAATCATGCATAAATTTGGTTTTAATTGCAAAATAAAATTTTTGTTTAACCTCTTCACAGCTTCTTTGCATTTGTCAGGAGAAAAAACCTTGCTTCAGAATTACTTTCTAATGAGAAATTTAAACCTAAATATGCCCTGAAGTCAAAGTTTAATTGTGCAGTCAGCTATGAAATTCCCAATTTACTACAGGTCAGTGAACTTCAAAGGATCTGATTCAATCACATACTTCGACCCAGACTTATACTTTAAAATATGATTAACTGCTTTATTGAGCAGTAAAAAAGTTCATGCTTAAATGCTTTGCCAGCAAAAACAAAAGGAATCTCACAGTGTCACAGGACTTATTTGTCCCAGATCCATCACACCTAATTTGGATTTCTTATCAGAGTACACAGGTTGGAAAGCTACTCATGGTAGGATCCCTATAAAGATATCAGAAAGGAAGAAGACCTGCAGGGGGGGATTCACGTCCATGACAATCCTGTGGCAAATATACTCTGGAGTTATATGGAGCAGAAATGGGAGTCCATAAAAACTTCACCAATAGGAAAAAGAAATGCAAAGGACATCTTGAAAGCTATTCCCCACTTCTGCTTGTAACTGAAAAACACAGGAGCCGCCTACTTAGAATTTACAGGACCCACACAGATATTGCTCAGAGCAGTTTTGATCTCAAGCACTTATAATTTAAAAAGTTAACCTACAGAACACTTAGGGTTTAGAATTTGAATTGGAAAGAAGAAATTTAAAAAGCTGGAATTACATTATAAGAAACATGCTGAAAATCAGCCTCCCCTGTGAGAAACGCAGGCTACAGCACACGTCAGAAAAAGAGATATGTTGCATGACTACACCCCTATTAACTCTACCAGATGCCTAAGGCTTTTTTATGGTCTATAAGGTAGTAGTTAGTATTCAGAGTAGGAACTATTATTTTTTTTAAGTGAACTTCATTTGCATGCCAATACTTAGTTGATCTGAGCACATTTATATTTGCTTAAGGGCTTGTGAGTAAAATACTCAAACATTTCCACTGCCTAAATTCCACTGTTTTGGTGTTTTGGTTTTCATTTGCTTTTATATATCTTTGGATGGATGGATGTATGTATTTCTTTACTTATTTTGGTGGTGGTGGTGTGTTTTTGCTTAGGTTTAGTTTTTTTTTTTTTTTTGCTTGCTTTGTTATGCTTATTTTATATTTGTTCTGTTCTGGGGATTTTTTGAGTTTTGGTGGGTTGTTTGGGGGTTTTTTTAATCTCTTAACAGGAGATTTTTAAATGCTTCCATTCAATTTTATAAAGGAAACAGATTAAAGATTGCTAATATTCAGCTCCCAATGTTGTTAGTAGATTTTCTGATGTGTGTATCAAGGGCTCACTACATGAATTTGATTGCATAATCACAGTTTTCCATATAAAGTTCACAGTCCCATTTGAATCAATCATGTTCATTTTAAGCTTCTTAGCATTAGGCTTGCACTGACTTCCAGCCCACTCCATAAATGTTTTCTCAGTAACGTTATAACAGAATGGAGAGTTGTTCCAGTGGATGTAATTAGCTTCCTTTTCTTTTGCACCGATCTAAACCAAAATTCACTCCATTTTAACTAAGAGAAATACAAAAAAAGGCAAAAATCATACCAGTTTTAATTATTGTCATTATCAAAGTCTGGAGTACAAGAATTCACTGTACATTCCAATCTGCCCTCTAAAAACAGTAGCAATTTCCTCACTGATCTTAGGATAACTAGGCTTGAGATCCTATTTTTTGATTCTTTTTAAAGGATTCATGATAAATTTATTAGCAGTATGTTCTATACATCTCAAATCTGATTTATTATAAAGGCTTTGAGTAGTTTATCAGGGGACACATCCTAAGTCCTACTGATAACTCTTTTTCATCGATTATTAGGACAGGGTAAATACATGAAGAGCAAAAAAAAAAAAAAAAAAGAAATACAAAAATGAATAAATGCATGCTTAGCAGTACAAATATTAATTGGTTCTTTACCTCTAAGTTAAATATTGCTCAACACTTATTGCTTTTAGGGCACTATGCATAATTTCAGCAGAAATATTCTCATGAGTACAATAAAATTGCTTTGACAATATGCTTAAAAGTCATAAATTGGCTGCTTTCCTAAAGTTATGCAGATTTCTCTGTCACATAAATTAAATACATTTTTCCATGAAATAAAAATTTCAATTTGAAATTACCATGGGAATTGATGGTGTCATATTTTTAATAAAGTAAAAAAAAATTACCATACTGTTTCATACATTGGAAAATTCCTTAGTATTCCTTAAGGACAGAAAGATTGGACAAACTTTTTTTGTGAATAATATAATACACCACTTATCTCTGGTTTTTATATTAATTAATAGGAGTTACTTTTCAGAAACTTCTTGGCTCTTCATTCATGAATACTCTAAGTGTGAATATACTGTCCTGATAAAGAGTTGCAAACCATGTGCTGCAGTTCTAGATTCACTGAACTTGCTGGTTTTTCAGTGAAATTGTGCTACTGAGTTACAATTCACGAACAGCTTATGAGTTTCAAGCTCTTCAATCTGCTGAAAACATCCCAAAGCAGCCAGACATTCCATGAGAGATTCCTAAAGGGAAAGACCATATAACAAGAACTTAACATCCTGATTCCTATGATCAGCACAGTAGCACATCCAAAACCACAGCCTTAGTCTAGATATGCTACGGAACTTAGTTTGAGAAGAAAAATCCACAGAGAGGACAAGAAAAATCCATGTGCTTTTCAAGCAGTTACAGCCCGTATGCAAAGATACGGCAGTGATCTCAAATTATCTGCGGTGATGACAAAATGTTGTCTCTGATCACTGTCGTAGATCTTCAGCCTAGATAATGATATGGGAAGAGGCTAAAACAGAAATCACCAGGTAACACCACAAAGAAAACTCATGGCCAAATGATAAATAAAATCTTCTAACACCCAGGAGGGGAAGCCACTCCATTTTAGATAACAGCTTCCTTTAACTCAAGAAAGTGCATGGAGCATGCAGGCATGAATGCAACAAGCAGATTTACAATAAATCACATTTCTGTATAGGTAAAGGCCAAACTGTCAGTCACAGTTAAAATATGACAAGAGTAACTTTCCTCCTCTTCCCCCATGGCTCTGGTCCAGCAGGAGAGTTAAGCACATGCTTAACCTTGAGTTTTACAGAGCATGTTTGAGTGCTTCGCTGGAGCCAGGCCAAAATGCAGAAGCCAAACACAACTGCCATGTTAAACCTCCTTTAACCAGACCAGGATGGACAGAGGGCAGGAGCTGTGAGATGTTTAATTTTACCTCGCAACAATACACCATAACTTGTACAGGTCAGCATGTAGAAACACAGGCAGGGTGCTGGTGTGACACAGAGATCACAACAAGAGCTGTCACCCAGCAATGCAACTGCTCTTTATGGAGGTGCAACATAAACAAAGGTTTTAAACAACACAGCTGGCACGTGAGTTCAAATATCCTGTGCAGTGTCCATGGCAATCCTCCCAGAGCTTCTCTGACTTCACACAAGCCCTGACAGCCGTAAGCCCTGGCGGGTGACTTGGTTTATGTGATTTCAGGTAAGAAATTGTCACCTCTGATTCACAGGCCACTCCACACACTTCCTATTACCTGGCAACAGAGCACTGGTTATCACCTGGTGAGCAGAGATGGTCTTCAGAGAGGCAGCAACACCAAAGTGCTCTTTGCAAGAGGGTGCAATGAATTCATCTCAAATTTAGAGCTTCCCACAATTCATGTGGGGTGGAAGTTAGTTACACCATGTGCCATGTGAGTTGATTCTCTCTTCTGATGAAAACCAAATATTTGGCTCTCATGTCAGCTTCACTGGGACATACATTCACGGTAGAGTGACAGAGGAAAAGTAATGCATCACTCTGGCACAAGGATGGTGCAAAATGCCAAGAAGTAATCCCAATTACTATACAAGAGCAAATAAAGGGTGTGAAGCAGTAATTTTGATTGCGAAATCTTCTAGAAAAGTGAGAGAAGAAAAACAAAACTCATGCAATTTAACTTTTATCACAAGACTAGAGATTTTGTCAGGACTTCCTCTGCAACCAGGAAAGGAGGTCTTCCACTTCTTACCCTGCCAAGATAATGATCCACAGACACGACTGTCAGGCCACTACTTCCAGTTATGCTCTAGAAAACAATAACCTACATTTCTAGTTGTGGTTCCCATTTATCAGTTTTTAGAAAGAGATAGGTAGTAGAAATCAATAGCTTTGTTTCCTCTTATCCCAGTGAGTGCCACCAAAAATCATGGGGTGCCAGATGTGTGCAGAGAACCTGTCTGTCAGGAAACCATTGCTCTGTATCATAAAAATAATTAGTGATTGAAATGAGCTGATGTCTCTGCCTAAGCATAACACTCACAAGCTGCTGGAATCAATCTGACTCTTTTACCTGTTTGTCCGGTCTCACCCAAAGAGCAGACAAGTTTCTCAGAGCAAAGTTCAAAAATAAAAATTTTCCAGTACAAAATCAGAGTTAGATGTTTCCTGCCTTCTCCCGTGCTCATGACCGCGTGTTCATGAGCACTCTCTGAGCTTTCTGGAGCAGCTCATGTCACTGATGCAGCTCAACCACACTCTCACCACACTGACTGGGCAGTACAGGAAAAAGTCTCGGTGCCCAGGAGCAGCTTTGCTGCTGAACTGTGCAGGGGATTACCCAGTAGTAGTTTGTGGCTTCCTAAATTAGTGCCATCAGTAATTCAGTCTTGCTCAGGTGACGAAATGGATCCAATCCAAAATCCAATCCAACTCACTTTGGTAGCGAATTACGTCTAAATTTTAGATGCCTCTTGAGCCAGTCCTTCTAAAATAAATCCCATATATAGCCAGGGGGAAAGCTAGGTGCCTTTGAGAGCCTCCTGAGGGACAACCTAAATTGGGCAGGCACAATCTCCCTCTGGAGTTGCTTTTCTAGGCATTTATCTCTCCCTATTGAACGTGAAGGGAATTTAGGCACTTAATTTAAGAGAACTAGTTCACTCTGTGCTCAAAACATAGGTGCTAATTAGCTGCCCATGCCTGACTGGAACCCCCCCAATTTAGAGACTAAATAATTTATCTTAAAGACTAGCCTTATGTTATGCCCTAGTAAAATTTAAAAAAAGAAACAAACCAGCATGCTTTGTGCACTGCAAACAGATAAAGATCAGGAATGCAGTAAGAGAATATATAAAATGGGATGGAAGGGCCATACCCTACAGTCACTGCTAAATGATCCTTTCTTTGAGTGTTTTGAAGCACTTGGGCTGATATCAGACACTTTGGACTCTCCCAGTATCTCTCCTGAAGCATCCAGAAGCCTCACTTAGATGCTTTTTGGAATGAAAAATTCCAGTAGCAGGGCTGGGGTAAGAAAACAACCTTTTCCTGTTGTGCTGTTCCCAGAAGACTCATTTGAATTTAGGAGTATCTTATACTATGGATGAGTGTCTTCAGATGTGTTGGTAGTAGGGAATATCAGCCTCCACAGACTTCACATATCCCTCAATTAAAGGAGTGCGTGGGCTTCTTCTTTAATTAAAGTGAATCTTATAAAGAAAATTTAAGTTCCTAGAGACATTATGAGAATTTATGGCACCCAGTGGCTAAATTAGCACTGAGAAACCCCCATTTTCCCAGGCTGAGTCTGCACCACTTGGCATGTGTACAGATATTGGGCACGTGGATCCAGTGCAGGATCGGCCACCCTGCTCCTGCCCCCAGTGCTGCTTCTCCAGCACCCAGAGGTGCTGGGTGACTTTCCTAATTTCACTTTGCTTCCCTCATCTGCAACACAGAGATAACACTCCTCAGCTCTGCAGTGGTGCCAGGCTTGATTCCTGAATGTTTTAAGGCATTCTGTGATTTTCAACCTGAAAGGTGCTCGAGAACCATAAATTATTGGTTTAATATAGATCATAGTTTTCATCTCATAAATCTTTTATGCACTACTCCAAATTCATGCCTGATATAACTCTAATAACTTGAGCAGTATTAAGCGAGGGATAAATTTGGTACAGTATATGAGGCAGCAAAATTAAATTCCAAGTGTGAGATCAAGGGCTTAACAAGTGGCACTGCTTACAAAATAATGTCAGAAACCTGCCCCACTGCCCACTTCCCTACAGAAAAAAATACCATCTCTTACTTATTAAGTCTTAATTCATCGTTAAATGTCTGCTTCACATCAAAATAGTATTTTTCTAATATTTTCTATTGGTATACACACATAATTTGTGTTTATTGAGAATTAGTAGAGATGGTCATGTATTCGCTATCTGTTTTGACCCAGATATTTGAGTTGAAAGCAAATTATTTTTCACTGGAACAAACCTTTCAGTAAGTCATTCCTACAGCTTCTAGTCCTTAGCCATGGGAGCACAGGACACAGGGCTAGGAGGGATCCTTTGGGTCACAGTCACGTCATAAACAGTGATGAAGAAGGCTTGGCAAAAACCATTTTAAACAGGTATTTAAAACAGTATTTTAAAAAAATACCGTTCATACAGTTCACTGCTGTGATAGGTCGGCTCTTTTAATTCCCAGACCAGATGTACTCATGCCCAGTTTAGAACTCTGTTATCGGGCCAACATTTCTCTACAGCTGAAATAACTTTCCTCCTCCAGTGCCATCTGACCACTCTCTCTTTGTGTGGACATGAAGAATAACTACATTCCTACTCAGTCTTCTTTTTGTTAGTCTAAGCGAGTCAAACTCTTTTAGTCTTCCTCTAAAGTGTAATAAATCTATTAAACATAATAAAGAAAATTCTAAGGACTTGACAACCACCTTTGAAAAGGAAAAAAAATTATCAGACCTCGTGCTTCCGTTAGACCTTGGAAAAATTCAGATCTTTATTGATTCTTGTTTCCTTCCCCCCCCCCACAACTCTGATTCTTAGCATTATTTCTGGTCTTCTCAGAGTTTATCCTCTGCCCTCCGCAGCAGGTTTGGGCAATAAATTGCCTTTAGAGTCAGTCTTCAGATTTTCTGTTCTTCACTGTCTGCAATGAGTGATCCTGGGTGCTTTGGTTCTCATAATCTTTCTTCATTTCAACCTTCCCCCATTCTTTCCTATTAAAATTTCCATGAACTGTAATGGGAAACCTGATAAGCATCTGAATCTTACGTGATAATGTACCCTGTTGACAGTCTTACAGATACAGAGTAGTTCCTATCAAGTTTTTATATTTACACTGATTCCTACAGAATTCTTTCTTCCCTCCTGTCCCTCTCCAAATGGTCTAGGACTTTTCTTTATGCTGTGTACATGCAGAAAGAAAAATATACAAGCAACTTTTGCTGGTGTCTGGATAAAATTTTAAAATACTAAAAGTAGTTTGGATAAGACTTAACTTAAGGCATCCACATTTATGCTTTTCAAAAATAGTAATGAGTAAGGACTGTCACTAAATCATTAAAAGAAAAATTAAGTCTGCTTAAGTCTTAAATATCAGCATTAGGTAACTTTGTAGACCTGGGGATAATGGAAATCAAAGGTGTGCAGTTGATACAAATGCAATTTCCACTCAGGTGATGAGATGTACCAAATTAAGCAAGTGCCTTCTGTGCATTGAATGAGACAGCAACCTGGACAGTCAATCCAGAGTCAAACCCCCCCCCGATTAACCCTGGTGAGGTGCATCTGCAGTCTGGGTTTAGCTCATGTACATTTGGAGTTTGGGACAGATTTCTAAATTCGGAGCCCACATTTACGTGTTGTGCTGCACTCAGCTGGGCAGGCAATCACTCATCTGCCTTCCATGGTACTCATGGAAATTGGTGTTTTAGTGCAAAACTCTGAGGTCCTGGGCAAATGCGTTTGTGCACACACACAGCAAGTCAGTGTCAAATATCAGCTTAAATGTTTGATCCATCAAAATAGTGGGCTTGTTATTTCAATAGCTCCAGTATTTTGCTGCAGCTTTGCAATGCAGAAATCAAGTACTGAACAGCAGTGAATCTAATCTGGTTTGCTGTAATAACTTCAGAGATTATCCTGCTGCTGGAGTAGCTCAGGGCCAGTATTTAACAAATATGAGGATGAGTAGATACACTTTTTGGCCACTTTCAGTCCATCCTAAATTTAAAAATTCAAACATATCTGAGAGAAAATTTTGAAAATTCAACAATTGAAAAAGAGTTGGAGCAGAAGGGCGAGAAGAAGAGTGGAGGGGATAAAATAAAGCTGAAAGAGCTCCAAACAAAAGCAACAGTGAGAAAACATTTTTTTCAGGTAAAGAAATTAAGATACTAAGATTAAGTAAGTGCAGGGCACACCATCAGACATCCCTCCAGCTCACCTTAGGTCTTGATCCTCTAACCAGAGATAGATGGCAAAGAGGAGACTTTTATTTCTGAGACTTGTACTGTTTTGACTTTTTAATTCCTCATACATTGAATAGCCCATAATACAGAGATTTCTGTCAGGTAGCAGAACACCAATGCATTCATGCAATTAAAAATGGAAAACTGCTCCTAAATAAAAGGTGTTTTGTGAGTCTTCCCACAGTCGGAACGCAGGCAGGAAGTTCACACACTCGCCAGGCTCCATCCACTGTCATTCACATGTCGTTGTTTGGCAGAGAAGTGTTTCCTGTCTCAGCAGGTTATTGTTTAATGGGCTAATGCTTATTTGCAAGATGAAATGCTATTGTGGAAGTTCTGTGGGGGAGCATGTTACTTGTGGGGAAAAAAAGGCCTCTTCCAAAAAAAATAAAAGCCCTGCTTAGCCTCCTGGTGATAGAGAAGGGCAACTTCACCATGGATTTGAAGGGAGCTGCGTCAGGCCCTGTAACTTTAGCCCTATAAGCAATAGTATGCAATAACTGCTAAGGAAAAATCATCTTGCTGCTTTATTTTTGTGTGATTTGTTAAACTGGAATATAATTTTGCCCCAAAAGAGGAACTAAACCTTTTTTTATTTCAATCCCAGTGCTATTTGTGCATCTTCTAATTGCAATATCTTACTCTCACAATTAAAAATAAAGCACATGATATTGTGAGAATATGTTTTATCTCTTTAAATTCTGCATCCCAAGAACGCTCTGTGACCTGGGGTTCTTTGTTGCTAGCTGGTGAATGAGCAACAGGAGAGCAGACCCCTCCTGAGCCCCTCCATTGATGACTTTCTCTGTGAAACTAAGCCAGAAGCTGTTGCAAGGCCTGTAACATCGAATACTGCAGGTAAACAACATTCTTTACTATCCCTCACTAGAGAAAAATAATTTTAGTTTTAGCTTAAATATGGCACATTTTTGTCAAGTGATTTCTTGGTTTGTTACTGTTTGCACAAAATCACAAGCTGGCATTAAATTACAATTGCCTGACCTGTTAGTGGAAAAACTATGTTCAGTACATTGTAGGGGAAAGCTGATGTGATTCAAATCACGTCAGTTCTGGTAGATCTTTGGGGCTGAAATTAAGGCAATTTGTTTAAGTCTCACAGGATGTACATTTGAGTTTGAATCAATTCTCTATATTTGGTTTTGCAAAATTTTAACCTATAGGGAAAGCCGCATTTAGTCTGGTTTTAATCAAACCCATTCCTTACTCTAGAAAGATTTTTTTTTTAATGAAAACTTGGATGAGATGTTAGAGAGAAAAAGGGGTGAGGTATCAAAACACTTTATCCAGGCTGAGTTCAGACTCTTTATTAGTGAAAGGATCTAATATTTTGCTTACCTTCTTTGCATTGCAATGAGGTAGAAGAGATGATAATAAAAAGAGTAAATCCTGAAAACCTTTTGAATTATGCTGAATTCTATTTGAAGTATATTGTGCTTTGGAAGTATTTTTAGAAATTGGCCCCCTCCTACTCAGTATCTATGCAAAGGTAATGGATGCTGTTGAGCAGATCAACTGAGAGACAATAAAATCAGCACAGCACCTCTGTGTTCTCTTGCTGTCTCATAAAAGGACTTGGCTTGTTAGAAGCCATTTAATTAAAATTTATATACATGCAAATTATTAAATGAATAATTGACAGCTGAGTGATTATCTTCATATCTAATTAAGGTGTCTAAAGCAGCATGCAAGTTCTAGTAAGAAAAGCTGAAATACTGAATTAGATAACAATTGTAAGTAATATTTTTTCCCTTTAAAAATATAGATGAAGATATTACAGGGATGAATAAAACTATTTCAGATTGTTTAAGAATGGTGTTTGTTTTAAAATGTACCTGTACATTTTATACCTGCCTTGAATATCTGTCAGATTGGGGTGGGGGGGTTAATTAGATTTAGTTAATAATAAAATAAAAAACTTACTCTATGAAGATTGATGAAATTCAGTGATTTCCAAGAACACAGATAAAGCACTGCAAGAGGTAATGCAAATTGATTTGTCGAAAACACCTGCCCTGTAACACGATGATAAAGAAGGAGTTTTTCTACCTTTTACATGCTAAAGAATTTTAAGTGTTACTCTTTAGGCAACTTTTAAAAGAAGAACTGAAATTGAACATTCCTTTCATACTGACACAGTCCTTAATAGAAATGGCATTAGACTTTATATTCAATATTTATGCCCCAAAGGACAAGCAGCAGCAGCAACAGTAGAAACCATACTAAACATATTTTCATTCCTTTATGACCCACGTCCACCCCAGGAGCTCCAGCTATTCCTAAATGGATTGTGGCACAATGGCACTGCCCTAAGCAGCTGTTACCAGCACTTGATAAATCATAAGATTAAACCAAATCTTATCTAAAAGCTCAGTTGTGCAGGCAACCCTCACAACAATGAGGGCCCCAGCAGTAAGACCTCAGATGTCTTTAAGATTTTCAGAGGAAAAGCCTTTTCTGCTAATCCACTAAACTGCATTCAGTTAAGCAGCTGAAATCCCCAGTTATATTCTAATGTCCTGGTCATCATCTTTAGCCAGGAAATACACACCTACTCTGGCCAAATGCAAACACAGTAATTTTTTCCCCAATTAAAACAAATCTTAAAAAGTGAGCCATTTGAATTAAAACAACATTGAATTTTAACATTTTGTCTCTAAGTATTATCAACAGGTCTGGATCTCTTGGATCTCAGTGAACCTGTCTTACAAACCCAAAACAAAGCAAAGAAATCAGAGAATCCTTCAAGAAGTGAAGGCTTAAAAGCTTCAATCCACAGAAAGAAGACAGAGAATCCTGACCTGATCAGTGTGGATTCTGAGCAGAAAGTCCAGGCTGTCAGAGTTGCAGACAAGTCTTCTCTAGATTTAGGTAAGAGTGTAGCTGTTTTATCAGTGCTCCATAGCCCTGCTTAGCACGAGTTTCTCCTGGCTACTGTCACAAAATAATGAGCAACACCAGAATTTTTGCTGCACCACATTTCAGCAGTGTAACCTTTGCTCCCCTTTATAAACTACTTGAAGCACTTTAAACCTAAAACACTGTGAACACATTTTACATTTTGCCTTTGCCATTATACCTATTAACTTGTCACTAAGTGTGCTAACAAAGTTTTGAAAGTTCTTTGTAAAAAGGAATTTAGTCAGGGTGTGTAAAATGGTAGAAAAATCTGTAGGGGGGTGATGAGAAATTGGTAAAGGACACAAATGAGAGGCAGGCCATACTGATGGCCTTTTCAGAACTGCAGGTGTCAGAAATGCACATTTATATTTGTAAATACTGCTTTATCTATGCATACCAGAGAAAAAAATCCATTCTTGACAAGAGAGATCTATTTACACAGACTGAAAAAAAAAAATCCCCAAAACAACTCAATATCCTGCCAAGCCTGATCTATCGACAAGCTTTGGAAAAGGTGAATTTAATTTAGTTCCGTCCAAACTAAATTACTTGCAGTGCAACTGAGAAATTTGCAAGGTAAATGTAATTTATACCAAGGCAGCAAATTTTCCATTCATCACCGCAGAAATTCTTTTAGAGACCTTTATCTTCAAACAGGAGCTGAACATCTGATCCTTGCAAAGTGAGTCTGACATATGACGGAATAATATCAGTTGCCTACATAGTCATTTTTACATGCTAGTCTCTAAAAGAAGCTTTATTTTTACAATTTGACTAAATTACATACAAATCACTGATTTAAAATCAAGAGTTACACTGACATTCTGGCCATGAATGCTAACAGATTTAGAAAAATGTAGTGAATTTCCAAATATTTTTACAGTATATCAACTAGAAAGGTGCACAATATTGGTATGTTGGACCTTTTCTAAAATACAGTCTTTGGTGGCATTATTTTCTCTGTAACATATATTTAACAGAGAAGATAAAATTTCCATCAGTAGTTTCTTTAGAAGATTCATATATTTCTATTTTTTTTTCAGTTGATATTCAGACACAGATAGAGAAATGGGATGATGTCAGTTTTCATGGAGACAGGAGTAGCAAGGTCCACCCTTCTGCAGAGCGAACATCATCATCATCCAGAGCTCCATCAAAAGAGATTTTATGGTACAACTTTTTGCTTTCCTTACAAAAATATTTCCAGCCCAGCTTTCTTACTTCACAGAAATTATTGCTTGATAACAAATCATATTATTAAACCTGCTATGATAACATTAAATATGTTCAGGCACATATTTTGGATAATGTATCATAAGCAAGTACACTATAAAGTGACATTTTGCCAGCAATTTTTAATGTTTTGGAAAGTAGCAGGTGCAATTACTTAATAAATGCTGGTGAGAATTCTCCAGAGCCATGCAGTGAAGTCCTTTATAGTGGTGATTGATTTTTAGACACTGACTGAGGCACAGTCTTGTGTCTTTGTCTAGCCTCAGTTTCCCTGTCTATGAAGTAGAAGAGTGAGAACACTGAGAAGGGTCCAGGCACTTTTGAGAACTGAAAGTTAAACAATTCAGTTGAAAGAAATAACCTAATTAATCAGTGTATGCTTATGAACCTGAAAGACATAAGGCAGCGTGTCCCAGTGCTGAGTGTGTAAATGCATTATTTCCAGGTCCACAGAAAACAGATCACAGTCTGAGCTGACTAATGTCAAGAGTGCCTTGGACTCTGATTCAGCATCAGAATTAGAACTTGCACCTGCAATACAGGTAAGAGAATTTGGTAGGTTTATTAACAATAAAAAGGCAAGGAGGAACTTCCCACTGGCTAACCATTGACATTCTGGGAGAACTCTTCAAATAAGGGATATTTTCAGGATCATCAGGGAAAATATCTTCACACACCTCTGAAATGAATAGGTTGTGAAATTAACTGTGTCAGCCCCTGGAACATTCAGAGTTTAATGCTGCAGTGAACTGTGACCTTCCTGTACAGAGGGAAAAACTTCAAACTACAGTTTACAGCACCATCTTTTTTCCCTTCCTCCAGTTCTGAAATTCAGGCTTCTAGTCTGAATTCTACCATGTTAAATATCTTCTACCCGTGTTAAATATCTATTCCTCAGGTCTTTTGGTCAAGCAGAAATCCCCAGAATTGGGAAATTGCTAAGGAAAACAGGAAGCAATCATTACACCAATGTTCATTAGCAGTTTATCTCCACAGGTGGGAGAGCAGTGTGGTCACAGGACTTTTTTCTGCTGGAAAAGGAACTCTAATACGGAGGGCTCTGGGCTGAAGGTTTGTAGATTTGCCCAATTCCACTGTTGTACTGTGTATTGGACAGGTCTTGCTGGAAATCATTACTTAGACTTGCATGTATGTATGCACATACAGGTACAAATATTTACATATGCATTCTGATAGATCAGGTTGTACACACGTCTTCTTTGCTGCCTCTTACTTTTTTACTGAAAGATTTCAGCCATTGCCACTGGAAGGTGGAAGAGAGAGTTTTCTGGTGGATTAGATTTCAGTTGAAAATAATTTTCTCCCCTTCCACAGCTATTTTTAGGCCTGGACTTCAAAAACTTTCCGTGAGATAGAAAATCTGGAAATTAATGGAAAATAATAGCCTCATTTGAAAATGAAAAATGAGACACTACTTGCTAAATGTGTATCCTGAGATTATACACTTTTTTTTTTTTCCCCCTTTTTTTTTTTTTTCAGAAAGTAGAAATAGAACCCAGTTATCAGATCCATTTCTGGGTTTTTCATAGGAAAAAAGTGTCCTTTACTTCCCTGCCATCTCTACAATACAAACGGGGGGGGTTTTCCCTCTGGAATGCTTCACGCTAGTTGTAATACATGATATCTTTCCTTTCTCTGCAATAGATTTGTGCATCTTAGTAATGGAAAAGATCTATTGCACAATGTCATCCACTTGAAGTGGATGATTTGTTCTCACGTACTTTGTCCAGCTCATATTGAAGCACCTCTGACCCTCTTTTAGGAAGCTGCTCCTCAGCCTGGTAGATTTAAATTCCAGGACATTTGTGCTCAACCAAGATGTGTGTAAGTCAAGTAGACAGTCATAGGATTTAAATGCTGTGGCTTTCTGTAAAAGCACTTACAAATTCAGTGTATCTCTGCTTTTTATGGTCTATTTCCTTTTTATCTTCCACTAGAATAACTGCAGATGCAAAAATCCACATTTTTCTCTCAGTTTAAGTTCGGTCAATTGAGGCTCCGTAATGTTTTGTAAAATGACTGATACTTCAAAATAAAAAACCATGAAGTTGAAGAAGCCAACTTGAAAAAAAAAAGCAGAGACTAAATTTCCTATCTGTTGTCTTGGTACATTTCATATTTTGTTTTGGTGTGTCACAGCCTGCTTGTTTCAAACTTGTGGTCCATTCGAGCAACAAAATGTTAAACTGGTAATTATTAGTGCAGAGAAATGACCTGAAGTGAGAATGTGTTTTTATTCTAGGTAGGTTACTTAGAAATGTAGTTTTGTTCACTGCCTGCTTCATCCTGCTTGTACTTGGACTGTCAAAGTTGTCAGCTCCCAGCACACAGGCTCATCTGTCTTGACCGAGTTCTTAATCTGCTTGCAAAAGAAATCACTTTAGGGCTTTTATCAAAGCATATGTTTTCCATACTTTGTCCTCTGTAGGTCTTGTCTATCTCATTTAAAGGTAACCTTTGCAAATGCAACACATTCTGCCATACCCTAAAGATTTCATCTTGTCAAACTTGCTGCAGTTTTCTATCAGCAGTTTCCCAATCACCTCATCACTCATCTTTGACATGTCAGATTTAGCTCCTCAAAGTGAAATGCTAGGTAACTAGGTCATATTTTCATTAAAATTATGCAATCTTCTTAACAAAATCCTGTGTTTACCAGCACTTGTGCCAATACAAAATCCAAAAGACAAGCCTTGAACTGCTAAGGGAGAAATGTGTTTGAAGGCTGTAATGGGCAGTGGTCACTAATGGGCAGTGGTCACTGTGGCTGTCACTGGATGTGGCTGTCTTGCTTCTCAGTATTTACTCACATCGTACTTTACCTATTATTAACTCTTAAACCACATTGGCCCAAAGTATCCTTGTTCTTTCTTTTATCTGCCATTCTGAGAAGTTCCTTGTTATGCTTTTATTGGTACTGAGATATCCTACAGTATTTGGAGGGGGGTGGGGGTTTGAAGGTTTATTTTTAATCTTAAAATTACAAACTGCAGAGGGAGATATGTTCCATGGTCTATGCATAAAGTCTGCTCATGTTTTAACTCTTTAAATGTTTTCCTGGGCATTTTAAATATTTCATTGCTCACACAGAGTAGATAAAACCCTTGATGTGCTAAAAATCTGTACCCAATTTTGTCAACACTCTTAGACAAAGGTATAGTGCAACTCTTGTAAAACTTAGAAATCTCCAGTTTGAGGCAACAATATTTAGAATGTGAAATTAATTCCCCACTTCTCCCAAATAACTACAGAAAGGCCAATGGCCTTAACTTTCCTTGGATGTGCAACTTACTCAAAGGAAATGAAGTTACAAGGGACAGATTTAGCTCATTATTTGAAGACTTGATCAAGAGTTAAGACTGTAATTTAAGCCTCTCACCAACATTTAAGATCCAACAGCAGAAAAGGAGAGTACAAGTGTAGGAAAGTGTGTGCAAATGCATTGGAATGGAAGGTTTTGTTCCTGAACGCAGAAGCCATGATCAGGTACAGCAGCTCCATCGTAGAGAGGTGAGAATATGAAACCACAGTGTCCAGCCTCGGACACAGCCATCCCACCCTGACCCACCTGGCTGGGGCTCCCTTAGGGAAGGCAGCTGCAGAGTCCCACCCCATCAACTCCTGAAGATGGGAGATGTGCAGTTCTCCAGTGCTGGCACTCCACTCCCATCCCCTCTTCCTGCACTAGCAAAAGGCAGTGAGTTTGGGGCTTTTCATGGAGCTTTTCATTGCTGGGTGTCACAACCCACAATATGACTCCGCATTGTCTGTGTGCAGGTGAAACTTATGTGGCTTTTGTTAATGACCTTTTTTCCCCTCCTGCTGTTCATTTCATGGAGAAGAAAGTATATTTCTGTGGGGATGGTGTGGGGACAATGTACACTCTGTCATGTGGCAGAGGAGGGGACCTCTGTGCTTCTTGTCCTCTTCCCCTTCACCTCTGTGCTGTCCCTACAAGCTCACTCTGCCCTTCTGCTCAGTCTGAATATCCTTATTTACAGGACTGTCCTTGACTTAAGGAATGGCAGTCACTGGAAACAAATGGGTAAAAAGCGGAAGTAATCAAACTGCTTGCAGGAGCCAGCTCATAAATAATGGAAAGGCCAGGAACATAATTAGTGCCTATCAACAGAGTCCTGTGTCAAGAAAAACAAATTTAATTCTTTGATCAGATTACAGGTCAAGTTGATAAATGTTGGTGTGTGATATTCTACAGGAGTTTTGAATTAATGTCGTATTCTGATTGTAAAATTGGCACCATACGATGTGAATAAAGCAGCCGTTAAACAGATTAAAACTGGCCAACCTGAGGTCTCAGGAGGAGTAGTTATTTACTAGGAATTGTAATCACATAGGGATTGTTCTGGGATTCCAAAGAGAAACAGTGTTCTCAGTATTATTGATCTGAGAATAAACATGCAAGCCAATTCCTCCGAAAATTTCCATATGATGCAACAGTGGAATGAAAAAAATGAAAATAAGGGACACGTGAAAAGGAGCTGGTGATCGAGGCATCTGTATAAATATATATTGCAATACAGTCCCTTGGAAAATAACACGTTTCAGAGCAAGAAGGCAGGCTCTGATTACAAAGCTATGCTGGAAGGCAATTTGAAACAACAGGAGTGTTCCCTGTGCAGTACTGGGGGAAGAGAAGTGTGTAGAAGCAAACATAATTACTGGGAGACAAGACATCACCTGATTTCTGTATAGAAAATCAGCAAGATAGGTGCTGGAATAAAGGGTTCATTTTGTCTGTCTGTATGGCTATAAAAATTAAGAGGGAGACTAAAAGTGACACCCAAATAAAGTTAAAATCTGAATGTTTCATATTGAAAATATTTAATATTGCAATGTTTCTATATAAGTAAATGTCTTTATATCACTAAAAGGTGATTAAAATAATCAGTATCTTTCTACAGAGAAAAGGAGTACTAAAAAGTATTTTAAACCACTGGAAAAAAATAAGAAGTGATAGTTGGAAACTGAAATTAAAATTAATAAGAGAAACAAGGAGGGCAGTTAAACAAATTGCAAACTAAGTGATGACATTAAGGTCTCATGATAACTTTAAATTAAATCCAACCAGCTTCCTCAAATATATTTATTCCAGACAATTTCACTTTATTCTCTGAGGAACATAATTTTGATTCCATGGGTGCTGAGTGACAAATGCTATCATGTGATACATAGACAAATGAATGATCTGAACCAGTTATCTCTTCTACCCTAAATTCTATTAATCAGTCAAAAAAAATCTTTTATGTGTAGGACTGGGTTTTGGTTTGTTTTCACTGACAACCTGAAATCTCTTCCTGGCCTCACCAAAGGAAAACAGTATTTTCCAAGCATGGACCAGAGGTAGAAGATGTGAAGGCAGAAACAACAGATCCTCAGTGTAGCCATTCCCTCACACTCTGAGCTTCCTATCACAGCAGAGGCCAGCACAGGAGAGCTCACACAGAGCCCACCACTACCATGTGCTTCTCACAGAAATTGTGTTGTATTGTTGTTTTCTTACTGTATGTGTTTCATCCACTCAATGTGCATTCCACTCACCAGTCCCTAACCGAGACACCAAAGCCTCAGGAACAAAACAGAAACCCTAGGGCTCGTTTGACAAATGAATGTCATCTTTCTAGGGAAAAAAACCATGTGTGTACAACCACAGACAAATGAGTTTGACCGTGCATTACACGTGACATATACGAGAGCTCAGAAATGTGTCAGATGTTCCATCCCAGCAGTGTCCATTCCAACATTTGCAGACACAGCCCAATGAGCCTGATGTGAGCAAAATTAGCCTTTTAGCAGTGTGGCTCATAGAAATTGAATATTACAAGTACAGTCATCAGAAATATAATCAGGGAAATTAATGCAATTGGAAGCACGGGCACACAAGTGGCTAATGAGTTTAACCTCCTGACAAACACTAGGGGAGGGATTAGCAGTCAGAGCTGTGTTTAGCAAGATTAGGCCACTTTGTGCTTTTTCTGCCATCCTTAAATATTGTTTGGTTTTGTACAGTGCTTTTTGTAAAAAAAAAAAAATTTAATAAAAGAGCAGGGAAAAACTTATTATGTGCTTCCAGTGGGGTTGCCCAATAGTAAGGTACATAAGAGAGGTGCTGATTGTAAAAAGGATTTGTCCTTCTGGTGAAATCCAGGGCAAACCTGGCTCTCCAGTGTGATCCCAAAAGAAAACCTGAAAGAAAACTACAAAATGTGCAGGGAAAAAAAATGTTTTCTTCCTGGATCATAGTCGGTGGAAATCATTCCCTCAGTCATAATGCAAAATTAATAAGGAAGGTAACAGCCTTACATAAAATAACTCTCTCCTTTTGTAGTCCAACCCTTGCATTGCCTTTTCTTGGATGTCTCTTTATCTTTCACACATCTTGAGTAAAAAGAAAAATCTGGAAAAAAATTACTCTGCTTCCCATGAGAAGTGTCCTCTGCTACAGTGTAAGAGAATTCAGAGGAATTCATGCAGGGAAACAAGAAGTTTTCCCCAAGAAAAAGGCCATTTAGGGCTCTAGGTAATTAAGGAAATAACTCAGAAATGTGGCAGAGTCTATCATGCCTTTCTGATTTATTCTTTTATTTTTTAGGCACGGTCAAGTAAGGAGCAGCGCTGGGGAACACCTCTTCTCTCCAGAAATCACTCCTTGGAGGAGGAATTTGAAAGAGCAAAGGCAGCTGTTGAGGTATTATTTCATTTACTCTTTTTATTTTCAGCTGATATTCTGCAGATTGCTTCTTCATCTTGCAGCACAAGCAGAGGAGAAAGTTGGAATTGGATTATTTAAAGCAGAGAAAAGGCGCAATTCCTGGAGTTATTAATTTAAAATAGCACCTTGTCTCTTTAAAAAAAAGAAATCCAAAGACCTTAGCTATAAACAAAGATTAGACAAAAACAAGTTTTTAAGCTGAATTTTCATTGCTGGAGCAAATGGGTAAATGCCCCATAAATGTAGCTAATTCCAAACCACAAGTAAAAGAGGGAAACATTTCTCCCCAGCAATTGTGTGCAATCAGTTCTCTAAGCCCGGACACAAACCAAGTCTCCACTCTGCAACCAGAGTTCAGCATCACTGATGAGCAGCACAATCACCTGGTGTAAAGCAGAGCTCAACACAAGCACCAACCAAGCATCATTTTCACATTTTTACAACTAGTGGCAGAATGTTAAGCACAGGAGTATTCTTGTTTCCTGGTAAATCAGCTTGGTTTGAAAAGATAAAGGTATTTGCACAGTTCTCCTATTGCACTTCTGGTTTTTTTCACTAACTTCTACATTTCCAACATCTAAAACATCTCTTGAGTGTTGTCCTGTATCACTAATCCAAATTGATCCTGTCTAGATACAAAGTGAAATACAGGTTTTTCAGCAGAACTCAACAAAAAATGATATAAAAGCATCAATCTGGAGCATCATTTTCTTAGGGGTTCCATGGGCAACCCTTCAAAATCCCATCGCCACAAAGAGCCAAGACAGCTCCATTCCAGCAAGGACAGAATTTCAGGCTAAATTAAATAGCAGCTACTGAAATGAGTTTTTAGGGTGCAGAGGATGAAGCTGTGAAATCAGTTCCTCAAAACTGGTTATTTTTAGCAAGGGCTACAGACTCATTAGTCTCCAAACCATCTAGAACACTTTAGGGATATTTGAGTCTACATTTAAATTTTAGTCATGTATTTTTTATTACACTTCTAACACAAGTTTTATACCTTTCTAATTCCAGTGTTGACAATTGAACTATTCTAGATTAATATTGGCTGACGACAAACGAAACTATGCCTAAATCAGATACTGGCTTCTAGCTAGAAACAGAATTTCTCATTGAAGTAATTAACCTGATTTGTAGGTTTTTTCATGATATGCTGTGGTGAGGTGCAGGGTTTCTACCATGGTTTCTTGGGATTTTCTTGCACACACAAGGAAATCTTGTGTCAGCATACAAGGCTAAAATGGACACAATCAGTAAATTAGCTTTCCACAAACTAAGCACCAAAGGCGTTTTTTCTTTCCAGATCAAATAAATTCTTCGTAAACAACTGCTGGTGAGGCAAAGGAGATGTTTTTGATGTCACACATCATACACATTTGCTCCTGGCAGGAAAGAAGGGACTTGCTTTCAAATTGCCACTGCTTAAAACGCTTCAGATGTTCCTAATTGCACTGCAGGCTGATCCTCAGGGTGGGACGTGCTGTGACCTGGGAAGGCAGCACAGGGAATCTGATGCTGAACATCTCGGCGTTAGTTGTTAAGCAAATCATGTCAGTACTCCTGCAATTGCCAGAAACTTGTGTGATGGGGAGTTTCCAGACCCTCAGCAGAAAGAAAAATGAGATTACAAGACATTATTGAATTACTTTGCCAAGTAAAGTGAGGAGAATGTATTTTTTAAAAAACCCTGCAGACTGAAAGGTCATTCTGAGGCAACAGAGACAGGTTGTTAAATACTTTAAAGTAGTCTCAAAAATGGCTGTTAAAAAGAATCTAATTAAATGTTTCCCCAACTGTAGCTGGCAGCCTTAAGTTATTCTTTCTGCTTAAAATAGAACCTTGGGCCAGGTACTTAAAATGTAAAGGAAAGGAGACCTTATAGAGCAGTTATTTCCATTTGCATATGAAAGGAGCTGAATTTCCATCCTAGCTAAAATGAAGTGGTAAGAAAGCTGGAGTGACTGAAATGAATTGGAGCCCATCTCAGAAAGATTAGTGCTTCCTTAAGCGGTGAATAGATACAGTTCAAAAATTCATTTTTCAGTCTTTGGATGATTCTGTAATATTCTTCGCTTGGGAAAGCTCCAAGTGGTAAGATTAGCCAGAAAACTGATCAAGAAAAGGAAGTAAATCTCAGGTTCTTTGTGGCCTAGTTCGAAAGGAATTAATTAACAGTTCAGTAAATGAAGACACCAAACTTTATCCTCCACCCAGTATTCACTTTAGAGCTTTGGGAACGGTTTTAAGATGTCAAACTTTGAGATTAATGAAGATTTGTGAGGTAATTCTTTCTTAAGAAGGTTTATAGATGTCTATGCCATTGGGGAATCTATTAAGAATAAAGTGGTGAATAAAATAGCTTTTTTACTAGAGAGGGTCCAGATCCCCTTGCAGTGTTTGGGTGCTTGCAGACCTCACTACCTTTTCTGTTATTCTGGAAACTAGATTTGATTTTTGCCTCACGATTTTTTGTCTCAATAATTTCCAAGTGCCATAAGAATTATGTTTTAACAAAATCTTTCTAATAATTAGCTCTGTTCCACCAAAAATTGGTACTTTTGAATTTTTAAAGAATGCCAGCATGGGAATTCCGATCCATCCTGTACCTATACTCTGTTAAAACAATTGTTTTATCACCATCCTACTGGTGATGAGTTAGAATAAATAAAAATAAAAGCAAGTAGGTGCAAAACTTCCAACAGAGAAGTGTCTCAGAGATGGAAAAAAAGCTGTTTTGGTATTTTCTTATTCCACATTTCCCTGATTAAACTGCAGATGCCACACTGTTTTGTGAGCTTATGCATAAGAAATTTTGAGCTGTCCTTCCCAGCATCATTTTATTTACAACACAATGTCACATGAACCATCTGCTGTATAATGTACTGTTATGGAACATCAGAGCACATTACAGCTAAATTATATGACAATAGTAAGAAGATTTATTCAAATAAATATTTATTCTAATAATTTATAATTTAATAAAGATTTATAATTTAATAAAGATTTATTCTAATAATTTATTCTAGCCTAGGAAAATATAGTCCAGGACACTCAGCTTTGTGGTTCCCATGAGTACTGGTTGGAGTCCCTTCTGTACCTACAATATTCCTGTGTCACTATTGAGATATTTCTTTGGATGGGCCTAAGACTGTCCAAACCATATTTTAAATTGGGAACTCGGAACTTGAGTCATTCAGATGCATTTTATTTGATACTCTTTCAAATCACAGTGGGAATCTTTGCCTTGATATATATTTTTTATCTCTAAACTTTACTAAACTTTTCAGATTTTGTTTTGAGAAGATATCAGCTGAGGAAATCTTACCTAGTTAAGCACACAAGTTTAACTTACTGTGTCTTTCACATCAAAGAGTGTGGTAATGCAGTAATTCAGAGAAAATTCACAGAACCTTTCTTATGCACTGGTCAATTAGGAATATTGCAAATTAATTTTTGGCAATACAGGACAGGCAAGATTCTAAAAGTTATGACAATAGGTAAATTTATAAATACATCCCCTGTTCCCTTTCACTGGATCATAGGAAATAAAGAGCCTGGAAATATTTTGCCTCCCATTCGTTTAACTGCTTCAGCATATTTTTAAATGCTAAGACTAAAAATAGCCTCTTTGACAAAATGCAGAATTTTCTGCTTGGAAGCAGTCAGATGGTATGAACAGTTTTCCTGGTTGTCATTCCACTTAACTGCTGCCGATGATCTGAGAATGTGTTGAATGTGTTCAACTGGTCTGAAAACTTTTGGCTCCTCCAAAGTACTTGGCCAGCCTTAAGGTGGCAAAAACATTGAAATGAGGTTAATTGGTGCCAGTGGTGTAGCAAATAGATTTAAAATTAGATCTAGGAGCCTTGATCCAAAGCCAGGTTTTCAGAAGGGCTCAATATTAATTTAACCCTCTTGACACTGAAGTCAGTGAAACAATTGCTACTAAAGGCAGCTGAAATAGACTTAGGCCTTCAGCAAACCCTGTGTAACATTTACAATTCTCTTCCTCAAGACATTAAACTGCTCTGCTGTCAATATTGGTACCACAGCACGGGGTCAGTGCCTGGTCTGGGTGCTCAGTGCAGCTTTGCTGTACCGATTTCAGAAACCCCTCGTGCTGAATGTCCTCAGAACGCTGTAGCTTGGCCCAGACAACCAAATCTTCTCTTATCACTGCAAAATAACTGTTGGTCCTGTATCCAAGTACTGTAGGATGAGTTGAGAGACATTATAGCAAAGCTGGTCTTCTCATTGCATTTTCCCTCTTCCTTTGGCTCACTGTAGATGGACATTCAGAGTGGCTACTTGAGAGCACAGTAATTCATTGGATTTTCTGTGGAGTGTAAACACAGTGAACTTCTGTGTTAATTATAAATATATAATTAAACACTGGAATTCGAATTTAAGTCCTAAACTAAGGAAATCTTGGAAACTAGATCTAGAAAAATCTAGAAAACTAAGGAAACTTATAGGCTTGCTTACTATCAGCAGAAATATGATTTGATGTTTCCATACCATTGATTCCTAAGGAATTTTTGTGGGAAAAATGCAAGCAAAAATTCTAATATAAATATCACACACACATATATATAATTATTTCTATAAATTAAGCTGGCTAAAAAAGGCATTGCTAATTACTTTTCAGTAGTTTTATCAATTTTAATATGAAGGAAAGGGAAATTTCAGGTTTTTTACCTCATGCTGAATCTCAAAATTACTGTTAGTAAAAGCTTGATCACATAGTTTTTATTTCAATGTAGCGTAGATTTGAGCTGAATGAGAAGCAGTAGATGGAGGCATCTGTTGAACAGGATCTTTTTAGGGATTCAAGTGTCTCTGGTCACGGCTGATGAGAGTTAAAGAAGGAGTGATCTGATTCATTATCCCAGCCTTTTCAAACCCTATAAATGGACATTTCAGCACAATCTCACATTTATAAGAAAGTATTTTCTTCAAGTCTGGAATATGAGCAAATTCTGAAGTGGTGTAACAAAGTGGTCAGGGGCTGTTTGCTTCTTTTACCTGGAGTGAAATCTGCTCTCCAACAGTGAACGATTCCCAGTTTATTTCCTTTTCCACAGAGGAGCATAGCAGATACCTTTACAGATCCAATAATTGCATGATTCAGACAATCCTGAATTTCTTCCTGAATGGAAGAAAGTATGCTTTCCTTTATTCCAAGGGGAAAACCTAAGGGGGATTGCAGCAAGCCATGCAAACACAGTCTAACCTCTATTTTTCCAATCATGCCTGGCAGTGGAGCAGTAGCGAAGTTGTCAGCCTTGTGATAAAGACTCACACAAAACTATCTGGACCAGTTCATAAAACCTTCAATTAATTTTGATTAGCACCTTGCTCTGAAATGGTTCTGTCTAAATATCAATAGATTTATTTGTGCTGTTGTCTTTGACATAAATAAGCTGAGAAACTGTGCCCCTAGTGCTGTCAGTTCACTGAAACACTGGCCATGTCCTTGTAGGAACTGAAGAATTTTGGAAAGTGCTCTGTAAATATTCTGCTGTGGATCTCCTTTTTGGAGTCCCATGACTAGTGTGTGGAGGCTGAAAAAGTAGCACCTTAGTTTGGATACTCCCCTTCTTTAATTCTATTTCTATTTCTTGGCATCATTTTCTGGTAGCCACAGTTGTTCCCTCCTTCTGGTCGTTGCTGATCTCATTCATCGTCCTAAATCTCATCCGTTTTTCATAATTTCTGTTTCCCTTGTATGTGTGTGTTTTTCCCTCATCTTTCAGCTGAATATTAATCTTACTGTATGGTTTTATAATCTCTTGTAGATTCCTCTCACCAGCAGAGTATACAATGCAATATTAATATTTCTCCACTATGTCAAAAAGCCCAATTTGTATTACATCCCTTATGCAAACACCCTGTGTCTAAGCTTTGGCATTTCTCTTTCTCATAGCTGAAAAGGATGCTGAATATACCAAAGTGACCAAAGCTTCCTGTCTTTCAAACTGTTTTATCTATTGTTATTCTTTTGCATATGCATATGATTTTTCTTTTTTTTTTTCTTTCTTTTCTTTGTCCAGGGACTTGCAGCTTTAATTGCCTTCAAATTTTATGTAACAGTTTGCTGTTAGCATCAATAAGATGCAGTGTAAGCTGCTGCAAATCCTGCTTCAAATAGGACATACGCTGCCTCTGAGATAAAGAGTTTTCTGTTGACAAAATGCATTTCAATATAAGAGATGAAATTTAATTATATAGAATTCCAAACAGGAGCTGCAGTATTTCAGTCTGGGTGATTATTAATAGAACTAATACTGCTCATCAAAATTGACAGACTCGGACCACTGGTGGAGAGAAATTTAAAAGTTTTTTTAAAAAAACAAAACCCTTTATTTTGAAGTTCTGTTATTCATTTTCTCTTTTCCTCCTTTTCTTCTAGTCTGACACAGAGTTTTGGGATAAAATGCAAGCAGAATGGGAAGAAATGGCTCGCAGAAACTGGATTTCAGAGAACCAGGAAGCACCGGGGCAAGTCACCATCTCAACCATTGAGAAGGTAACACCAAGTTTTTTATTGCACTCCATCCCCCCTGTGCAACTTTGAGACAACCCTCAGCTCTTCCAGGGAACCCAAGGAAACTCGCTGGACTTGGAAGCTAATTTTGCCCAAAAGAGCTCATCCTCTTTAATTGTGTGTGAGTGGGGCAGATTTAGAACACTTTACCCCAGTGAGAATCCATTTGGACTTGCACACAGCCTGCATTCAGCTGAAAGGATCCCAAAGCAAACTGCTGGATTATGGGCGCCTTTGAAGACAGGAACTTAAGGAAAAGCACCAAATAAAAATATCCGGGCTGGCACATTCAAACAGTGTTGAGGATAGGAATTATGGATATTCTGTCTCTCTTCTTCATTCTTTCCACTCCATAGTTTAACACGATTTCTATTACGTAGCTGTTATTAGCACACACCCTTTACACTGCAGTGACAAGTGAAAAAGGCAAAACTTAAAGGAATACTAAAATAAACTTAGGTACTTGCAACACTCTTCTGTATTTGGAAGGTTAATTGAGGATTTCAGGATTTTAACTGAGCAGCCACGAGGTTGTGAGCACTGCAGGGAGTCAGCTGCTTGCTGTGTGTTCTTTACCACCAAATTGGATGTCCTGGGCTCAAAGGTTCAGTTCTGCTGTTACTGCAGGCACTGTGAGTTGTTGACATTACCTTTGAAGGAGAGCCCAACATAAGTACCAGTTAAGTATAACTTCAGAGGTAAAGTAAAATTAAAGAGAGCAGAAACATAAATGTCCAGTGATGTGACTTTTTACACTTTTTGTCATTGAAATTCCGCGGGGCAGCCTGTGCCATTTCCACAGAAAAAAGGTTGTTTACACCCAGCTGGAAAATGGTGAGTCATTGCATTTCTCAGACTTGTCATTCCCTGCAACTTGTCGTTCATCACGGGTCCATTATCTCCCTTCTCCAGGGTTATTATTTCCACACTGAGAATCCCTTCAAAGACTGGCCTGGTGCTTTTGAGGAAGGACTGAAAAAAATGAAAGAAGGTGACCTGCCTGTCACAATCTTATACCTGGAGGCTGCAATTCTGCAAGAGCCCAACGATGCAGAGGTATTCAATGCTGTGCCCTGTACTGGCAAAGGAAAAGGGAACTCCCTTTAGCGTGGAATGATGGAATGAATTCTGGGCTCAAACCTTTGCTAGTCATGACTGACTGAATCAGTGGATTCCAAGGGTTATGAGTTAGTGTATGCCTTTAAATAGATAAAAATGAGTTCTTCATAGGATGAGGATCTGGTTTTGAAATATTGTTGTTCAAAATATTTCAAACCTTCCCTTCATATCCTGATGTTTTCAAACTATCTTATAAACACTGCTATTGAAAAGATGAATATTTTTGATTTAACAAGACTGTTGAAAATTTTTTTAAAGTTATACAAATTTCTTCAATGCTGCTGTTTTCAACAAGTTTATATTTAAAGTCTGTTTTTGTGAAATATTAAAAGTATTTATACTGTAAGTATCTAGGGCTCTCTGAATCTACTGCTACATTAAATTAAACAGCATATTTCAAAAAAGCAGAGAATCCCAAACTCCCTAGAAATCCCCAATGTATGTCATATACAAATTAATAATTCTTCTTCTCTGTTTTCCGTTAAATGGTAGCAAAATTTAAAATGTGCAGTAACTCAAATTTAAGAAATCAGCATGTGATCATACACGGACAGAATACCCAGGCATTCATTGACTATAAATATTTATTAGGCCCAAAGATCTTCAGAACTGCATTGATTGGGACTGTTGGTGTGCACACTGTAGAAAAATCTGTGGTTAGTGCTGGACAGATCTGCTGCTTTTCCTCACCCCTGTGATTAACAGTGATATTAGTTGTAACTCTATTAGCAGTTGGATGTATTTAACAAACTAAATGATGATTATTTTTGCAGGCCTGGCAGTTCCTGGGTATAACACAGGCAGAAAATGAAAATGAGCAGGCAGCCATTGTGGCCCTCCAAAGGTAAAGAGACATCAGTCCTAAATTTGGGTCTGATGAGTGCTGGGTAATGGAGACCTGGGGATATTTAATATCATTCCTATCTCAGAATGTGACGCATTTATTTAGCTGAGTAGGGCATTGACACAGATATAGAAACTCCCAGTGACTTCAGAGGGATGACTAGTGATTAATATTTCTGCTTTATTAAATAAGTGCAATATTTCATGGAGTAATTTAAGTACATGCACAAAAGAAAAGTTACATGGCCTAATAAATACAAGTTAGGCATGATGCAAGTGAAGTGCCTTTTTTATATTCCATCCACTTGGCATATTTTCTGTAGTCTGTCCTTTAATGAAGAGGTTTTCTTAATTGGAGTGAGCTCCCTTCAGCTGCTGAAAGCTAAACTGCCAACGTTTTTAGGTTGATAGAGATGTGAAAATCATAGAATGCTTGTACATAAAATGTGAGCTCAAATATATAAGCTGCATTATTACAATTATCTTTCTGTAAGGGGTTTTTATGTTTCCATTTGAAGAAATATTCAATTGCATCATCACTGTTAACCATGAAGTTATTTCACCTAAGGATACTCATTTACATGTCACTTACTAGCTTACCTGGATAGAAATCCAAGGGGTTGCCTGATTTAGGAGCTTGCTCATCCCCAGTTTTAAAAAGAGCAACAGTGATGATTGTGATTTTCCTCATATGGATTATTTTGGAAGAATTCAAGCATTGTGCTTGGCTGCAGAAATATCTCAATATATTTTTTATTTTCTGCCTAGGTGCTTGGAACTGCAGCCAAACAACCTAAAAGCTCTGATGGCCCTGGCTGTGAGTTATACCAACACTGGCCATCAACAAGAAGCCTATCAGGCCCTGAGAAACTGGATAAAGCAAAATCCAAAATACAAGTATATAGTGAGAAGCAAAAAAGGGTCCCCAGCACTTACCAGGAGGATGTCTAAGACAGCAGATGAAAGGTAAATGCAGTGGAAATCCTCATGGTGGAAATTTTAATGATATCCCTAGGACTGATGGTGTCTGCTGTGTCCCCTTGCTCTGTAGAAGTCCAGCCTGTTCCCTACGATGGAAGAACACGTTCTCCAATAGCAGGAGAGGGAAGCCAACAGAGAACATTTGGTTTAATGACTGAAGGCTTTTATACCATCCCTGGAAGTTAAAGAACCCAAAAAACAAAAAAGCCAAAAAAACAGCTAAAAAAGGATGCTTCCCCTCAAATCCCATCACTTTCCTCTGTCCCTGTCTCCTGCTTCTGTATTCCCACATCCTGCAACCTCATCCTTCAGCTGCTTCCGCATCCATACTAAGCCTTTATCCAGCTCTACATGTGTGCGTTCTTCCTACTGTTCACCATTTTTCCTATATCCCAACCCAGCCACCAGAATCCAGGAATGAGCCATTTTGCAGTGCAACGTGGCCTCAGTTCACTGAGAATATTGAGAGGTGGCATCTGCTTGTTTAGAAGCTGTTCTGGTTCTAACAAAGAGACAACACAGCCATTTGATTTGTCTTCAGCCATTTCAAATAACAAAAAGATTCGTGGGTTGGCAGCCCTTCATCATGATTTCATGAGGTCAATAAACAAGTACCTCTGGACTGTGAGATGCATCATAAAGTCATTAAAGGCATAAACGTGATTTACAGAACTAAACCACTCGGGCTATCTCACTGCTTGTCATTTTGAAGACAGGCCTTATGTTTACCCTTATCACTTACAAGTCCTGAGTTGACAAGATAATTTCATATGAGCAAAAATAAAATATGCAAGTTCTGCTTAATTGCTAAATGTGTTATTCTACTTTGGCTTCATCTCACTGACATCTGGTGCTGTCAGTGCAAAGGTTTTAAGAAGATACAGTGGGCACAGAAGTCTTAAGTTTTGGCATCTTTCTTCAAGGGTCTTGGCTGGTCCCTTATCTATTCCTCTTAAGAATACTACTATTTTTACCAGTAAAGAACTCTTTTATGTCTGAGAAACTCATTTAACTTGATAGTTTTAAAAAACCTTCATGTCATCCCACTTGGGTTCATGGCTATACTTTGAGTTCATTTTATAGATAAACTGTTTTATTTCAGACTTGAGTTTGCAACAGCACCCTGAAGTAAACCTTTACCATGATGAAGAAGCTCATTTAGAAATTTTAGGAGTATAACACTTCTGATAAATCCACTACAAGGATTTTCATTTCCAGCTATGTAATCAATATTGAAATATTTGTAAATAACTGTTTGATGGATCTTTAAGTTATTTTTCTCCCTTGTCTAGCTCATTACTTGAAGAAGTAAAGGACTTGTACCTGGAGGCTGCTCACCAGAATGGTGATATGATAGACCCTGACCTGCAGACGGGACTTGGGGTTCTTTTTCACCTGAATGGAGAATTTAACAGAGCAATAGATGCATTTAGTGCTGCTTTAACTGTTCGACCAGAGGTACAATTTATACTTCTACATTTTAAAAAATTTAGCTTTACAGGCCATTTCCTTTCTCCTGTCTGGATCAGGCTATTATTAATGAGATGTCACTTCTGCCATTAAAATTTTAAGACCTGAAATAGAAACGTTAATTACAAGGCAGCCCTGTTTAGAAGCAGATTTATACGTGTCCAATTCCTACCTGTGTGCTGATTAATGGTATTAGATATATAAAGTTGCCTGTGATCACGAGTCAGAACCTCACATTCCTTGTCAATTAAGATACGAGACTATTATCTTCTGCGGACCTCTTTCCTTTGCAAGCAAAAATGAGATATTATGTCTGGTTTTTGACACCTGCAGTAGAAAACTCATTTTCTCACCAGGACTATACGTTATGGAACCGCCTTGGGGCAACCTTGGCAAACGGGGATCGCAGCGAAGAAGCTGTGGAGGCCTACACAAGAGCTTTGGAAATACAACCTGGCTTCATCAGGTCCAGATACAACTTGGGGATAAGCTGCATCAACCTAGGGGCATACAGGTCAGTATGAAAAATATGTAAGCAAAAATTCAGGCATCACAAGTACCAAGTGAAGATTCATTTTCAAGCTGGAGGTATCTAAGAAAAAAATAATCAGAATATAGCTACATAATCTCAGCTATTGTAAAATTTTGTTATAATTTTTTACAAAGGACTAAAAAGCATTTTTTTAGCCCTAAGTACTCTAAGTACTCTTATAATCAGTGGGATTGTTCTCACATTTAAACTTAGTCTTGAGCTTAAGAGCTTTTGTAAAAGATAATATAAGAGCCTGTCTTTAAAAGGGAAACTTCAGTTAAACTGCTTCAAGTAGTTCATGCCATCAAAAACACTTGCAGTACATCCTTGGGGAATGAAGGTGATATTCCAGGGTCCCAGCTGTCAGGTTAAGACAGGGAAGATGAAGGGGAGCTTTGCTGCAATGAGGACGGTACCCCCAAATGTTTGAGCAGCCTGAGTTTTGTGTTACCACAAGCCATGCCCTCCTGCTGAACGAAAATCTAGGAAGAACTCACAAAGACTGATGAACTGCATCGTAAAATAACACATTTGAGTCTGGCATGGAATTTCAGAAAATTTGCCTGTAGTTGTTAAGCAAATTATATTGCTTGTTTCTTTTTTTTGTTCTTCTTCCCTACAGAGAGGCTGTCAGCAATTTCCTCACTGCTCTCAGTTTGCAAAGAAAAAGCAGGAATCAACAGCAGGTTCCCCACCCTGCATTATCAGGCAATATTTGGGCAGCACTTCGGATTGCTCTGTCTATGATGGACCAGCCAGAACTATTTCAAGCTGCCAACGTGGGTGATCTAGACATTCTCTTACGAGCTTTTAATCTAGAGCCCTAATAAAATGGATACAAAAATTGATTAAATTGTGTTAGGAAACAGAGAACTTTTTTATTACTCATCCCCAAATGACCACAATTTCCAAAAGATCATGACTGTAGATCAGTAGGGGAATTCTTTCAGACATTACTCATAAAGGAAAAGTTCAAAAGCACAAAAATAGTGTAAATAAATTCAATTCAAAGGATTGAAATGAGCTGTGGCTAATCTGACAAAGCCCTGAACTAGATGAAATAGCAATTTCCAAAGAATTTTCATCCCATGCAAGCTATATCTCTCTATATACATACAGCTGTAAAAAGAAAAGTATCTTAAGAAGAAACCTAGATAATGGTTATTGCACATTAGAATGGCAAGCAGTGCATCCAAGGAACCTGCTTAGTAGCTCATTGCACTATGCTGAAACCTCTTTGCCCCACAGTGGGGATTCCCTATCCTTTGGTTTCTTTGATGAAAAATCTTCTCCAGGTCCATTTTTAACACAGCTCTGAAAATTGATGCATGTAAAAAGGATGTGTTTTGTTTTGAATATATTCTTTAGCTGGCAATCAGCATTTTGCTTCCAAAGGTACCTTGATTAATTTGGGCTCAGTTCTGTAGGCTCATAAGCCGTGTGCAATGTCAAGAGGGACATTGTCCATGGAGGGCTATGGGATGAGGCCAGGTACATTTGAGGAAGCCGAGTGTTGCCAGCAGAAGGGGCAATTTGCACTGGAATTGTTACTGTTCACACCAGCTGTCCTTGATCCCGGACAGTCTGAAGGAGCTCATGGCAGGGTCTGCACCTTTCTGTGTACTTATGCACTTTAATCTTTTTGTAAAATAGTGCTATGCTTTTATTTTAGTTACCAA
Organism: Falcunculus frontatus; assembly: GCA_013398115.1. NCBI lineage: Eukaryota > Metazoa > Chordata > Aves > Passeriformes > Falcunculus > Falcunculus frontatus. The sequence continues at coordinate 991,066 of VZRV01008985.1, forward strand.
CCACAGAATGTAACAGGATGGCCCTGTTGGCAGAGAGGACCAAATATCATTTCCTGAAATGTAACGAGAGGGTTTTCAATATTCTTAAGTTTAAAAATGCAAATACAGTATAAACTGCATTACCAACTAGAATGATTATTGTATGTATCCATCAGGTAGAACACATATACATGCATGTGCATGCACATACATGTTGTATGCAAATGATGTCATTTCAGAACATAATAAGCTACAGATCTTCATAGCAAATGAAGAAAAATCTTCACAGGAGTTACTGCCTGCAGACCATACTCAAGGGAAAGCTTTCCCTGAAGAAATTGGTCTATATAATGCTTGTAGGATTGAGACCAAGGCTTGATGGTTGTCTCCATGATCTCCATGATACCAGAGAAAATCCTTAGGTAACACCAGCTACTTACAAATGTGTGTATAAACATACCATCTTAATTTTCCCTGGCTGGATGAATGGGGAGCAGTGTTGGGGCAGTACCAATCCCTGATGAATGAATTGATTCAGCTACAATCAAACACATTTAGCTCAGGGTGAATGCATCAATCAAAGAAGGAAGAGAAATTTTTAGGAGGTGATTTTCAGTTGCTGATATTTTAAATATTTTTTCCTGGATAGCGAGAGATAAAAAGTGTAATTAGATGTGTTGATCTGTGGTCAGGAATTCAATGTGCAAAGTAGCTACTGGAATGTGTTAAAGTGGGACAAATAACAGATTTTCTATAAACAACATTAAAAGAAAAACCCAGCTCAGAGGGATAAAAAAAGAAATCCAACTGCACAGATCACAGAGAAAGATGCTCTGTGGGAGTTGGACAGTTTCACCAGTACAAACCTAAAGTTTCTTGCAGCTGTCTGTTATTTTGAGCCACCACTTAAAGGAAAATTCCATGTAAGACAGTGTAATCACTGCATCTAATCTCCATCTATAGATTGTTAAATAAAAATAATTGATTGTCATTAGAAGAAAAAAAAGGCTCACCCCTCACTCTCTCCCACAGAACAGAGATGCTGAAACAGCTACAGGAGTTTTTTAAGAGTGCTTTATTAATTCGTTGTTTACACATATATTCCTGTTTATCTATCACGCGTTTCATAACTGATTCCTGCAGCTTTCTCTAAGGATGGGACTGCCTGGGAATGTCACTTTAGCTAAGTGGGCTGCTGTATGCATATCTGCTGACAACAGTTTGCTCTTTTGCTTTGACAGCGATGTGTGATGACAGCTCTTTATTGATAAGGCAGAGCAGAAGGTGCAGTGCAATTGAATCTGGGAAGTGATAAGAGAGAAGGGAGGCAGCTTTGAGAAGAGGCTGTAAAGCAAAGGCATATGTGCTTAGATTTTGCTTGATGCCCTGCCATCACACAAGTTCTTCTAGAATATCCCTTGTGCTGTGGTGTAGGATAATCAGTGCTAACCCAGAGGAATTAGCTGTTCAGGGACTTTATTTTTATATCTTCCAAATTAAAAATGAAAAAAAAGTACTTGACTTCTCAGAGTCAGAATGACATGGGGTATTTTATTCTCATGGCAGTTCACTAAACATCTTCTCCAGCCTGTGGATAAGTAACACAGAAATTGTTAGGAAAACCTAATGCAACGCCAAGCCTCTGCAAAAAGAACAGACTAAGTAGGTAGCTTTTGATTTATCCTGGGATGCACTGCTCAAAACTACATTTATCTGCTGATATGTGTCCACACCCACGGGATTGGCACAAATTGAGTGTACAACCTTGAGACAATTCACCAGGGCTGAACTCTGCCTTCCCAGGGGAGGCTCAGCCCCCTGCCCATCTCAGCTCTGCTGTACAGAACATGGGCTACAAAGCCTGTCCAAAGAGGTGCACAGCCTTGGAGATTATCCCAGCTGCTCTCTCCTGTTGTAGGTAGCCTATGGCCAATCAACCACGTGCCACTGACCAAGGCACTGGGAAAGGCAAAGGCAGGGCAGACTGATAGGGACAGTGGCACATCTCACACAGTCCCGGCCTGGTCAGTGTGGGAGAGTGGCTGGAGACTGAGATCACCTCACTCTAACAGGTCAGGCTCGGCAACTCTTGGGACTTCTGGGAACTTCTTTAGGATCCCGGGCTTCATCATCCTCCTTTAGCCCCCTCTGCTGAGCACTGTCAGTGCAGCAGACAGGATTAGGTACAGCTTTGAGCTGACCTCCTCTTGTTGTTCCTTAAATATTCAGGGCAAGTTTGTCTATTTGCCTGAAACAGCAAGAGGAAACATGTGAGGAGGCTGCAGCATATTAACAACCTGAATAGAAAATTCATCTGCTTCTAACCAAGCATGAGGTGGGATAAATAAGGCGGGTGCTGAACAGTAGCAGATTGAGCCTGAGAGTGAGAGACAGCAAATCTGGGTCCTGTTCTCAGCGTTCCCTGGGAGCTCGACCGAGTCAAAGCCTCCTGCCATCCCTGACTTTCCCAGGTGTGCAAGGAAGGAAGATGGGAAATAGCATTCCTTCCACTACCTGGGAGCAGGGGAGTGTCACTGTCTCACACTGCAGGAGCGAGGTCACCACTTACCTGGGTAACACAAACACGAGGTTGCTCGGGTCCAGGGAAGCAGTTTCCCATACAGACTACCAATTTCAGCAGAGGAGAGACTCAGACATTTCAGGATGCTGTACAGCATCTATGAGGTGAGGCCCAACTAGAGTGCTGCAATGGTGTATCACCATGTCCCACCCCCGTTTCCCTTTCTTGTTATTCCTCTCTTTTTCCAGAGGTGATTTATCACTGCCAGGTAACTGATTCCAAGTTTTTGAATCTTTTTTTTTTTCTATTTTATATTTCATGCAATTAAAAAAAAAAAACCAAAACATTTTCCTGACCCCAGCTTGGGACTGTCCTTGTCCTCTGCAAAGCTTTAGGAATATTTATGACCTAGAAGCCTGATCCATCAAGCTGCTGAACATTGTAAGCCTGGAGTCTGCACAAGACCACTCAGCACTTTGCAAGATCAGCTCCCGTGCAGGTATTGCCAGGAGAGGGCTGGCTCTGGTACCATGGCACGTGCTGAACAGGCAGTCACAGGGATCGTTTAGGGAGTGAGGCTTTGCCATGAAGGCAGAAGGCTCATTTCTGGCTGACTTCTTTAAACTGGAATGACCACGGGAGCCTTGTGGCCACAGACTGGTTTACGTCAGCTTGAAGAACGGATTTGACTTTTAGGCACACACATAAATATATCTGTGTCTACTGGTACTTTCTTATGATCTGATAAATCACAGCACTTGTAAAAATATCGAGGGGGAGGTTCAAATGACACAAAACCTCATATGACAATATTGCATGCAATTACATTAACCAGTAACCACTATGCAATATTTACCTGAGCATGCAGCAATGCTACCTGAGCATGTGTTTACAGAATGCATGCAGAAGGCTCACACGTAGGGTATTCTTAAACTATTGATTCATATCATCTGTGGAATATTTTAAAAGTCCTTTGCCAAACTCAAATCTGAGTTGTTCATATTATCTGGAACAGGCTAGACCAAACGCAGAGCCCTTTTAAAATCCCATCCTTAGAATTCACTTTGTGTTGTGGGTTTCATGTTTGCTTCAAGTGTTTAATTAATAACAGACATCTGTAGTAACAGCTTTTGCAGACATGTTTTAGTACCCTCTCAAGCATTAAAAAGCTAAATCTGCACAGCTTTCACAGTGAAGCTGGGTTGTTTGGATTTTCACATTTTCATCTCTAGTCTCAACCACAGAACAGCCAGGTACCCCAGGAACATCCACAGAGCACAGGCCTCCATGGCAGAAATAACAACTGCTGCCATGACTGGCAGAGCCAAAGCCTGAGGCCCAAATCATTGTCTGTTGGAGCCAGTGAGAAATGGAGCAAAGCATAAATTGGTTGTAGATCTCTTTTGCCCAAACATGCATCTGCAAAATGAGACATATTAGTTATTTTCGCATGAATTACCTGCACAGTTGAAAAAATGTGATTTCTGGTCACCAGTGTTGTCAGCTTAGCAGTCTGTACAGTGAATTTATGTAATAAATGTTAATAATATACCAAGTATTCACAAAAATGGTAAGACAAAATGCACTGCACGTTGTGAAAAAAAAAATGGTGGATATGCAATACAGTATTATCTACTATTCAAACCTTACCTAGGCTAGAATCAGATTCCTTCATTATGGTTCTACTGGTTTTTGGACTGGTGAAATAAATCAGAGGACAGGAGTGCCATGCATGAAGAGATCACTGACACTTTGAAGAAACGTAGGCAAAATGAAAAACAGGCATGTCAGGGAATCCATGGGAAGTTTCAAAGCCTCAGCCCACAAAGTAACAGGCATTAGGCAAGGGAAAGAGACAGAAGGAATCTAAATTTTCCTAAGATATGCTGTAACTTTACAAATGCTTGCAATATGTGACAGCCCATTGAGCAAGCTTGCATGGTCAAGACTTGATGTGCTTTGATCTCTTTTCCCCTTCTGCATTTACAGAATGCCATCGACATTGGCTAAACCTTTAATTTAAATAGCCTTTTTAATATCAGTAAGCTATTGTAAATTCAGAAAAAGAAAAAAATTTATAAATATATTTTATATATCAGAGTATAACATATCTAGACTAAAATAAAACTATATAGTTTTGAGAGGCATTCTGTGTGGCTTCTTCTATATGCTATAAACTGTTTGAAAACCTTTGCAATCTTGCATCAGTTCTTTTGGCTTTATTTTTAAGCCAACATAGAGGAAAGAAGTGATTATAGGGTTGGCAGATACTTTCACCTGGGCCATCTGAAGAGTCCTGCTGCTGCACACACTTCCAGTGCTCCCTGAACTCCTGGTGTCCGTGGGGAAGTGCAGGGGCAGGGCTTGGCAGCGCTGCCGAGGTGGGAGCTCAGCCCGACACCTGAATGTTTACATTCCCTTTCAAAGGCTCATATTGACCCAGATTAAGAATCTGAATGTAAGAACATACGGGGTAAAAGATCAGTTTCTTACTACAGGTTACTCTGCCTCTGTATGCTTAGTGCATTATCAGCTGTGTATAATATTAAACACAGACATATAGTTTACTGATGCTTTAATTTGGTGTTTCCCTGCACTGCTGTTTAAAATAATCTATTTCCTCAAAAAAGAATGATGTGCATACTGGATGTGTTAAATTTATTAAGGTCATAGATGACTATTTGCAGAGCACCACACTTAATGTAGTATTTTTGTACTGTAATGGAAGCATGCCTTCCTTGGGTTCTTTTCCACATATTAAATTGTATTTATTTACCTGTATTTATAACTGTGCAATTTTTAAATATGTTTTAAAAATAAACTTTGTCTGTGGCTTCAAATATTTCAAAATCTCTTTTCAACGTGAAAATGGTCTTGAATTCAATTACTTGAACTGTAAGGAGGGATCTAAGTCTCCAACTGAAAGGATTTTTTTCAGTGAGGTCTTCTATCCTATTGTTTACAAAGTGAACATGCTTCTCTGCTTAAAAACTAAGTCCAGAAGGTGCTTTTGTTCTCATTTTTCCTAAATTCATTGTTACTCTGAGGCAGAGTTATTTTTAGAATGGCTTTTTATTTTGGCATGTTGATCAGTTATACTTACAAAGGGAATTTATAGCAGCTGAGGCCTGGCCCAAAGGGTTCTGCACATACAGCCCATATGAGGAAAAATGGGGAAAAACAAGATGAGCATTTTTCCTGAAGACCATGCAATAATTAAAACAGAAGTAATACTATCACAAACCTACCTTTATGAAAACCAAAGCCAATATGCACTGACTGAAATCACTACTCAAGCAATTTCCCATATACCACCATAGGAGTTGGCTCTCAGCATCTTTCAGTTCTGTCTTTCATGGGATGAGGTGAAAGTGGTGACAAGGATTATGTCATTCCTACTCTGTGTTTTTGCTGTGAGACATCAACATAAGCACAGACGTGAGGGATAAAAATTCCTGTGTGCTGCTGTGGACAGAAAAGCTGACAGCCAGCGAGGGGCTGTGACAGTGACAGTGACAGCACAGGGCTATGGAAAAAGCAGGACTCTCTCCATGGACATGTGGCTGCTCCAGAAAAATAAACAGAAGCCACAGCCATGCCTTTCCTGCAGAAGGAAAGCTCTGTCAGAAAATCCAACTGTCTGCCTATGGCTTTAACCAGAACCTTCCACCAAGGAACCAAAGGGAGCAGACACTAAAACCACATTAACCCTTAGGTTAGGATGAAATTAATTGTGGGCTCTTGACACTGGTGTGTTTTGCTGGGAGATGTTAAGGTTAGTTTAGTTCCTTTTGCTCAAATGCACTGATAAAGCAGCAGCAGGAAAATCCTTTAGTTTTGTGCTCCATAGGGAACCCAGACCAGGGACACAGCACTGTTACCCTAAAGCCAAAGACAGTGGGAGAAAAGCATCAGTACCAAATCCACACACAAAACTGCTCAAAAATCACTGGTAAAGACATCTGAAAACATAATCACCCACTCCAAACAGCTGTCAGTCATGCAGTGACTGTTTTCAATAATTCGATGGCATTTATCTTCCACCATGGCTGTCAGTGCTGCCCTTACTCGGGCTAAGCTTGTACTACACCTGAGGGACACAACAGTGCCACTTCCCACCTCAGTGAGGGGGAGCAGAGGGTGATAACTTGTCAGCTATCCAACACTGCCTCCCACAAACAGCCTGCAAAAGCTAGCAGGCACAGGAAATTCCTGGAAATTCGGAACAGAGCCCATTAGCTTGTACAGGGAGCCACTCTCCCACCTCTTCCAGTTGCCACAAGTGGTGTGAACAGTGTGTCTTGAGTTGCCATGGTCACAGAGGACATCTGTGATAGAAGAGAAACCAAAACAGATCGTTAAGTTTAGACTTCAGAAGCTGAACCATCTCTACATTTCTTATCATTCACATGTCACATGTCCTCTACTTCTATGTCAAGAAGTGTCACTGAGCCCAGAAGCTTTACCTCTTACCTTTCCTCCATTTGCTGGTCCTGTGATCCTATAAAGAGTTGTCATCCCTCAGTCTTCTTTTTCAGCCTATTCTTGCACCTACCAGAGTCCCAACAGTCCCATTTCTATGTAAAGTCCTTACACATGAGGAAAACAGAGTTCTCCTTTACTGAGCAGCAGAAGAAATTTCTGAGTATGAAGAATTACAGACCATGATAAAGCAGAAATTTGGGGTGAAATGACAGCACTATTCCACACAAACATTGACAACTCTTGTGATCAAAGAACATCAACAGGCCTAAAAGTTAAAACCAAACAAACCAATCTAACTTAAAACCTGTTTTCTGTTTTTTGCCATGTTGTATATCCACTCAGGGCTCGGGGATTTTACTTTTTTAAATCCACAGAAATGCCAGGAGTCACAAGAAATCAAGACTCTCACAAACCTCTCTGTTCCCTATGCAGGTTTTTTTTTAAGTAAAACACCAAATGTAACCACAAAGAGTGAGAGGCAGCATCAAAACACATTCTGTCTATTCCTCTTCAGACAGGAATAAAGAAGCAAGAATCCACACGGTCACCAGATGTGAGAATATTTCTTTTTAATTTAAAACAGTTGCAACAATGTCATTCACAGCCTTTCTCATCTCAGACAAATACTCTCCAGAAAGTTAACAGTGCTTCAAGCAAACAATTCTGAATGGTGCAAAGTAAACCAGGACAGACACTTCCAGGATACAACAGTAAAACCACTGAAGAGTGAGTAGAAATCAGACACCAATCTCAGCCATTAAGGTAGGAAGGGCGACAGGGAAAACAATAAAATGTCCAGTTACATATTTTGCATAGACTTCCAATCCACGAAAACAGAAAAGAGGATAAAAATGGCTGCTGCCAGGATGGAGAACAAAAGGAATCAATTGGAGAGATTTCTAAAGAAATCTAATGAGCTCTGGATGCATCCACATTCTGAATATGTTCTGTGACCTGGTGGAGGCTGCCTGAATCAAAGAACTGGGCTGATGTTGGTTTCACTTACACCCCAGTCAGTCAGAGTTAACAGCACTGAACCCAGTAGAGTTCCAAGTGATTGGAGTTCAGAAACATTTAGACTTGTTTTAAAACCACGGCTCTGAATAAATTAATTTTTATCCTAATTATATTTTAGCTAGGAAGATGAAATAGGAGTTTGTGTATACATGTGTTTTGGAGACTAGAGATTGTGACTCAGAATGAGGAGTCTACTGGACCCAGCACGCTGCTAGGAATGAGAGGAGAAGAGGAAATCAAGGAAAAGTTGTTCAGTTTTTCTTCCTTCCTATCTCCTAACCTAAATGTATTATACAAAAAAGTAAAAATAAGTCTGAGAAATAGGAGCATTATTTACTGCCAGGTCCTGGCTTGCCATAATTCTCAGGTTAGATTGTCTCAAACAGCTCACAGTGACTCTTCTTCCTCCATTCTTTTTTGTCGAGAAGCTCCCAGCTCACCGAGCCCCCAGCAGCTCCTCCAGCACCCAGACACAGGGAATGTGCCCAGGCTGTGCCCTGAGACCTGGCCTGGCACGATTCAGCACACTCAGACTGCAGCAGGCACAGCCTCGTACATCACTCATCTCTCCAGTACAGTTTGAGTGGGGCTTCTGCAATGCTGATGTTTAAAAAAAACCAAAACCTACCAAAACTCCTCTCCCCCACATTAGGCTGAGGAATCAGGAGTTTACATCCTGCTCCTCCAGGTTCATTATGTTCTTCACACAAAACCCATCACAGAAGGGAGATGAGTTAATTGGCCACTTGAAAAAAAGGAGGGAGGCCACTGTTACGGGAGAGAATAAAGCAATTCCTCAAGCACCTGACTGAAGAACTTCTAACATATTTTTAATTACTGAATTTTAGAAAACCTGTAATCCTTTCCCCTAAACAGCTCCCTGAACTCCTGACTAACTTTGGTTTGGGCGGGCAAAACACAAAAGTGATGAACAGAAAAGAACTCCAGGATCTGAGGTGCTCCAATTCACTCACCACAGCCAGCCAAGGGCCCTCCCCTTTCAACCACCATTTCCATTTTATCACCTTCCAAGTGTGCCTCCAGAGACCAGGCAGATCCACAGCCATCACAGTTCCAGGATGCACCAAATGGTTTGTGAGATTCCAGCTCCATCCTTGATCCTAGGAGACCAGCCATGCTTCCAGTTGGATAATGAACATGGGAATTACTCTGTTGGCCTTTATTTACCCAGGATTTCTAAATAAAAAGGCAGCAGCCACCAGTTCTTTGTAGTTTTTAAATAGCCCTTTAAGTTCACGAGGCAAGAGGGAAGCTGTTGTGTTGAACTTCCCTGGAATATACTTGGGAATTAAAAAAAAAGTTTAAAATTAAAAGAAGGGAGGGGGGGAAAGGCCCTTTCTCCTTTTTCTACTGCCAGGATGAAAAAACATGCAGATATACAGAAGTTTTGCTCTTCCACTTTAAATAGAAGATGTATCACTGCATAATTTGCTGATCCCATTTTCAAACCTGCCACTTTCTGGTGAAGTCCTCAAATATCCAAAATCTGGAAGAAGGAAAGAAATTGCTAGCAACTTTTATTTCATCCAGAACTGGTGGCTCAATAATTACAAGGCAGCTGAATCTCACAGGGGCCACTTATTAATGTTCTAGGACACCGCACTAATGTGTCAATAACAGCACTAAGTGCAGGGAGCTTTCCCACCAATTACACACCTTTACAGAATTATTGCACTGGAATTTCTCTCACAATCTTTTAAGATCAAAACCTGATTAAAATATCAACAAGTGTTTTTTGGCTCTGTGTGAGGCTTTATGATCAGAGGGAGAATTATTTTTCCCCAGACACTGTGAAAACTAAATTGCCCTTCTCATAAGCAGATGGGTTCTCTTCTGTAGCGTGTAGCTGCCTGAATTTTGCTATTAAACTTGCAGGCACTAACTGCAGAGAAAATGTAATGACACCTCTCTGGCTCTCTTGCACTCTGCAAAAAGGGATTTTTTTTATTTTTTGACTGCTGCAATTTATTTTGAGGGCTTGGTAACATTGTACAAAGCAACTCCAGCAACAGCCTCTAAGCAGTGTCCAACACTGTGAACCTTTGGGTTTGGTTTTTTTCAGAATCATGAAATGTTTTGCACTCACCATTGTAATTTTTCTAGAATGAGTGTTTTCAAATATAATTTTAAAACCCACATACATATTCTCACCTGGGAAAAACACTTAAATAACACACACACACAAAAAAAAAAAAGACAGGAAAGGCCAGCCCCTGCCTACCCATTGCATCATTCCTGCCGCCGATATCGAACACCTTTTAGAAGGTGTCTGTTGAAGAGATCAGATTACTGGTGCATTTGCAAGTTTAAAGAAAGCAGAAATATCAGTTCAAGGGGGGGTTTTGTTGTTTGTTTTTTGTTCTTGTTGGTTGTTGTTTTGGTTTGGTTTTTTAAGGGAGGGAGAGGGGTAAATCAATAAATCAGCAAACTTACTAAGCAATTTCCTCCACTCAGATATGAAAGTCAATATTTAAGCAATCTTTAGCAGAAAGCAGGATTGCACTGCAAGTACTTTGTCAGGAAGTTGATTTCAGATGGAATATGAGTGGTCTAGATACAAATTTCCCTGACATAAATATAATGGGACATTAAATCTTTCTTTATCTCCCCCCTAAGAAAACAAAATTTAAATAATACCCTTGCCTTTCCTGAGGGTGTGCATTTAATTTCATAGTCAGAAATTCTGCTGCTTTTAGCCACCTGTAATCCTGAATCTGTTGGAAGAACTTGCAAAATGAACATTCAAGTGAAGATGAAGAAACATATGCCTGAAAAAATAAAATTTCTCTTTGGCAAAAAATGTACAGGGCACCAAGAGGAGATTGCTTCTGTCTCTGTTGTTCTCTTAGGCTTATGCATGGAAAAGTCAAATCAAGATACTGTACCACTGAATTCCAACAGATACAACTTCAGCTGACTTTTCTCACTGCACTGACAACAATCTCTGAAATAAGACATTCTGCTTTGAAGAACAGCCACAAACCCCCTTCCTTCAAATGATTTCTCTAAGTGGTCTGGACTCTGGACGAAAACACTGGCTCCCAGTTACCAAAGACACAAATACTTGTTTGTGGTCTTCAGAGGACGCATGGACAGAACAGGCAGGAGCTGGGCTATTTTTGCTCAACACTGAAGCTTCCATATTCTCCACACACTAGCTGCAAACTCCACCAGAAATCCACATGGCCTGTAAGGTGTATAAATTTAAAACAATGTCCTATACAGCACCTAATAGAAATCTTCCGTCTAACACTTAAGGCGGCACCAAATGATTGTTTTTAAATACACTATAAACATCTCATGTTTTCCTTTGCTTTTTGGCAGTCCGAGGGTTAGGGGTCTTTTGTTGGGTTTAGATTTTTACTGTACGTTTTTGGGCAGGTTAAAAAGGCTTATGGCTTCTTAAGGCCAGGTGATAGATTTGAGGCCTAACTTGGTATCCTGTGGTAAAAATAAATGTAGCCCAGGTCTTTGGGAGGTCGTTCTGAGGCACAGACTCTAAGGTCGTTGTAGATCACCCATCTGAAAGGAAAACAGGATCGATTACATTCCACGTGTATAAAAATCATCACAGGTTTATCAGGGACTTCTCAGACACAAACCTCAAAGAGCTTAAAATCTAATATTAGGCATTTCAATGAGAACAAAGGATCAGAGAAACAGCCAAACCAGGTTTACTGGCAGAGTCAAGAACTGAAAACGAGGAGGGATGTGCAGAGGCATGTGTAGTTACAGCCCAAACGAAGGAAAATCAGGGACTCCCAATGTCAAATAATGGGAGCACGTAAAAATCACAGCCAAGATCAGCACCACAGTACCAGCAACACCAGTATCAGCACATTGTTCCATGGGCTTCTATTGATGGGCAACAACAGGAAGCTGGGGAGAGCTCAGATAAACTAAGCCAGATACAGCAGCAATGCCCCAAACTGAACAGAGATTTGGAATGGCAAGCACAGGAGAGCCAGTGGTGCATTTCACCACAGACTTCAGTGGGATCAGAACTGACTCACCACATCTGTGACAATTTTCATTTTTTTGGTAGGAAACCTACAGATGGTAACAGCCCATGTTGTCTGCCATGAGCACACCCTGCTCTGTACAGATGCTTCGAATCCAACACTTGCTCATCCCCTGTGTCTCTCCCAGCTGCACTCACCTTCCTTCCTTTCTGAGATGACAAACGTAGTGGCCACTCATTGTGGATGTTCCCATGTGGCTGATGAACCCAAACAGCTCATATCCTGTTTTAAGAAATATAAATAGCACCCTAAGTCTTTTGCTGCTAACACTGCAATATGACTCCAGGGGAAATGCTCTTTCTAATACTGGAGAAGCAGCTAAGCACTCCTGACTCTGACTCTGCATCCCTAAACTCAGTTTCTGATAACACTGCAGCATGTTTCCAATTTAAGTAGTGGTCAGATTCACTGTCAAACATCAAACCAATCCAAATCAAACCCACATAGACCTGTGCACATACAGCAGGGCTGTGATCACAGCCCCTACTAGGAACAAAACCAGCAGATTCATTCCCAATTCACAGAGAGCATCACAGAAAGTGCCAAACTTTCTGTGCTCATTCTGCACACAAATTAGATATGTCTATATGTGTGATCACAGACCCCCTACAAATCAAAACAACCCAGAAGTTTGTATTTCAGCAGCCCGTAAAAGAGAAGACAGGAAAGAAAGCTCTTCCTTTAACACAAGGACAATTTTTATGCTTAAAGTCTCTGGAGAACTCAGCACTGGTTCTTGATCCCCACCCATTCATGCCATTCACCCAAATTAGCACTAAAAGTAAAAGGGTACCTTCTTTCAGGATATTGCATAAGGACATGGGCCTGGATTTTGGTGGAGAGGGCTTTCTGGAGCCATTTTACAGAATCACGTTGGTTATCAGGATTTCAGGCTCTCAGTAAAGGGTCTCAGTCTATAAAGGCTAAGTACCACAAAAAATAATTATTCCAAGTTTGGGGGTTTTGTTAACATAACGATAATCAATGTTTCCCATGTCTCCAAAAGAATTAAAGTTGATATTGTTAATATAACAGTAGCGACCACAGACAGAGAAATCAAATTGTCTGTTAATTTTTTTCCTAAGACCTTTACATTCAAGATCAGAGGGAGAAATTTAGAACATACTATATTAACTAAACTGGTCACACAAAAACTTTCTGATATCCTTAGCACCACCACCGAGCTTTCGTACTCCAGCGCTGTGACATTTCCAGGAGGTTCTTCGCCTACTTCTCAACTTTGCCTGCTGTACATTAGCCCCATCTTGTGGTTTATTCAGCAGCAGTATGACAGAGAATCTCAACCAAAAGAAAACAAAACGTGCAGGACAGCAACTATACCTGTCGTACTGCGAATAAGGAAGTTGGTTGAAGGGATTATAAAATCGCCCAGCAGACCACAGGAGGACAGAAACTCAGGTGGTCTGTAACAGCAGTGGGTTTTTTAGGATGCTCAGCCTCTGAAGATTTAAACATTCTAGCTTTTCTTTGTCTTTTTATCTTATAGCAACAGAACAAAAAGTAAACCTAGGCCAGGAGAGGCTTATATGCTCTGGTAGCAAGAAACTTTGGACTTGGGTTGTCCAGTGAGTCCAAGGAAAGAGTTTTCGGAGCAAACACGGCCCACAGAACTCAGAAGGTCACAGAGCTGGATTCAGCCCCAGAAACAAGACTGGAAGTAAATTGTCTGGATCGTGTCCAAAAAACCCCACAATAACTACTTTCAAAACAGGAAGGAGCTCTATGAATGTGGTGGGTGTGATGCAACAAAATGACAGCCAGGTCTAAGCTGGAGCAGAACTTACTTCCAGGCCCGTCTTTGATCCTGGGTCCCTCTGACCCTGTCTCTGCAAGGATATTGGCATTAGCATTGTTCTCCATATCCATCGTGTCCAAAGCAGGGTCACTTTCTTCCTCAGGGTCAGGGTGGCTGAAGATCCACTCCAGTGCACGCTCCAAGTTATTGTTCTGCCGGTCAAACAATCAAAAGAGCAGCCTTTAATACACTCTCTAACATCATGCTGCCACTCATCAGCCTTTGAACGGAGTAAGGATCATGTTAACAGCACTTAAAACTGGTAGGATACCGCAGCTTCCTTGGAAAATGGTATTCAACAAGCAGTCTGCAAAATCTTGACAGATGGAAAAGAAATAACCCCACAACTAAGACCCACTGCTCCATGTTCTTATCTTGCAGACAGACAGTATCTAGGCATCCAGGTTATTTTTCAACAGGTGGTAAAAGCAGGTAAGTTTTCTTCACTCTCTTCCACACTTTACCATTCCAGTGAAACACACAAACTGCCTTTCCCACCCCAGAGAAGTCAGGCATCCCACACTTTGCCAGGATAGTTCCAGGCTCATCATCCACTAACTGGATTTTTAGACACATTTCAAAGGCATCTGAGCATGTGCATGCACAAAGCACAGAACATGAAACAAAACCCCAGTACTACCAATAACCCACGAACTCACTGTTGCCTTCAGTGCCTGAATCGCTAGATTCCTTTGGAATCCCATGGAAATGATAATTGCAACCATCTCTTCAGGAGGCTGGTTATCTAGCCCTACAGCTCCTAAAGCAGCTGCCCCACTGGAAGCAACTTCTCCAAACGCAGGTATCACCAATGGCTCAGCGAAGTCTGGAACAAACAAATATTCATCAGTTCCTTCTTTTGCCTCACTGAACTGGAAAGTCAACAACAAACACAAACAAACAACACTCAAAAAAGGATCTCAAAAGCAGTCCTGAAATCAACATAAGTTCATTTCATTGGCATCTAAATTCAGACTTAGATGTGTGGAAAGCCTTAAAAACAACAAAATGAATGTGCACTTTACAAAATATCCAGGTGCACACGCTCATACTGAGCAGACTGGGATAACTCGGTACATTGCAGAAGTGAAACAGCTGCAGGAAAGCAAAGATTGGTATGGAAGCAATGACAGCATCAGGATAACAGACAACCCAGAGCATAGATGTAAAATGAACTGACTCCATATCTGAAAATGTCAGCTAAGCCCACGTGAAACTCATTCCCCATTTACACAAGCAACACAAAAGCCCATGGTGAAGCGTGAACTCGACCAAATCCGCAGTTTCCTGGCAAAGGAGTACTCAGGTGCACTCAGTGCTGAATCATGAGTCCAAACTCAGCATGGATGAAACACAGGAAGTGGAGAACATCTAGCAGCCCTGTCCATCACTAGACAGCCCAAGTATGGCATGAATGCTCCAGCCTGAGCTAGAGAAGGCTGATATGGAAGAAAAGCATCCAGACCACAGGATTCTTTGTACTTACACTTGGTCACAAGTCACCTTCCCCCTTAGCAGCACGGACCTAGCCAAAGGGTGGAAACAGAGCTGGCCCACACCAGTGGTGAGGACAGGACTTCTGGTGTAGCTTAGTTTGTTGTCTTCTTCTAGGCAGAGGATACCACATAACCGTCAAGATCTGCACATCCCAGGAGCAGCTTAGGAAAATTCACTCACACCTCCAGGGTTCCCAGGTGGGGAAGAGGGGCCGTTGTTTCTCTGTCACACATTATAAAATTTCTACTGACTGCCAAAATCCACAACCAGGAGCTGAGTTTAACTGACACCTTCCAGTCACTGACCTGGTTCTTCCATGTGTGCAATGATCCAGTTGAAAGCAACTTCAGCCCCCAGGTTGCCTGTATAGTACACAGCTTTCCGACACGCTTCCAAAGGAAAGCCCATCTCTGCCAGCTGCATAACTGAAGACTCATCAATATCTAGGGCTACAAGAAAGGACCTTCTAAAATATAAAAGCCTAATTTCACCCATTGTGTAATATTTCTTATTGTTACTCATGGTGCCACACATTACAGCACATATTGCTTGGATTTAGTTTAGTACTTCAATAAACCCACAGCCACAAGAAAAAAGCCTTGCACAAAGCATTACAGTAGTTGTTATAGACTTACTGATAATCTTTTGTCTCAGTAGAGACACAGATCCCCACATAGATCATTAAATATTGATTAATTCCTATGGGAATTTATTTATTTTAAAAAACCTCAGCAGTGGATTTCAAGGGGCGAGGAAGTCAGGTGCTGAGTTCAGCAAGAGATGGCAGCCAAAACCAAGCATCTCTCACAGGCAGGATCTTGCAGGTTAGAGAAACAACAGCTGTCAGACCTGGCAGCCTCTGGATGACAGGGTCTGACAGCTTCATGTGAGATCAGAGTCCAGAGGGAGCCAGGATCAGGTGGTTGTGACCCTGAGAACTGCAAGATCCTCCTGAGGAGCAGCAGGTAGAGCTCATATTATGGCCACACTGACTCCTCAAGAGAGTCCTGCACACATGGAAGTAAACATTGAACAAGCACAGAAATCAGCTTTTATTTGGAAGCATGCAGGGCAAGGCTTCATGCATCTCTATGAGAAGAGAAAAGCCATTAGCTGAGCAAAAGCGTAACAATTTTTTAAGCAGTAGAAAAATGAGATACGTACACTCCGCAAAATGGTTCAACATGCGATCTGAAAATTAAAAATGGGAAAAAAACAGGGAGAAGGACTTATATGAAGGCTAAGTAGATCCATATGGGTAAAACAATTCCACTTTTTAAACTCACAGAAATATTTGGCCTCATGGAGACAGGGCAGTTTCATCCTTACTTCCCTGATGTTTTTGCCATGAATTAGAGCAGGGATGTTTCTGCTCAGTAATTTTTTTCCCTGATACTATAAACCAGTAGGAAATAAAGCTGATGGCTGACCTAAGCAAGAATCTGATATAAATAAAGTACCATCACCCGTGCATTTACATTAAAACTAGGTCAGTCTATTCAGCAAGAGAGAAAGAAGGAATAGGCCATTGTGAGGAACTTGTATAGATAAGGGATGAAATTAAAACCTTTAGAGAATTGAATTTTGTCATATCCTTGCTCTGCACACAATTTCAGGTATTAGATTTCTTTCACATACATACAGTGTGGTACTATGCCACCATTATCATAAATATCCAAGCAAATGGGGCAATCATATCATGAGAGCAGTTGCATTACTGGTTTCATATTGAATGCTGAGGCAGTCAAACTTCAGTCGTCTGGAGGAAAGTGCAACCACCTGGGTCTGAGGTCACACCATAAAAACATGATTTTACTTGCTGTAAACCATTTTATTCTCCAGGGAAACCCAGGGAATAAAGAAGGAGGATATTTAATATTCTTTTTTTCGGAACTTTAGCATAAAAGAAACAGTATTTAGGGAAAAAACCCGCATCATAGCATGTTAATCACTCCTCTTTCTGCTCTACAAATATTACAGTCAGCTCTTTGCCATCATCTCCTTGAGACAGAAGTTTTTTAATGGGCTGTGCAGCCCATGCACATCCAGAGAAGAGGACTGTGCATGCAGGCACAGCCGCTAGGGCCTAACAATTCTGGTATTTTAAAAATGAATAAAATTTAGAGTCTTAGCCTATGCCCGGAAAGCTGTTATCTTAAACTGTTGTCTTCTGTGTATTAAGTAATTGTTGTACTGTGCTGGACCTGGGAAGTGCACAGTGACTCTACTCCAAGGGAGTCACGGGCAGGCACTGAAGGGTCACAGGAGAGAGTCAAGGACAGCAACATCAATGATCAAACCTTCTAGGGAAAGGTGTCCCGACCCATGGCAAGGGGATTGGAACCAGATGATCTTTAAGACCCCTTCAAACCCAAACCAGTCCGTGATTCTATAATAAATCCCGAAAAAAGAAAAGCTGAAAGAGCTAGGGTTGTCCAGTAGGGAGAAAAAAAGGCTGTGGGGTGTTGTAACAATCTTGAATTACAGAAATACAGAGCTGGCTTATTGTTCATAGCTCCAAATGGTGGAGATTAAAGACAAACCCTGTATGCTAAAAGGAAACGGGAGAAAAAGTCAATAAATACCTTTTGGGTCATCAGGAATGACAATGGGAGGAGCAATGTCTGGGAGTTCCTCTTCTCCTGGCTGGAGCCCCCTGGCCCGAAGGTGGCTGATATCCAGGAAATCTGGCATGTCTATAGAAACATCTACAAAAGCAGAGAAATGGGCTAAGCTTCTGCAGCCAGCAAAACGACCTTATGCTGCAACCTACCCCTTCAGAGAGGGGACTCTGGTACTCAAGGTACAGGAACAGCCAGGATTCTCCTTCCGAAAAGAGTTCTTTGTGAAATTTGGAATGCTAAAGCACAATTAACTAGCTCAGATGACATGAAACTGTGTTTTAACTCCACAGACCTGATGGATTGGTTTAATTTGTCATAAAAGGAAAGAAGATTCAATTAGGATCTTCTTAGTACAAACTTAAGACATGAGTCAGGTCCTCATTATAGTCTGTACACCTTATTAATTATCTTGGCTGGAAAGGTAAATAAAACAAGCACATACCAAGCTTTTTGGGTATCCAGTCAAGGCCAAAGGTGAATTTCTTTATCTGCACCACTAAGTACTCAGGAAACGAAGCAAAACGGGAAGTCCTGGGAAGGACAAGAAACACAGTTCACTGAAATCAGGCAACAGAATTCCCAGCAGCACAGATCTCAGTACCTCATGCACACTGAGATGAGCTATCACCGGTTGACACACAGGATCCAACCCTACAAACATTTAAAGTTCAGGCTCTCAACTACCAGACTGCATCACCTCTTGGAGTCTGACCACTGAGAACAATTTATTTCCTGCTCAATTCATCATTACAACTCTGTACATCACATTGATGACCCCCAACACTAACGTGATGCCAGAGCTCACTGTGCATTTGTGTGCTTCTCTCTGCACCATGTCCAGGTAGCAAGATAAGCACTGAGCACGGGTTCTAATGGGCAGACAGACACACATTTACCTAACTCTTGCAGATTTTGCTTGAAGGGCACTGCTCCAGAAATCCTCTACATTGCTTGGTTCAGAAAAGGCCTGCAGACACGCACTAAATGGGATCTTGGCACGGACCAGCTCTGGCAGAGGTCTCCTTGCAGCTTCTGCTTCTCGCCTCTTCAATTCATAGGCAATTAATTCATCTGAGAAATATACACAACACTAGAAGCTAATGAACATTGTCATGGTTATGTGTTCCACAGCAGGCTTATTTTTGCAAGTTTTAGAAATGCAAAACCCTACTTAGCAATAAAAGTTTTACATGCTTTTAACTAGACATCGAATCTTTTTGTCTGCATTGGGGTCAGGAGCCACACTTACAGCCACATCTCTGTTTGAAGGTTTCTGTTCATGGTGAAAAAACAGAACTGGAAATACCAGGCAACAAGAAATGAAAACTTTGCTATGACAGCCAAAATCCTGTGTGAACAGTAACACCACCTACCCACTTGATCAGAGCTCAATCTGAGTTGGAAAGTTATTGCTGTCTATCTGTGTCATCTGACTTTTTAGACAGGCCAGGATTATGTATGATCTAGAAAAAATCTTGACACTGGCAAGCTGAGCAGTGCCATATGGTAAATTCACAAACTAATCTGTCTCCTGAGTCATTACCTGGAAATAACATGTTCTTTTATAAGCAACGGAGTCATCACTGAAACTGATGAACAAAGAATGCAAAGTTCTCCTAAACTTCTTGTCCAGTGCAAGGAGCTGTGGGCTAGGTAAAAAGTAGGTAGAAATTCTCTGTCTTGTGGGATTTCATAGGATCTCATCAAACAATCAAAATATTTTAAATGTTCAGATTATGTAGGAAATCAGAGGCACATCTCCCTTCATGTTCCTGTGATGTCCCCTTCACTTCTACCTCAAGCACACATTTATTATGTTATTCTGCAAGGCTCTTCACCACTGTTTGCAGGGGCAACCACAATTTCTCAGTGCCTCCCTGCTGCTCCAAGTCTTCAAACTTCCTCAGCCATTTTGTCCTTTAAAAACTAGTGTGCTTTTCAAAGGCATGAAAAAACCACTCCTGTTTATTAAATCAACATCCAACACTTCATCCTCCCTCCTTCCTCCCCTAAAGCCCAGAACAACCAAATTGTGTATTTTGGCTTTATAGATGACAAACTATCTTACACCTCTATTCTCTATTACCATATTAGATCTTATAATCTGCTGCTAAAGAAAAGAAAGCAGATTTGGGGTTTTTTGGGTTGTTTTGTTTTGCTTTTTTTGGGTGTGTTTTTAAAAGATACTCATTATTATGTTCAGTTCATATTCTTTTTTATAATGAAGAAATTTTCACAAACTGTTTCGCTGTCCAGGACAGAGGAGATTCAGTGCTGGTGGGGATCTCTGAGCACAGTGTGGCATATCCCCGGGTCAAACAGAGCAGTTTGTTCCTTTACCTTTGTTTGTTGCTGCCTCCATGGCCACAGGTAACTGCATGATGTAGTCCACCCTCTCCGTGTAGCGCACCTTCCTGGACTGACAGCACTGCGTGCGCTCCTCCACCACGAACCGGAAAACATCACTGGGGTTTTCTGAACCCACAGGGTTCCTCTGAAAGGAATATTAGACCCAATCACTTCTGTGGTGCTCATGAAAATGGCCACAAAACCCAAAGGCTGTGGGTTGTTCTAAGGCAAGCACAAAGACACTGATCCGGCAGCTCAGCTCACACTGGACTGGAGGCTGAGCTGTGGCACCCACAGAGAAAACCACTGAAGTCCACAATTTCTGCATCCACAGCAGCATCTTCCTACACACAGGAACTTGCAGGGTATGGACCCAAACAACCTGAGTGAGTCAAGGCAAACAGAAGAAGGTAGGAAGGTGCAAGTTACAGTAAAGACAGAAAGCTCAGATAAATAACATGGAGCATCCTCTCAGCAAATAGAACAGCTCCTACTGCTCTGAATATGTGCTGAAACAGAACAAGCAACTTGTAGTTCATTATCCAGATGGGAATGTCATGCAAATAATAAACCTCCTCTTTGTTGTTCATGTTAATGTCTGTTATCAGGCAAGAAACAGAAAACTGTCTTCTAACCACCCTATAATAAGTACATGCATTTAGGGATACGGAACATTGTGCATACAAATGTGAGTAACTTCATCTAGAGACTGAACACATGAGTAAACACCCTCGATTCTTGGGGAAAATGGGAAAACGAGGGAGGAAGAGTAGACAAGAAATGCTTTACATCAAAACTGCATGTATTTGTATATTCCTTTTCAGAAAGACAGCATTAAAATTCACAGTATGATTCCTTTACACACAGCACTGAGCTGGAGCTTGGTGGAACTAAAGCTTTGTACAGAAATATTCAACTGACAAACAGCCACTCTGCTTTCAGCAGGGGAATCCTTCCTCCCATGATTCAATGATTGACAGCTGGGATTTGTAAAACAGCTGGACAGGGTAATTAATTTGCTCCCAACAATTATATGAATTTGGAACAATAACAATAATAACCATAACACCCAATTCATTAAAATTCCATGACAGACTTCAACATGGTAAACAAGAACAGCAGTTTGAAAGGTCACATATGTTTATAAAAGTTATAGCCTGCACAGTGATGCTTGACCCCTTTATATTTGTTAGCAGCAGCACTGGCCCTGTTCATGGTCATGCAAGAGTCTGAAGTAAAGAAGAGCAAGAATTAAAGAAGCAAATATTTCTAAAACAAAATACATTTAAATTAGTCCCATCTTCTACATACCTAAGGCTAAAAATAGTGCAAGTAAAAAATGAGCTGCTCATGTAACAGTTTTGCCTTCATTGTCTAATATAACCAGAAAAAGAAGCAGTAATTCAGATTTTCTCACCTCTACCAGATTTATAAGATGTAGGAAAAATTCTTGTGCGTCTTGTTGTCTATTAGAGGAAAATTCTGGGTGGCCTTTACTTATAAAAGCCTTGAACATTCGGGGAGATATTCCATTGTGTTGAGGCTAAATAAAAGAGAGAAAAACTTTTTTAAAAGGGATTTTTATTCAATCATGGACCAAATATCTCAAAGTTACTCTACTAGATCTATCTATGGCCCATTTCTGGCACTGGAGGAAAGCTAGTTTCTGTTTCATGGTCATGAAACATGATTTGGGAGGTTTTAGAATATGTTTTATGGCTTAGTTCCTACAGCACTCACTCTACCTGTCCTTTGGCGTTTTAAAGAGATCACTGGAGGTTTTTAAAGTAGTTTTCAGAAAGGCTGAAAGTCCGTATTGTTTTATAACATTTGATATTGCTTTCAGAACCCTGTGCCAGAAAGTTGAAGCACTTTGGTGTATCAGCTGGCAGCTTTCCTCAGGACAAAACCTTTCCAGAGAGCTGTACAGAATCAAGCAGAAAACAACTAATGTGTGCAGCATGCATTCCCAGGTGGGTTGTTAAGAGCAGACATGAATTTGCAATTTGCAGGTGCTGGTCATGTTGAAAAACCAAAACTTACTGCCTTTGGCCATTCAGTTACATCAGGAGGAAACTTCCCTAAATTAGAAAACCTCTAGCTTCCAAGAGAGTCCTAGTTTTGACTTTCTAATCCTTGTTACCACTCTAAGAACCTCCCCAACCATTTCAGATCCTCATGACAACACTAGCTATTATGCCTTTGAAATAAAACTTTTGAAGGGGTCAAAATCTTTTACTCAGATTTGCCCTCACCATTCATGAAACCAAATAATTTTCTAGACAATCCAAGCAAAAGTATAACCTTTAGGAGCTCTCAGAGGCTGTTAAAAACTCAGCCAATCTCATTCCTTACTACAATTGCACTATCATATGAATATAGAAACAGAAAAAGCAGCATGAAATGGAGGCCATATAAAATACACACTAAAAGAGCAAATTTTTTTTCTTTGTTTTACCAGGGTATAGTATTCCCAGACCCACTGAAAGCAGAAGCAGATTCTCAGTTTTAATGCTTTTTCAATTTTTGGCAGTACACCACCAACCACATTAGGCCAAGATGAACCTTAAAGGCCCCCATCAAGAGACAGAGTCTCAGTACTGCTTGGACCAAGAGATCTTCTAGGGATTTCTGCATCCTGGGTTATGCATTGCTTCAGTGTCCTCAACTGCCTTTCATCAAAAGTAGGACTGGGAAGAGAAATGCATAAAGCAGCTCACATTACAATATCCCAGATTTCTTCTTATGCCAGAAGCAGGAATGTGGCACACTTGCCCTGCTGTATAATGCAGTGAGTTTGGAACCAAGCCTTGTTTCCACCTATAGACTTTGTACTCAGCCACTTGAGCAGGAAAAAGAGAAACATGCCATGTGTGACAGTCTGCAAAAGAGGACTGAATCTTGCAATCTCACCTCAAGGACAAAAAAGGGACCAAAAAAAAGGACAAAAAGAACCCTCCCCAAAAAAAAAACCCAACAAAAAAAACCCCAAACCAACCCAAAAAACCAGAAGACATTTTAAAGCTCTAAGCAGAAAATCAAGTCCTGGCTGATGACCCTTTAGGCATTCAGCCTCTTTTTAATCCTAAAGTGGGTCCAAGAAAAATGCTGCCATTTCCAGGCTAAACTTCTGTGGTGAAAAATTTCAACTCCACAGCACCACGAATATTTACAGAATACCTGGCATACTTTCCCCATCAACAGTTGCAAAATAGTTTATCTAAATATAGATTGTGCTGGACCACTGCAGATCTCCTATGAATTCTTTTACAGGCAACAACTCCCCAAAACTTTGGATGAATTCCAAAGGCTCAGAAAGATTGAGAACTTCTTTGCATGTAGAATGGGGAAGAAAAGTAAAGGAATAAAAGTAAAATGAATAATGGATATTATAGACATAAAGCAGAAGCTCTTAAAAACATCTAAAATGCTATGCAAACAAAAAACCCCACAGATTTGTATTCCAAGAGTGAAGGAATAGATAAAATATCTATATCTGATTTATTTTTATAAATAAATCACCAATACAACAAGCAGCAAAAGCTGTAAAGGTTGTTTGAAATCCTAATATGTGCTATGAATTTCTTGATAAGGAAGTAATTTAATGCATTTAACTTCAGCTCCATTAAACTGAACTAATGAACACAAGTACTGTTAAATGCCAGTAGATGCCTACCACAACCTGACAGAGTTTTATACCATCTGTCATTAAAAAGCTCTCAATATCTCATCTAATAGTGGCTGCTGAGCTAAACATGTAGGTGTAGCTTCATTCCAAGGACCCAGATCCCTGAACTTCCAGCACAGTAATTTCCAGTCACATCCTGCATGTATTTAGGAAAGCAGGTCCATCAGTACACAATTCAGTGTATGGAGTTTGCTGAAATTTGCCCCACTATTCCTTTGTCACAGGGGAGTGCTGATTAGTCTTGAACTTTATTTGATGGGAACAAGCAGGATTCATTTGCTGTTCCAAAACAGTGAACAGCCACTGTACAAAGCAATTACTCAGGAGACACAGATCATGCAAACTACTCCGTCCCAGACACCCTATCTGTCCAAAATCTTATTGGCATTCTGATTTCAGGAGAAATTGCTACGTCAATAATTGATAGATGAAATTAGAGGAAAATATCTATTTCCATGGCAACCACCACCACCCCTCTGTGGCAGAAGCATGCATTGATTCAGCAGCTCTGCATGGATCCTCCAGCTCCATGGAAGCCTCCAGCACCACCTAATACTGCATTACCTAGACAGCTTCTCCTGAAATCAAGCGGAATACTGTCACACACTTCCTGGAAACAATTCTTTAGCTCTTTATACTTCTTTCTGAAATTTAAAGAGGATTTAGAAGTTTGCTTTCAGGACTCTCTGGATAACATTTTTGTTGTTGTTCCTCAGAGAAGACAAACATTGGTTGCAAGTTCTGTGAACGTTTGCAGTCATCACTGGAGCAGCAGAACACTTTATCAGCAGAACCAATGCTTGCTTTGATGCGCTGCACAAATAGCGCCTGACTAATTTATCCCTGACTTAGTATCCTGCACATTCCACCTTGCTAAGCATCCCATCCATGCTGGGTCCACACGGTTCCTCAATGCCCAGCACCTGTTCCCTTTTCTCAGGATATCACTTTTACCTCGTTACCAGGCTGTACAAACTCAGGCAAATACCTTGTGTTCTTCTTTCATCACCTGCTCAATAAGCTCAGATTTCATGGGTGGCTTAGAGTATTGGCCTGAAAGGAGGCCGTGTCCCAGTTTAGCCCTGTAAGGAAGAAAGTGGTGGGGAGGAAACAAACATGTGAGAAAAACAGAAAAGAAGACTTATTTCAAGCAAAATAAAAAAGAAGTTTACTGCTTTTGACTCCTTGATGAACCATCATTACAACTGCAACTAAGTGGTCAAATCTTTTCATTCTCCCTGTGCCATATTTCACTTTTGAGCTCATGAAAAGGTGTTGCCATTAAAGAGCTCATGAAAAGCTCTGCCATTAAATCATTTAGATTCTATTTAACCTGACCAAGTAAATAACTGAGAAATGTCACTTACATCTGAGTGTTGAAATCTTGTGTTGGATCAAGAGGGGAGTAGTCAAATATTCGTGGAAGGTTTCCCACATACCTGGGCAGCAAGAACAAAGCAGAAACGTTCAAATATTGCA
The DNA here is from genome assembly GCA_013398115.1 of Falcunculus frontatus. NCBI lineage: Eukaryota > Metazoa > Chordata > Aves > Passeriformes > Falcunculus > Falcunculus frontatus. Next base: position 1,016,564 of record VZRV01008985.1, read on the forward strand.
GCTTAATGATTCAATCTATCCCCAACGAGTGTTTCTATCATGCAAAAATAACAGTGAAGAAATTAAGAGATTGAGGTTTTACTTGGAAGCTTCTAGCTATAAAGAATATGGCTGTGTTGTTCATCTGGAATTTACATTCTATTCCTTAATCTTGCAAAAGTTGCGGGATGGTGTTGGTCAAAACCTCAGAGCTGAGTTGAGAACCAGTGTATTTTCTACTCAAACAACATAACCAAGTCAATTCAGGTTTGCATCAGGACCAAAATACGTAAAAAGAATGCTTCTACTGAGTTTTACAAGAGAAATAATTCTGACAACACACACTGAGGGAAACATTTTTCTAAGCAGCCTGTTGGAAAGTGAAGCATTCAGCAGCACTCTCTGAACTTTGCTGCCCTTGATCACAGGAAGAAACAGGCTGGGTAGGTATGGTCATGTTGCTGGTCCCTCTCTCATCAAAGATCTCCACTATTTTGACAACACTAAGTCCTCCAGGTAACTCCCAGGACCATGCTGTGGAAAATTATCTTCCTTAATAAAGTCCATTTTGATATTTTTCAACAGTGGATGTAGAAGAGCTGGCACTTAATGAATCTACAGACTGTGCTCCATATGGCTAACAAAGAAAATACACAAAAGTTTTCTCCCTCTTCTTCTCCAGAAGGTAATTTCTAACATGAAAACCTGGGAAGCTTTCCAAAATCTAAAAGCTTCACTTCTAGCACATACACTACAGCTGCTTTGGAAGGAAAGGGCACCCTGAATTTTATTTCAAACCGTGGATTGTCCTTTATAAAAAGGCTTCTCTCCTTGGAGTGATGTGTTCAGTTTTGATCATTCAAGAGTATTTCATATTTTTCTGTTGTGCTTTTGTCCTTTTACTCTCTTAATTATTCAGTGGAAGAATACATTTACAGTACTCTTTGCATTATTTTTAAAAAATTTTTATTAAAATATGGCTCTGATAATTCCCCCCCCCTTGGCCAGACCCGCATGCAACAGGTGCACTGTTCTTCACTAGCATGGATCAATATTAACATGTTTGTGCCTGTTTTTGGCACAAATAACACTGGAGCAGTAGAATGACTCCTGCAGTGATACTGGCACGTGCCAGTACAAACCCCTTAATATGATACTGATGATACCCAGGTAAATAGAGATAGGTGCATCTGTATATAAAAAGCAGAGGCTGAGACATCAAATTTACAAAGTGGCATATGACTTCCCACCACTGCAGTTGAGACAGTAAGTTTTTATTTTGAAGGCAGATTGGGTTTTGAGTTCCAACCTTTTCCAGAACAGACCAATAGAATCACTAAATCCTCCAAGCAGCCACTGAACTGACTGAAAGAGACCTGTTTGCAGGCTAGATGAAAATTAGAATAGCATTTTTCTTAGAAAAACAACAAATTGATGAATGCAGCAGTTAGTGACAAGAACTAGTCTGGAGCTACTTACGCTCGCTGGAACTCTGGGATGCTGAAAATGGCTTGCATGACAGCATTGAGGTAGCAGCTATTTCCCAGGTTCTTCATGCCAGTGTATCCTGGGCCGTACATGGGCTTGAGTTTCACGCCAGCTTCCTGAATCACTTCCCATTCTGAGACTCTTGGCTTTATGTCGTTATCTCTTAGCCCATTCTCTGTCTGAAAGAAACAAGATTTTCTTTTTAGTCTCTTCAACTTCTGCCGTAATTACGTTGCTGCCATCGTCACCACCAACTTTGTGAGCTATACTCCAAAAAATGAGGAGCCAAATCAATGGGCAAGACAAGGTAAATCCTGCATGTAGGGGGAAGATGAGGATCAGAAAGCCAGCAGTTTGTTCCTCCAATACAGCCTTAGCTCTTTAGCACAGGCCCCTGGCTCTTCGAGTGCTCCCAGTTGTGACCTCAGTCCCAGCTGGGAGCTTCACTTCTCTCAGGGCTGTGACCTCAAGCCTCAGCATCAAACACCACATTTTTTCAGGTTTCCTATTCCATTTGTAATGGCCAAGAATAGCTGCTGCTGTAGAAGCTGTTCATAACAAACAAACCACATGAAAAGCTACAGATCCAAGAACTCTTCCTTTCTTTCAAATGGTAAAAGGCCATGATTTGTGACACTCGAGTTTCTGGCCTTTACACTCAGCCTTCAGCCCGTAGGTGCAGGTCACTACAGTGTCATTTACTGCTGGCACTACTCTGTCACTTCTCAAAGAATTGTAAAGACCAAAGACCAGAGGTGAAACCTCTGCTATAGCTAAGACTAAGTTGTCAAGGTTGCTGAGTAAAACAGACTTACCAGAAAGATTTGGATAAAAGAAACTTTTTATTCATGATACTGGCAAAGACATTAGCATACCAAAAATATCATTAGTACCATGAAGACTTTTGAAAACACAGTTTAACTCTTCTCTACCATTTCAATTATTATCAGTTTATTCACCACTTGGACAATGAAATACCAGTAGCAGCTTTGTTCCTTTTTAATAGTTTTCATGTTCTCAGGTAGTGATACTAGGTTACATGTTTGAGTGAAAAAACCCCAAAAAACAACAAACCAAACCAAATCAAACAAAAAACTCAACAAAACCACAAAAACCCTGCCTACCTTTATAAGCATATCCTATTCTGATTTCTTACATCATTTTAACAGAACTGGAATCAACATCCACTAAGACACAAGTTATTAAAAGCACTTCTTTACTAATACAGACACACACAGAGAATCCTTTTTACCCCAGTCCTTTTCTAGCATATCACACCTTAGACCATGCTGTTTTCTAGACTTGAGAGAATGTATTTTTCTCATTTTCTAATGTATTTATTGACAAAACCTAAAGTGAAATTTACCTAAAGAACTTCCAGCCACGTTTTAACTTATCCATTGTTTAGCTTCTTTTTGCTTACGACTTGTATGTGTTTACACATGCAATAGGCTGCCCTTCACTCACTGTAATTAAATATTCTAGACATTCTTCTCAAATTGAATGAGGTTTTTCATCTTGAAGACAAGTGGTACATGGCACAGGAAAAGTGAAAAATGTAAACTGAAGACCACAAGGTACCTCTTTCAGAAGGCAACTTCTGGATTTGAGAGCAATGATTTGCTCAAAACTCAGACAATAAACTAGCTGGCTGAACTTTACAAAATTGAGTACTGTCATAACAGTCTGAAGGAATCACAAATAAGCTGCAGGTGTCATTCTTCTCTTGTTTCTCTCCCACCCTCAAGTGAACAAACAAGTGAGCAACAAGCTAAACAAAAGATGGATTTCCTACCACTTGCATCTGCAGCATGTCAATTCCGAAGTGTGCCAAATGTTTTGCTATATGTGGATCTAAAACCGGCTCCTCTTCATCAAAGGAATAGACATCTACAAAAGCAGAGAGAAACCAATGAGCCCCAGTATCAAATGTTATCCCTTCTCGTTGTTTACCAACACTGCATTCTCAGGGCTGCCTGTACAAAACGCCTTGTTCATGTTCTCCAAGTTTGGTTCTGTCCAGCAGAGAAGTGCACAGACACCCACATAGCTCAGTCAACATCTTAACACAATCACCATAAGCACTCTCCTCAAAAGAAATTTTATGCCTCCACAGTATTAAAACCTAAAAATATTTATAGGGATCATAGTATTTCTCCCCCCCCCAAAATAAGAAATTCGTAGGGAAAGCAAGGAACAGGGTATGCAAAATTCTCAGATATGTGGCCAATCCACATTTTGAACATGACAACAAGAGATTATGAATTTTTGTAGATCTACTAGATACAGACAGACACACTAAAGCTGTGAGTATATGAGACCAACTAACTACTGCTAATAGTATTTTAATTTTTAGTACAGTGTAAGAAGTCCACTTATGCCCTTTTCACACAGAGATGCAGGGAGAAAAGAGAAATTCATTATTAGAATAAAGAGGGGTTTTCTAGATTACACACCATTAGATTGGACTTCCATGATTAATTTAACCTTGTGGTTAGGGAGAAAGGCTGATTTTCTGAGTGAGGTGTCTTGCTTTATTGTTTGGAAGATCTAGATTTCAGTTCTCTATGATAGGCCCTTACGGCCTTAAGTAAAAGCCCATAAACATTCTGGCAGGGCAAAGTTCAGACTGTAAAGGGAAGAAGTATGTCTAATGATGATATTTTCAATATGAAACCAAGTTTAATAAATCCAGCAGAAGGACAAAAAAATGGAGAGTAAAAATATTCTTTTTTAGAGTTTACCTAGCAAGTCCTAAAATGACACTGAGTTAAAAGCAGGTTTCATCTACTTGAACAAATAACAATAAAGCTGCAGGCATCATAAAGGGACAGAAGTGACACGACATGCCCTTGTAAGACTTCAACAGGCCTTCCATCTTTTCTCTGCTCAGGTCTCTATCTCTGTAGTAAATGACTGCTTTGGCGTCTCCTCATACCAAAATTCAGAACCCCTGTGCCAGTCTCCCTGCATTTCCCTCAGGCAAGTTTCCCTCATGCCCAGCATTTTCTCACAGTGACCTTGCTCCATAAGACAAGATCTAGGCTGACAGAGAAAGCTAAGCCTGGAGAAAGGAACAGAAACAAACTCAGGAGGAGATAGCAGGAGCACTGATAAAGGCTGTTCACGGCACAAATATCACTTCTGAGAGGTCCTTACCCCAGCCTCTCCTGGCAGCTGCAGACCCTGGCTCTGACTCAGCCCATCCCCTTTAACAAAAGGCATTCTTCTTGAAGCCTGCTAGTGCCAAAGCCACACTGAAACAACACATTGAAGGTTAGCCAAGAATTCAAAGACTAACTTTTAACATTGACCAGTCCTATGAAAAACCTCTCAGAGCAGGGAGCTGTGCTTTGAGCTGTGCTGCCAGCTGTTGACCAGCCATCAGATGCCCCATTAACTCTAGTGCCCATGACCCTTCTGGCATGTACGTGGCTGTAGCTGCCCATCTGCTGGAATTCCGCAGTGTGGTAGCGAATGCACCCAGAAGACATGACTGCTCATCCACACACACGGCATCACAACATTCCCATAGTATTCTGGTGAGGTCATAGCACAGCCAGAAGATCCTGAGAAGTTCAAACACCTGATGGAGTGAGATTACACAGCAACTGAGCTTGGGTGACTGCTTTCAGTGTGGAAGCTTTTGATATTGTTTTCCCTCTGCTCTGACAACTGCAGAGAGCAAATTGTCTGGGACTACTGACCCAGAGCAGCAGAAATGGAACATAAGAGTAATGTTCTGCTCAAGCCCAGCTTGTGCCATACTTCAGTACCTTCTGCTGTGTAGCTTGAGTTCATGGGAGAAATAATTCACTTGTTTCAAAAACTCAAAGACAGAAGATAAGAGCTGCCAAACACAGGTCTGCAGTGCTGTCATACAGACTCTGGTAGATGAGGAATGTAGACAAGTCAGCAAATGTGACACACAAGGACCTGGTGTCATCAGAGTGAGAAAGGGGGAAAGTGGAAGCGGGGGGGAAAATGCACCAAGATAAATCTGAGACAAACACAGAATATTATTAAACAGAGAACAGAATTATAGAATATGCTGAGTTGGAAGGGACCCATCAGTATCATCCAGTCCGACTCCTGGCCCCGTGCAGGACACACAAAGAATCCCACCATGGGCCTGAGAGTGTTGTCCAAACACATCTTGAACTCAGGCTTGGTGCTGTGACCACTTCCCTGGGGAGATTTTTCCAGTTCCCAACCACCCTCTGGGTGAAAAACTTTTTCCTGATAATAATCATTAGGATTCATATTATTTTAAGAAAAGAAAAATGTCAATGTTACTTGACTTCATTTTCTTCCACAGCTGAAGATTTACACCTCTTCTGGCTGTGTAGACACCTCCCTTCCTACTTAGAGGATAACAGGCAATGATAACACTGTCCCTAAAGAAACAAGTGGCTCAGGATCTCCCCAAAAGTATCTGACAATTGCTAAGATCAGCATCCACAAAGCAGCTCCTTCAAGCACCGGTCACATGGGGTTTCTCACTGCCAATGCCCCATTCCATGCCTCAATCTATTCCCAAACCAGCAACCTCACAGTGACTTGAAATAAATGCCAAGAGAGGCAGCAGGTAGCACAGTCTGCCCAGTGCTCAGCCTACTGAGGCAAACAACACTTCTGACTCTCCAGTGCATCCTGTCCAAGGCACAAGAGTGGAAGAGAAGTTTGGTTCAATTTCTGCCCTGATCCCAGATGTGTCTGCTGGGGCTAACGCCTCAGAAACCGTTCCTAATGCACACAGCAGATTTCTCAGGGCAAGACAAAGAGCTCTCCTCTGTGCTCATGGAGGGTGAGTGTCAGTGGAATACTGGCACCACCTCCTTCTCCTTCCTACTGGTGTGAAAAAGGAATAAATTATGTCAGGACAGGGACTAGCACTTATTACTCCTCTACAATAACCTCTTCACCTCTAACCCAGGGAAGCAGAAAACAGACAGATTTTGTGTCACCATCAGCTGCAGAGCCTCTTTCCTGAAGCCCATCTATCTCCCAGCCCTATCAAGGGGTTATGAGTACCACAGCAATATAGATCAGAGACAGAATAATTACTGAAAAGGAACAAGGAAGGTTGGGGGAGGGAAGACTTTTCTATAGGGAAACCAAGTAAACATCATCCAGAAGAACAAAGGTCTGTGGAGAACAGCTGGTGCCTCTCATTCAGAGGGAAGGATGACAGCCTGTCCTTTGTTATCCCAAAGGCCACATAAGAGAGGAAGCAGCTGATCAGTGGGAGGCACAAGGACAGAAGCCACACTGAAACGAGTATTGCTGCTAAAGATGGGAAAGAAAAGAAAAAATTCTGAAAAAAAACCCTACAGAACATCCTGTTTGTTTTGTGGATGCAGTTGAAACCTACAGCTGGGCAAATCCTAAACACCTTCAATAACTGAGAGATTTGGATAGAAATCATCCAAGACCAGGCTCATGCAAGGAAATAACATTCCATCTGGGAGAGAAAAAAATGGTTTTTGCTTAGTGTTTCTGTGGCACAGCTGGTTGAATCTGACTACAGTCGCCTTTCCTCAGCACTGAATAGGACTTAGAAAAGCTCTCGACTGATGCTTGTTAAAAAAAGGGGCTGCTCTAAACAGCAATTTTTCATCTCTGCAGTCATAAGCACTAAAGCCAAAATATAATCATGCTATGCGTTCTTCCATTTTTACATTTCCATGCAGCTGCAACAAAAGATCTCTTTGCTTATGACTTTTTCAGCTCCTCATGTTTTTATTCCATCTAATCCTCACACCCCATAATCCCCTCTGCACCAACACGGCAGAACATCACACTTGGAGAATATGCAAACAAGGACACAGCCACAGCTTTTTCCCCCTCTCAAGATCATCACACATTTTACAAATGAACATCACAGCAGCCCCAAGAAGATGAGTGTTCATTAGACTGTTTCAGCAACATTTTGTTCAACAAGGAAAAAGAGCAGTTTCCACTATGATTAAAAAACCCATACATGCTGTTACAAACAGACTTTTAAATTTAAAAAGCTCATTACCCTGTTGTTTCTTTGTTACAGAAAGCTGAACCATTTGCCCTAGGAAATGTAGCAGAACTAAAAAATATTGTTTCTCCAGATTCTGTTGTTTCGAACTAATACCATTCTTCTGTTATAAGCCTAGTATTATACAAACACTCCAAAAATATTTATACAAATTATAAAATGAGCAGGTAAAACAGGCGTGAGCTTTTTCAGAATGGAGTGTGTGTCATTCCCCCAACCCTGATCAACATTCACAGACTCACAGGGTTTCCTTTCCTTATCACACTCTCAAACACTTGCACTAGAAGCACAAACCCAGTTGGTAATAGATACACACTGTCAGTCTCACGCACAAAAGGTACCTCATCTCAGAATACGCCCTGTGGCTGACCTGCTCCATCAGGAGTGATGGTTCCCAGCTTCACTGCCAGGGGATAACCTGTCTCCTTGTAGTGCTCCATGGCGTGCCCGTTGCCCCCGCTGCCATCGAAGAACCACTTCCCACACAGCACAGAGCCATCTGTCAGGTTCAGCCACAGGTTCTCCCGCAGGTCACACTTGGAGCATTTCCAACCACTGCGAGACAAAACGGGGAGAAACAGCAGCAATACGTAAGGCAGGAGCCAGTCCTGTGTTTCCCATCGTGGCAGGTCAAACCAACCCACACACCCAGCCCAGAGACACACAAGGGAATAGTGGGCTGAGTTTCTGCCCTTAGCTCAGTTACCCTGGACTGAATTAGAGAGCCTACAATGAACAAACCTTAATGCCCTCACCTGGGGGGGATTCTAACACCATTGTCTAACTGTACAAGTGTTTTGGCATGTTTAGATGCCTGCAGCTCTTCTTCCCAGGAGTCGGGTTCCTGCTTCCTGTAGGGCGATTTTGCACTGAGGAGTGCATCACAAGCTATCGTCACCTGGAAGACAAGTGGATGTCAGTCAAAGCCTTACACGACTCAGTGACTTGACAGAACTTGGCATTCAGCCTATTGCTAACCACAGACAGAACTGCTTATCAGTAGGTCTATTTATATACTCAACTATGCATCTAATCTTTTAGACTGTCGTCATTATTTTAGCAGGAGAGTAAGCACATGTACTATGTGAGCTTTCCTAGGACAAGCCGGCACCATAATAAGGGAAGGAATACAGGAGATAGAAGGAAATACAAGAAACAAAGATGACTTTTAAAAATGACTGACTCCATATTATAGCTGGTTAAGAAAGATCTTTATGTCCAAACAAGCACTGCACATAAGAAAACAAGGCACCATCTTGATGAAAACAGAAACAGGAGACAATTCCTATGACCACTTCCACACACTCACTGACCAGTGCTGGCAGCTCTTCTATATTGGGTAATGAGATTTCATAGTGATCAGGAAATATAATAAGTTTGGCTTCATCCTCATATTCAAAGTCATCACTGTTGAGATCACTGCTTGTCTCTAGATCTGGAAAACAAGATGGGGAATGTTAGGAGATTGCCCCACCATCGAGGTTCCAAAATTGTGACACTATGAACAGTGCTTGCCTGGCATCAGCCGGTGTTTTTTTCTGGCTAGGAATATTTGTGAAATCGTGCTGTAAACTGAAATCTCACCATCCTGCAAGAGAATGTTCTGAGGACCAAGATTTCCACTTAATGTCATCCCCAATCACAGATACAGTTGGTTTGGTCTCTCTCTAAGCAGTGACATTGCATTCTGCAGCTAACAGAATTCTGCTCCTTTTGGACAAAATCAGGATGCAATTCTGCTGTGCCTTTCACCCAGGATCTTGAAATGCTATAAAGCACAGAGACCAGGTCGCACTGCACATGCCCAAATTGCAGAGCACAAATAAAAAGAGCACCTCATATTTTCCAGGTCACAGACATGGCTGAAATGTGCTGTGGCTCCCATCCATCTTGAACCTGTGGTCTTTCCTCCCATAAAGATGTCCATGGCTGGAAGTATTCGTGTGTCTCACCCATGGTCTCAAATAGCTACAGCAAGTACAGTAACACCAACAATATCCCTCTCTTGCTAACTCCACTCCTTAACCAGTGTAACTTTCTGTTTAAAAAGCACTCATTAACTACTAAAGCTTTCCTTTGAAGATGAAGCCTTTCACAGTGTTTGTGTACATTCTTCTTCCAGTGTAAGAATGATTTATTTTCTTAAATATGAGCCTTGACCAAGCAACATCAGCTAAAATGCTTGCCCAGAAATATGTGGACTCAGAGAGAAGCAAGAGGGTATATTGGGAACTAAATGGCTAGGGTTTGTATCTCTAGCTCCATTAAAAATATCATTATTAATATAATTATCACATAGTGACAAGATTGAGTTAAAATCTTGTTCTGTTCTTCTTAGGAAAAATGAAAAAATTAAGACCTAACATGCATGTTTCAGAAATTGCACAAGATTCAATTGCAAGAATTGCCCAGGCAATGACGGGATTTTCTGGATCCTTCTCCCATCTGGAGATGTGGAATCCACTGTATTTTGATGTACCAGTCACTGACAGAATAAGGTTCAACCAAAAAAAGAGATGTGTTAGCAGTAACCAAAGCTGGCTCTTAATTTCCCCCCTAGTACATGCAAATGCTTAATGAGTCACTCGATCCCAAACGAGCACTGGCAGCAACCACTGCAGCCTGGGAATGGCTGAAATCTCAAATGTATGTTTGGGACAGAGGTGAGGATGACAGAAGCCAGATTCAGAAAACTGGGCTCTCTATTTACCCAGCAGTAACAGACTGAGAAACTCAAATGATAAAACAAGTATCAAAATATATTTTAGCTTGACCTGGAAAGAACATCTCTTGAGAGCAACATCAACTCTTGGCTGACCTGCTGCACCAGCCAGCCCTGAGGTGACAACACCCACTGTCAGAGACTTCCAGCAGCACGACCTCTCTCTCAGCAGAAACCAACAAAAGCCCCTTCTCATCAGCTCAACACAGACACAAAAGCAAGAACACTTTCTCATACCAAAAGCATGACATTTTTAGAGAATGTATTAATCCATTACTAATTCCTCAGATCACACCATTTTCATAATGATCCCTCACTTTACTCCAGGCTTCTTTCCCAGCTTGTATTACAGTCCTGTGTTTGATACAGGAGTGAACCTCCACAGATGCAGTTTATAACAGCTCTTCTGCTCTGTGGAATAAGGAAACTGAGTATCACCGAGCTGGTGGTGCATATGGCAACGCATCACAGGGAACTTTCACCCGATGCCAGAAATTTCGTGGTGCCCAGCGTAAAAAAGCCAAAAGTACTGACCACCTCCTAAATAGGAGAGAGGTTCCTCAGAGAGGATAAAAACTCAGTGTATGTTCAGGCAGGTTTGGAGGCAGTGGATGCTCTTGCAGGGCTGTGGTCACGCAGTGCCTCAGCCACCAGAGGGAACCTGGCACCAGCTCACAGAGGCCACCGGGCTCTGGGGACGTGTGTGAGACCCGCTGATCTTCACTGCCTTGTGCTACTGACATTAAGCTTAAAGCACTTGCAATCCCCTTACAGAAATAGCAATTATACGATTGCCTGTGTTCAAAATTCAGGCACACACTGCAGCTCATCTCTCAGGCCAGACAGCAGCCAAATAGTAGAGACTTTACTGCTGCTGGCCTGACCTGCATCTGAACCAGTGATCCAGGGATGAAAGATGGTGTATCCTATTAGCAGTCACCTGCTGTCATCTAAGGACTTCACACACTCAGGAGCACCAGCCTCCTGCGTGCAATGGGCAGGGAAGGGAATTTCCTTTTCACCTCCTCAGGCTTCATGCTGTTTGTGCCAGCAGAAAAGCAGACAACAGTGTCCCATCAGCATGGGATTCCTTCTGCCTGAGATGCCAATGTGGCAGCATTCCACTTGTTATTTTAGAGAAGGATACACAAAGCTTCATAACAGTCCTGGGAAACACCATGAGAATTTAAAATTCCCCTTTTGAAGGTGACTGCGTAAAGCTGGTACACTTCCACCTAACATCTACTCCCTCTGACCAGGAATTAAAAAGCACTGCCTTATCACTCTGAAGACAGTTTCTCAGGGTCCAGACCCAGTATATAAGACTAGAATGGACTTCTAAGGTCACTGACTGAAATCCCTCCATACAGCAGACGACCATATAAACTAATCCCTTTTGGTGACTGTCAGAGAGACCCCTTAATGATGTCAGTTGAAAACACCCAAATCACCACTCATACTTTTAAATTTTGGGTTGTGTGTGCTGAGAGACATAGCTGTTAAGTTTAGTAAGAAAGTGTACCTGCATTATATTTTCTGTGCCTGTGCACGGGCCAGCACGGCTGAGAAAGCATGGGGGTAGAAATAATAAAAATAGATGACTGTGACTTTAGAAGGCAATGGAGCCCACACTAAATGAGGGCAGAAATTGACCCTGAAGCCACTGGGCATCACGTGCAGTCTGCAGGTAGTTTCAAACAAGTGCAGAATCTTAGAGAGGAATAAGTAATTATAGGAAAGAGCAGGGTGAACTCTACATGAAAAAGGAGTATATTTGATTAAAAATTACTCTAACACTAAAAGCACTGAAAGGATGAACTTTCAAGCACTATACTTCATCCAAAGCTGTTTCTTGACCAAGGATGTTCTTCCAAGATGCTCTGTGAGTAGAAGGCAAAAAAAAGGCTTTACTCAGTTCTGAGACTGAGCCACACAACACCCAGCCAATCTGTAATCTTTTCAAGGAGTGACAGCTTGATGGTCAACGTCCACATGACATTGTTTCCCTTCTAGTGGAGTAACATCCTTCCGGTGCCTCCTGAGAGCCCCAGGTAAGCTTTCTGGCCACCAAAACAAAGCATTCATAGGTTGTAAGTGTTGTGTTGGGAGGCCAGGACAGCAGGCAAAGCAAAGCAGCAGACCCCTTAAAGCAGAGGCTGAACTGACGCTGTTATTTTGGGCGAGTGGTCAGTAGAGTAAATTTACTGCACCTCACAAGGCATCACTGAGTGACGGTGAGAAATGCACTGCTGCTGAACTGACTGAAAACAGCAGCTGGGAGAGACAGTACTGTAATGTAAACCAACCCAGCAGAGGGGAAGAGAAGGAGTGGATGTGTCCAGATCAGATTTAGACAAGTTACCAACTGACTGCACTAATAATAGGGGCATAAGGAGACTCCAGACAGGACCCCCAAACAGGATTTCCTGCACATATGGATGTGTCTGTGTGCGTGTGAAAGGGAATACAAACATGAAAATTGAATGAGGATGTTGACTAGTGAGTCTACAACCGATTTTGAAACCCTAGAAAGATATCTTAGGAATCTGGGCTCGATCCTGCTGTCGCTGAAAGCAATGGACAAATTTGTATTGACTTGGAAGTGGAGGCCTGAGTCCTTAAATCAAATTATTTCTTCCTGAAGCCTCTAAATAATAGTGAATTGCAGCAGCAGCACTTTGCAAACTGTAAGCTTCTTAGTTAATTTGTTTTCAGGCACATTCAAAATATTAACTTCATCAGATGGATTATAAAAAAGGGAAAAAAAAATTTAAAAATTACTTTCCAGTCACAACATTTTCCTCTGTAGAAAAATAAGAAGTAAAACTTCCTACAAGGACCATTTGGATAATTTGCTACTTGTAAAATAACATTCAAGTTGCTTGCTACATCTCCAAAGCATTTTTATGTTGTTCCTATAGCTAGGTAAGATCTCACCCCTTGCATTTCTGGCATAGTCACATGTTAAGCAAGCAAAACTAAACCATGAAAATTCGAATTCAGAACTGTTTTGATAACAGCATTAGCCTGTGTAAATCCAGTCTAATTTTCACAGTTCTACCTAAACCAGCAAACTATTAAGACTCCATTAGTGTAAGGTATCTTCTCACCATCCTATACTCAATTCAAGCATACATGGCAAAGCTAAAAAGCAGCAGCTAATCAGTTCCACTGCTGCTGCTGCAGGGGAATATGCACAATTTTACTGGGCTACGTTGTAAAAATGTTGTCGTGAAATGCTTAAATTCTCCTATATCACACCTTTTCATTCACAGATATAGATACTCTATATGTGCTTACTCACATAAATATTAACTTTAACTACTCAAGGCAAAAGTCCTCTTCAAAAGCTCTCCAAACAAAAACATCCTCACTGCAAACAGGGTTCTGCTCCTGCCTGGGAGAACAAAGACCTGGGAGCACAAAGTGAAGCTGTGGTCAAATCCAGTACAGCCACTCTTAGGAATGGCCTTTACACTTGGAAACAGTAGCCATGAGTGCATCCACTGCCATCAGCAGAGAGGTGCCCTCCAGGAAAAGCTCAGCAAGTTTACAAGTTCTCCCAGACTCTCCAAGTGAAAGTTTTCCTTTCCAAGGTCTCCTGAGACCTGCTGTGTGTCACAGATACTGCTCCTCATTGACACTCTCCTCACCAGCAACCACAGATCTGCTGACAGAGCTGTTCATTTGAGGACTTCAAAACACTTCTAATTGATGGTCTGAGTTAGCCCTGACTTTGCTCAAAACAGAGCTCCCACAGCTTGCTGCACTGGCAGATGGTGCTCTGGTAACCAGTCTGGGAGAGGACATCTGTCTAGGGACATGTTTTATGATGGCCACTCTGCCAGTTCTGTATAGCCGAGAGTCCAGGTTCTGGCACAGATCAACAGATGCTCAGGAAGAGGGGACCAGAACCAGGCAAAAATGTGATGATTCCTCCCTCAGTGTAGAGCTCAAGTATCTACCTGAGGTGTTTTGTTTGCTGGGGGTGAGGGGAGATGGTGTTTTCTACTTGGCTTTGGAGAAAGAAATGGGGAGATACCGTGTGCAGATGTAGTTTCTATATTTAAAACAGAGGCATACTTCCTATTTAATCAAGCAAAATGATAGAGAACAAAATATAAAGTGTTGCTTTATTGGTGTTCCACTTAAATCTCCCATTGCTGCTGACAACTGAGCTGACATTTCAGAGAACAATTCACCCCATCTCTCAGAACCACCTGTCTGAGCAGCAACAGGTAACTTGGACTACATCCCTGTGCACACACACAGTCGAAGCACCTCTCTTGTCTTTTTTGCATCTTTCAGCTACTTCATCTATTGTTTATTTATTTATTGTTACTGAGAAACAATAAATTTATTTATTTATTGTTACTTTATTTATTGTTACTCAGAAACACCTTAAAAATCACTTTTAGATTTATTCTCTTAGATAATTTTAAATCAACAAGCAAACTCCGTTTCTTCAGTCTTCAATCCCTTTGCAGACCACTTATACTGCATTAATTCTTCATAATTAGAACATTATGAAGGGCTCTGCTGATAAATCCTGGGATAATGTGTTAAAGGGGGCTCTGCTGGTTACTCTACAGTAAAAACTGGACCTCCAGTCCCTTCAGCACAAGAATCTTCCCCCTAATTCTGCCACCCCTTTTGACCAGGAGCACACAAGGAAGATCACAGTACATCCCATTAAATGAGTTTTTCTTATTCACGTATAAGGCACTGAATAAGACAGTCTGCGCTGAAACCTTTCACAGTCTGAGCTGAAGTTGTCATGTCCACACTGCCCAGCAACACCTAAACCAGCCAGATTAAAGCCAGTCCATACATTTCAATAAACAATGCTGTTATGCTTCCTGATTACATAGAACACTCACAGCCCACACCCTCCAGCCTTCTCCAACGAAAACCAAACCCAAACGTGCCCACAACCTAATGCACATGAGCACACACTTTGCTGTGAATCTTTCCATGTTTAGTGAAAGAAAAATATTGCAGTTGACTGGCCCAAGCAGCCTGTGTTTCTACTGCATTTACTAGAGAGCAGCAGTGCTAGAAAGTAATCAGTGAGCATCCAAAAGATATTTTCCTAATACTAAGGAGATTGAAAAGGGTTTAGTATCTTTAATAGTTTTACATCAAAGAGGATTATAACAAGCAATGTAACAAATGCCCAAACTGGATTGACTTTGTACACAAAGCTTAAATCTCCAGGCCTTCAGGGAATTATTGATAAGACATCTAGAAACACAGGGATGCTGGAGTTTCCCACTGATCCCTGCCTGGTTTTGTCTGCCAGGGCAAGCCCTACCTGGCAGGTCACATACCTGGGCTGCATCAGCCAGGATAAATTAACCATGAGCCAGCAATGTGTTCTTGTGTCCTCTGAGAAGGCCAGTGGTATCCTGGGAGCATTAAGAACAGTGTGGCCAGCAGATCAAGGGAGATCATCCTCCTCCTCCTCTACTCTGCCCTGGTGGGGCTGCACCTGGATTGCATCCAGTTCTGGGCTCCCCAGTCCAAGAAAGACAAGGAACTACTGGAGAGGGTCCACTGGAGGGCTACAGAGATAATTAGGGGACTGAAGTATCTCTCATATGGGGACAAGCTGGGCCTGTTCAGCCTGGAAGAGAGACTGAGAGGAGAACTTATCAAATATCTTAAGGGCAGGTGTCAAGAGGATGGGACCAGTTTGTCGCCAGCAGTGCCCAGTGACAGGACAAGGCACAACAAGCACAAACTGAAACACAGGAAGTTACATCTGAATATGAAGAAAAGCTTCCTTACTTTGACAAAGCACTGGAACAGGCTGCCAGGAGAGCCCATGGAGCATCCATCTCTGGAGATATTAAAAATATGCCTGGATAGGATCATGTGCAGCCTGCTCTACATGAACCTGCCCCAGCTGGGGATTGGACTTGGTGATCTCCAGAGGACCCTTCCAACCCCAACCATTCTGTGAGAGGTGCCCAAGGTCACAACGAGGAAGACAGAACTAAAACAACCTGTTTAGATGAGAAGACCAGCAGCTCTGAACCAGTGAAAAAGATGCTGCAGTAAGAGATAAGATGCCAAATTTTGCCAACCACCCCTGCTGCTGTCACATGCAAAATGATCAAATCAGGTGCCCTCTCTGTGCTTTCGTTTGCTCAGCTATGAACAAGGACAGGAATAATTCTTTGTTCTTTACTTCAAGCATGGCCAAAACCAGTAACATCTGCTGATCCAAAGAAGTGGATACAAAGCACTTGGATGTATGGAAGTACTATCTCTAGGATCAGAGGAGACTGGATACCAGTTTACTTCCAGCCAGCTGGGGCTGCAATGAAAACTGCAGTAGAACAATAGACCAGATGAGATACATTTTCGAAAGTGCATCAGATTCCAGAAGTGCTCGATTAAATGGTGATAGATCCATGTCCTAAACCCACCCCAGTGAAATTGCACTGCCCTCAGGAGTTCCCTTGGAGCTGCTGCTCAAGACCTGCTCAGTAGGAACAAAATGCTCATGCACACGGGTGGAATTTGAGGATTTCAACGTGGCACATCAGAGACACTCTGCCAGAACCCTGCGTGCTGGCACACCCCAATGACAGCAGCCTTCAGGTGTATGCAGAAGACCAGCAAGAACAGAATTTGAATGTGCTTTTGTACTTTGTATTTACACTCACATTGCTAACGCTATACAATCCCTGCTGCACTGCAGCCAGCTTTGTTTCTGAACCAATTGTTTTATAAGCATCCAGTGACAATCATGATTTTTCAATGTAAACTGGCAGTAAATGGCATTTAGACCAGCACCTGCAATGTAACAGTCTCTTCCTACAAAAGAAGTTTAATTTTTTTATGACTCATTTTCAGACTTTTTTCTTTCTTAGTCCTCCTTGCAAGACTTACTTACATTAACAACAGCAATTTAATCGATCACAATCTGCAAAGGCCTCTTAGGGACACATTCCACAGATCAAAGCAATTCCAACAGAAGGTCATTCTATTGTTTCCCTTTAGCCCTAAGAGCTGGCAATTGCAAAGAAAACATTTCACCTCTTCGTTACCTGAAGAAAAATTCACTATTCACGATTAATACAGAGACAATAAATAATAGATGAATTGGAGAAATACCACAAGCTGTGGGAGAAAAGAGAATACAGGCTTTTCATCACATTCTCCTCATCCATATTTATGAATCCCTCAGGTTTTCTGGGTAATCTGAATAAATGGATTTTGGATGATATGGGCATGGTAAGAAAACTGCTTTCCATGAAGCAAGGGAATATAACTGTGGACATAATAGAATTAGAGATGCTCATGATATATGTGCAGTTGCATTCACTACAGGAGAGACCACAACATCACTGAAGACCATTTACCTATGTGACAACTTTAAAATGGTAGCAAACCCTTCCTATGGCCAGCTGCTGAGCAGAACAGAGCCACAGTGAGGCCCTGATATATATAAACATTAAGTATCGGTAAACATTTTAATAAAAGGGTGCTTTGTGGAAATCACAAAGAGAGAATTGATACAATTAGTAAAAAAAAAGCCTATCAAAGCCTAGGCTGCTTGAGAATAGTTGAGGATCTATTTTACATTTTAAGTGTTTCATGTATATATACACACATCTCTCAATATGCGCCAAAATGGTTAAGAATTACTTATTTGCCTGAACAAACTTTAAAATCTAGAACCAAAAATTAAAAAGAAAACCAAAACAAACAGCAGGAAAAGAAAACCCAAAAGGAGCCCCAAAGCCAGACACAATGGTGGGCAGAACCCAAGTCCACATGCAGAGACAGGGTCAGAAAAGGACTGCGTGAAAGCAGCTGCTCACAATACCTAAAAATAGCTTAGCATTCCTCCTTTTTGGTAAAGCTCCACCAGATGCTCCTGGTACCTTCTGGAAAGAGAGAAAGAAACAATTAAAAATCCATCGAGTGAGACAACAGTAAATCAGCATTAACCCCTTCTATTAAATCACATTCCTTGATGAGCAAGAATGTAAAAGGTCTTTGCTCACCTCTGACACTGGGACTCATCACTGCCCACTGCCCCCACGGAGTGAGGAAGCCTCCACCTGAGTCCTTCACTCTTGTGTTAGCAATTAATCAGAGGGTGTCTCACAGCCACCATGGGTGACAGCTGTTCTGTCACCAAGACAGGGACACCCAGCACCTCTCAAACCTCTCTCTGCTAGGTCCCCAACAGTATTTCTTAATGACTAAAGCTGAATTAGAGAGTAGAAGAAAAGGCTATTATCTGCATAGAGGATTCAACCCTTCATGACTAATTTCAGTAGGAGCACTTTGTTTGGATCTGTTAGTTTGGTTCATTTTCTTCTATCCAGAAAAAAATGCCCTTTCCATCAGGATCTACACCTGCCTCCATTAAGATGAAGCCAAACTACCACTGTGTTTTCTAAATATTAGAAAGTATGGAAGAAACTCAACAGCACCCAAGCAATTGTTTAGTGGGGGATTTTACTGAATTTTTCAATTTAAGCTCCGTAACAGAAAAGAGTAACTTCCAAGAGAAACTAAGTTTCACTACTTTTCCAGTTCAGAATACCTCAAACTACAGGGGAAAACACTACTAGCTGAGGAAATGTCAAAGTCAATGCGCTTGCTCCTTAAGCTGTTTATTAAACGGCACCATTAAATCAAATTAAATCAAAAAAGCCTCTGTGGCTACTTGGTGCCAACATGATGCATGATGTCGTGTGTAATGTTAGTGTAACTGGCAAGGTTGTTAGGCAATTTTTTTTTTTTAATAATAATATTGGGATACAACAGGTGGAGAGAAACCAGCCAAGAACCTGTCAGCCCACAGGGAAAGTTCATGTTCGCCCCTGCCCCTTCGCAGGCAAAAGGGTCACATATTTTGGGTGGTTCCCTTCACCATGTAAATAAAGCTTTGGCCTAAGCAAACTGCTGTAATCATCAGTGAGGTCTTACACATCACAGGAAAATTTTCCATTCTTAGAAAGAGCAGATGCCAACACCCCTTGGCTGCATTTAAGAACAGAATCCATTATCCACATATAAAAGCCCTAGGGAAAAGAGTCAGGGTTGCAACTCCAGCAGTTAAAATAAAAATAAAAATTCCTCAATGAAGTGAAAATAACATGCAGAATATTTCTTTCTTCAATGCTACTGGAATTTAACAAGTAGGAAGGAAGTAGGCAGGAATCTATTTTAAATGTATTTTAAATCTTCTTTAAAAAGCAGCAGCAATAAACAACATAACCCAAACGGAAATACATTATGAATAAATTACACATACTCCAAGGACTATATTTCCAGAACTAAAAAAAATGGTTTTTTCCAGTACTACAAAGCTCCAATTGAATTCTGATGTCACCAAGTGTGATATTGTGAAAGTCATTAAGACCAGAGATTTCAAAGAGAAAGAATTCACGTGGAGTGTTTATATTTAACTCAGGCTGGAGATGATTTCAGTTTGATTTTCCAAATACAAATACATCAGAATGGAAGATGCTCAATACTCCTGAAAAACCCACAACCTGAAAGTCTTTTTACCTTGTCAGAAATCACTGAAAACATTCCCCATTCACAAACACATTCTTGTTTCTAACAGATATGACGTGCCCAACAAATGAGAGTGACACAAGGCATCAGCAGTGGCATTAAATTCCATTGCTCCTTGGACAACGTGACAGAGCAGCCTGTTCTGCTTTCTCCCACTTTTTATAACACCACCAGGCCTAGAAAACATCCAGGAACTCACCACTGTAGGAACCTTTGAGCTTCTCTGCCCAATGTTTTCAACAGGGCTGAGGTATCACTCCAGTACCAAGCTAAAGCTCTGGCTGGAAATGAATAGTACCCAGGCAGCTCTACACAAGTCATGCACTGCAGAAAAACGGCTGATTTAAAAATTCTGAACAGTGTAACTCCGTGGAAAAGTAAAAATAAAAATCAATTTCCTTTATTTAGCTAAGAATTTTAGCAGAGGGTGCTCCATAACTTGCGCTTGTGCCCATTTCTGATGATTCAGCAGATGCCTCTGGTGCTGAGCTGCCACTGGCAGATGCTCCAGCTCTACTTGAGCCAACAGGCTGAAGATGTGACCCTTATTTTCTAACTGAATTGTGACAAGATACACAACTGATATTTATTCCAAACATCTTGGGAAGCAACCTGGGATTTCTGCAGCAATGCAGTGCATTCTGCAAGGATGATGCCAAGGGAACCACAGGCAGGAATAGAAGCCTCACTATAAGAATCTTAAGATAGCATATCCAATGCCTTTGGCTTTACTGTACCCTACACCATTAAAATCTTGGCTTCCAAAACCAAAACCACAATGGAGCATGTGCCAGACACTTCATAAAACACTTGATGTTTCACATTGCTCAAAGGAAAACATGGATAGCACTTAAGAAGTAAATAGTCACGGCAAAAAAATTAAATCCACAGCTAATAAATGAGGAATCCTGGCTAAGAGCCCTATTAGATGATGCAATATTCACCTGCACTGTGTAGTCAAACCCTGTTTCCTGCCACATGACCCAGAGCACCAGTGTGTTGCCACCTTCCAGCACAGAGCCAGCCCCTCTGGTACATCATGATTCACCAGGAGAAAAACTGGAACCACTGAATGTCTTCAATCAAAGGGGTTTGCAACACCAAACAACAGTTGGGTCATTTGTTTCTCAATTTTGGAGTCCTTCAGCCTAATTTTTATGAGGAGAGGAGTTTATGAGGACTCATTTTAACCCCAGTTTACCTTAACATGCTGGAAGAAAGTTATATACAAGGAAAGCTGACAGGATTTCTGCCCACCTGCCTCTAGATAGCATCTTTCAGGAGTGTTAAATTCAGTCAGAAGAAACAGAGTAGGCTCTCCAAAAACTCAGTTAACAGAGTGAAGGAAAATGTTGGTAATGCCCTTAGAAGGAAAGGCAATTCTAAAGTATAGCAAACACCATTAATAATCTCACCCTGGAAGACATGCAATCCACCTCACTGTCATTCTGATAAAATATGAACAGTCCTCTACTGGAAATAAGATAAGTGGTCAGAGCACTTTACATAACTCAAGGCCTTCATCACCCAGGGGAAGCATTGCTGTAGAACGAGAAGCAAGGATTCTAACCTGCACCAAGTGGCTATTTTAAGCCCTCTAACTTGCCAATAGAGACAGAGCTTATGGGAGAGTGAGCTATAAGCAAACCCAGTGCCTTCCATACAGCTCAGGTCAGAAGTAATTAACAGTCCTTTAAAGATGCCAGACACACCACAGACAAAGAGAGGTTGTGAAGCACAGGTTATAAGTGACTGCTGGTATGCAGTGACAGTATGGAAGAGCAGTGAACATTAGGTTGTAAGTGCAGACCCATGTGTGGGGAAAGGCTAAATGAGGGGCAGTGTGTGTCTCTAGAATCCAGCATTAATTTAAGCTAAGATTAAGATCCCAGGCCAGGTCAGGGTTTAACTGTACAGGTATCTTAGGGTGAAAAATAGTCCTGTCACCCTGAGATGAAACCTCGCATAAAAAATAGATCTCAGAAACTCTCAGCCAAATCTGAGCCAAACCCAGAAATTGTACGCTGGAAAGGCAGGTTTCAGAAAAGTATTTAGCTATGTACAGTATGCACATAACATGCAGGCAATATGTATTTGATGCACAGAAATGAGAAGTGGAAAAGAGCAGTGGAAGTCAGAAAGGAGCTGCCTTTAAGACTCTTTAGGGCTTTTGATTCATCTCAGAGCTGAAGCTATAGAATTGGTTGGGATCCAAGCACCCAGATTTGAAATCCCGCCCCAAATCTGAACGTGTGCATTTCAATCACTCAGGACTTGGTCTGTGTCTGAAATGCATTACCGAAACGAGCACAAGAGACACAGAACTGCTGGGGTAGTTCTTTGGGAAGCCACAAGTCTCACCTCTATCACGCGTCGTTTCAGGTGCAGATAGACACACTGTCCTGTTTTCCGGTAATGCCTTTCGATGTGTTCCCTTCCAAATCCCAGAAACGTGTTCATGCAGACATAGAGACCTCCCTCTGAGTCCTGCAAGGAATGACACAAACAGTTACAGCAGGGAAGGAACTGGACAGGACAGAAAGGAACCAGCACACAGGAAAAAACCCCAAGAACTGCAGACCCTTTCAGTCATCAGGCACACATTTAAAATATGGCTTTCATATCATGTTATGGTGTTTACACTATCAGTCCTCCAAGAAACTTCCACATCATATCACATATCACGACACGGCATTCCACAGCCTACAAAAACTCTCTGAAATGAGTTACTTTGCAACTACAGATTAGTGAGCATCCAAATTAGAAGTCTAGAAGTTAGTCTTGAAAAATTCCACTTGAGTGCCCAATCCACAGAGGTTCGAAGGCACAGAAATTTGTAAAACATAGAAATAAGCACAAGCATTTATTTGAAATAGCAGAATTTCTTGTGGGCGTTTGATTGCAAGAGCATCGTCCCAAACCAGAAGCACAGCAGAGCTGACAGTCCAGGGATTCTGTCACAACTTCTACAATTGATCACAACCTTGTCTGGGAAAAAAAGATCTCAAGTGACCTCATGGCTCTTAAAACTGGCTAACAAAAACTTGGCAAGTGTTTTGTGTACATTCTTCAGTATCTATCAGGGATTCTCTCCACTTGTGCAACTACAGAGCTTGGAGACAAGGGCATTACAAAGGAAATATAAAGATATGTACTCCTGGTGCTGATCACAAATGCTGACATTTCACTAACATAACCTGGCATCCCTAAAACTGGGTGTTGATGCTGGCTGTTACCAGAGTCTTGTTCAATTTTAACACCACTCTAAGATCTCCCCTACATCAGACTGCCAGGAGGACTTTCAGTCATCTGCTCATTGGTGTTGGATCAATTTTTTTAAGCCCCCTAACATGTATTGTTTTGAGTAGGTGGTGCATAACAAAGATTGAGCCTTTCAGAAGCTCTGTGACCTTCCTTCTATTGTGAGCGTGTTTGTGCTATTCTATAGCACAGAACATCTTGTGTTAAATTCCCCAAAGAACAACATGAACCACACTCATTCACAGGCACCTCAGAAGTAAATTACAAATATATATATAAGTAAGGATCATTATCTTCAGAAACAAGCCATATTAGACACATACATGCTGCCTGCTCTTCTATACTGCACTCCAAATCCTTCTGCATTACCTCTTTCTGTGAGAAAGTCATGGATGTGTCCTCTGCAAGAGGATCCTACAGGGACCCAGTCTAAATAAAAATACACAATGTTGTCACCCTAGGGTCTCAGGAACTTTGTTTAAAGTTTTGTTTTCTTGGAGATCATTCTCTCTTTTTCTGGAGGGAATCCAAGAGACCACTGAAGCATCTCTGAGGCAGCCTATGACAACAATGTGACACTTTCAGTATAGGAGCTAAATGTAGAATCTGAGTAAGTTGGTTGTGGTTACTAACAAAACAGTTGTTTCCCCAAGAGAACACGGGCAGAGTGTTCTCTCCCACAGCTTGGAAAGAAGTGGACAGACTGTTCAAAGGCCTAAAAGGTCACAGTAAAACAGAGGCCCGTGTGAAAAAAACCACCTTTGTAGATGGCTGAATAAAGGATTACGCCCCAGTTTGGTGCTCAAAAAACACTTGGCTGTGATCTAAGACAAACTTTGTGCTGGTTAATTTAACCCTACTGAGCAGACAAACAGTTATGGAAGGAATGATATTTTACACAGTCTGTGGTATGTAAATCTTTGTATTTGACATTCATGTTAGATATGTGTGAAAGTTTATGCAGGAGGAAGGCAGCTTATCTAAAGTACTGGAGACACTATTTTACACCAGAAAAACACAACTTGTCCTGACAGACAAAACCAGGAACTTTAGCTGGGTATTTTTCCCCCTCACTCTTGCTTGAGGATGCAGCAGACATACAGCGTAAAGTTCAGGATAAAGTAATGTATAAAAATTCTCTTCCCTTATTACTCCAATCTAAAGACATTGTCGGGGCAGAAGCTTGTACTTGCTCAGGCTCCATCACTGCCCAGAAGGCCACTCAAGAGTCTTCTCACCTTCTAAGCAGAAGGAAAAGGGATTGCTCCTCACTGTATTTCTTCCTGTTCTTTGCTGCTAAGGTGGTCACGGTATGCCAGGTGCTTTACCCAGAGAGGGAAACACACAGTCCACACCATGGAGGAAAGTATTTATAAAAAAAAAATCAAAAAAGCTGCTCATACTTATTTAGACACCAATTCATGTTTTGAGGAAGGGAAGAGGCAGAGAATCCACAGTGAAAGAGAGGTAAAATGCACCAGTTGCTGCCTCTCAGACTCAAAAGCAGAGCAAAGAAGCTGGTGGGTGAGAGGTCTGGCAAGCAGAAGTGAGGACACAGAGAGAGAGAGAGATCACCCCCTCATTTCACACTGCTCATGGCACCAGACACCAACAGCTTTCAAACGCCACTAACCTGATCAGGATTTGAACTAATGACCTCCATCCCATTACCAACCCTCACGAACCATTTAGATCCCTCAGGGAAATTCAGGGTTTAGCAATTCCAGCTCCTGAGGTGGCTCAGACAACAATGACTTCACACAAACACGAGGGCTGTGGTGATCTCCTAACATGGCAAACAGTTCCAGACTCAGGGACAGTGTCTCATGCACAGGTGTTTGCTTCAGATCCTCTGGAACAATGGCAAAATTTGCTAATACAGTATCACAGAAGAGAGTAAAATGGCACCTTGAGTCTCCACAAGTCTCCATACCCACACATGAAGAATGAAAAGCTCATCCATCCTGTCATATATAAAGTAGAATGTGCCGGTTATGACACAGGGTCACTGGCTCCTCTGTGCATTCTGTCCTGGTTTCCATGAGAGTGTTTCTCTACAAAATTCCTGCCCATACAGGACTGCTACAGGCTCTGCTCAGGATGTCTGTTCATCAGGAATCACCATTAATTAATCTGGCTGTGGTCACAAGAGTCTTGCTCTATAACTACAATCCACTCTTTAATATATTTGGAAAAGTTACAGGACCATCCCTGACATACACACACTGCACTGGAGCCCACAATAGTATAACTAAATTAAACATATTTTATTTCAGGACAGGCTTAAAAAGAACAGATGTTTTGGCACTTAATATTCATCTCAACAACACATAATAATTTACAATGAGGAATAAAAAAGAAAGCCTATATCTCTGTCATCTACCCGCACTACCTGCATTGAAACAAGGAGGAAAAAAAAACCACAGCAAACCACAGACAACCAACTGAACACTAAAGGACATAGAGATGGCTCCAGCAAACAAAAAATTCATTTTCAAGTTTCCACTGCAGTAAATGTAGTTACTTCTGGGGAAAGGAGGGGGAACCAACACAAAAAATGTGTGCTAAGGCCAAGAATATATCAAGTCACATTCAAAAGGGTATGAACAGTGGCATAAGTCTGCCTTTTAGACAACTGTCCTCTGTCACCCAAAGGTGGCAAGAAAGTAATGGTGACTAAAGAAAAGCAGAAAAGGAATAAGAGGGTAAAATTGGGCATCAGGTAAAAAAAAGGATCAGAGGGAGAAGCAACAGAATCAGAATAAGGAATGGGAGGACACTGACATACACACAAACGTTGATGTCAAAATACGTACATGCAGTGAAAAGGAGCCATGTACTATTGGAACTGGTGAAAGACAAGAGAGATGGGAAAAGAAGACCTGAGTCAGGCAGAGAAAGAAAGCACAAAGGACCTGGAAGAAGGAGGTAAATTACAGGACTTCCAGTAACTGAACTGGGCTGGACTGGACTTGAAACGCAAAAGAAATCCTCCTGATCTTCCTTCACCAAAGCACTGTATTGCACTGGATAGCACTGGATATTTCCCTACAAGCAAGTTAATTCACAAGTGCTTAACAAGATTTCTGGTACTTCTGTTGTAGCTCCTAAATGGGCACATGGACAAGGACAATCCAGTACAGCACTTATTTCCTGGGAAGAAAAAAGCTGTGTGGGCCAGTCAGCCACTAAACCAAAGCCAAACCACCATTCCAAGAGGTGGATTGACGGCTCACACCCAAGTATAAATCACAGGTGGACTCCAGAGCAGGGCATATGAATTCCAAAGTCTTGGACAAGTCACATGCACAGGCAGGATCGAGGCTTCACAGCCAGTGAGCAAATACAATGGCAAAACTAATGCTGGGTCAGGAGTACTTCTGACCTGCAACCAGGAACAGAGAACTTCCACCCATCCATCACCACTGTTTGGGGTCAGTTTATCCAGGTGCAGACTGTGTGAGCCACTGGCACAGGTGTCTGAGATCCACCACGGCTGATTGCCAAGCTCCAGCCCAGTGCTGCAGCCCCAGCAGTGCCACCTGCACCGCTTCCACAGCACCTTCAATTTAGGGATTTTGCTTTGTGCAGAGCCATGGCTGTACAACTCTGTTGGTCACAAAACCAGTGCTGTGCTTCCAGAACAGAAAAGCTGGGGTGAAGAGTTGAGAGGAAAACTCAAGCAGCAATTCAGCAGAGCTCCAGCACTGTCCATCTGTCTGCATCTCTGTGTTTGTCCTCTGACACTCTGGGTACCTCAGAATTCAAGTCACCCTGCTACCCAAAATATTCCAGTCCATCATAACTCTGGGTAACAGGATGGTCAGTCACACATAAAGAGGAAAAGGCTAGTAAGATCCAAATTTAAATCAATCCCAAGGAAATGCACAATGCACACACACACTGGTTGTTCTCCCAAGCACCATAGTTATTTCCCATGTGTTGAACACTGCAGGCACAACCTCTACCAGTGTTACCACTCTCCAACTTCAGAAGACCCGTGAGTTAACTGATGTGAACCAGTTGAGTGTTCTGGTGCACTCCCAGCCAGCAAAACACCTGCCCGTGTGACAGCTTTGGTATCTCCCTGTCAAGCAACAGTACCACACTGCTCTGACTTTTCAGGTGATCACCCACCACCACCACCCACTGCCTCACTAACTGGAGGTCATTTTGCAGCTAGGCCAAAATCCTTGTCTGGAGTATTCTCTTTGTCTCGGGGTGTTCAGTTCTCTTGTTTCCTCTCTGCTGCTCCCATTCCATCAATAGAAATAAGATCCAAGTCCACCCCTCACAGACACGGGCCTCAGTGACTTTCTGATTTTCCTCAAGGAATATTGACCAAAGGAACTTCCAGACAGGATGTGCTTATTTCTAGAATGTTTTATGCAACACAATCACCAGTATCCATTACACACTCCAGACTCTCAAGGATTTCAGTCTCAACTGCACAACAAACAGCAGAGCATCAGCTCAGCTCAGCCTTTGGGAATTGTCCCAGCATAACCATTACAGAGTTCCCGAGCCACAAAAATGAAGTCAGCAAGATTCACAAAGGAAGCTGTTGTCAGCAGCAAGGTTTTCCAGGAGAGCAAAGCCAAACTTTCAGCTGCCCAAACAAACACAGTCCTGCACTCCACAGAACCAGACTGCCTGGTCCTGTCACTGTGTCGGGCTCATGAGCTCTGCTGGGGTTGTCACCAATGCCCTTCATGGGGAAGGCTTTGGAGCACATCCATGTGCAGCATCCATAGCTCACACATAGGCCTTTTTTATACTCCAGTTTTTATCCCTTTTCCAGATGTTGTCTCTCCCCTAGGTGTGTCACTCTCATGACCAGCAACAGGACCTGAGGGAATGGCCTGAAGCTGCATCACGGGAGGTTTCGTTTGGATATTAGGGAAAGGTTTTTCACGCAGAGTGTGGTCAGAAACTGGAACAGGCTCCCCAGCAATCACAGCCCCAAGCTTGACAGAGCCAAAGGAGTGTTTGGACAACACTCTCAGGCACATGGTGAGATTCTTGGGGTGTCCTGTGCAGGGCTAGGAGATGGACTCGATGATCCTCAAGGGTCTCTTCCAACCCAGCATATTCTGTGACTCTCTAATTCTGTGATAAATGATCAGAGGTCTTTGAGACCAGGATCACATTAAAAGGTAGAATTTCCAAAGCTGAGTACTGTACTTCTAAAAAAATAATAGTACAAAAAAAGATTATATAATACAACCCTTATAGCTTCTGCATTCTACTGAACACAAAGTCAGGATCATTTACCAAAAGAGAAAGAGAAGTCACAGTGGAGAAAATAGGAAAGAAGAAACCTACAGCACAGTGTTGGAGATGTGGGAAAACTCACCAGGAGACACGACTGCACTTCAGATCTGAATAATGCAAGGTACAGGACTTTGACAGGGAAGTGGTTGGCTCCCAACAATTTGCAGGGAAGTGGTTGGCTCCCACAGCTGTTGGGTCAGCCCCTGGAGGAAGCAATACTCAACACTAGGCAAGGCTTGAGTTTTGTAGGCAGCCTGCCTTCCCTCCTCAATTCCTGTACAAAGGCATGGCTAACTGGAGGAGGAGCCCTCATCAGAGAAACACAGTTTTTCTAGAAGACACCAAAAATACTCAAAAACGTAATTAAAATTTAAACCATAAATGGCATTTATGAGACAAGCAAGCTAAAAAGTGTCACTAGGTCTCCTGAGTGCACAGAAATTTGCCTCCTGTTCCTGCCAACTTTCCTGGGACCAGTCCTAGTATGTTCTGCTGGACGTAGGCCAAATCTAAGGAGATGAATTTCTCATCTGTTTATGGTATTTCTAACAATACCACCTTTCTGACAAGATCACCATGCTACAGGTAATCCACATGGAAAAAATACACTAAAGAGCCACCTGTACTTCCAGCTCTCACTTCTGAAATCTCTCAGCTAATAACTCTCATTGTAGCACAAAGGTGACATTGTTCCCAGATCTTCATCCAAGCAAGAATTAAAGCTCATGGAAAAGGAACCTCGATCAGTTTTGAGAACAATCAGTGAAGCTGCCTATATCCACTGGAACATTCACAACTCAAAGCCAGACAAGATGACACAATTGACAGAGTGACAGGGCAGCAAAAGCCACGTCTCACTGCCACATCAAGCTTTGCACAGCTGGAAGTAGAAGAGGGAGCTACTCACTCCCAGTACCTCATTTTCTTTGGCACCCCCTGACAGCAAAATGTCTGATTTTGACCATTCCACTCTGCTTGGTTCTTTCAAATTTGCTGCAGCATCTTTCTCTACAATAATAAAATTACTCTCTATCCTAACGCTCACAGGTCTGTTGGTTTTCAGTGTATTTTAAAGATCACAACACATCCATACAGGAAAAGGATTAATATGCAATTAATATAGCTAAAGACACTTGAGTGTAGAGCTGCTGCACAACCAGGTGTGACATGACATGCTGAAGTTAAACTGTAGCAAGGAGCATATTTAAAATGGCAAAATGAGAAGATGTGAGGAAATACTGAGAAATATTCTTACGAGGGAAAAAACCTCCTCCAGCAAAAATGCAATCTGGAATTTTAGCACGGCTAACAAAACCAAGAGTGTGGGTTTTTAAATTCTTGAACATTATAACAGGGTCAACAAACAATGTATCTTCTTTGAAAAACAGGTACCTGAAGAGGAAGAGGCTCACTTAGGTAATACATAGATAACCTAAGAAAATAAGTCACAAAACTAATACAAAACATAAACATCTCCCTTTAGCCAAGCAACAACCTGTCTGTATCCTTTCACTGACTGTCTGAATGAAAAACTGCAAAAACACAGCTTCGCTGTTTTCAATTTGTAAATGACAGTGTTTTACCCTAGAAAGCACATGTTATATTTGCCCCTTAGAATCACCATCCTAGAAACAATATCCAAGTCTCTGTTAGATTATATGGGAATTTAAAATAAAATCTGAGCAAATATTTTGCTCAGTTAAGCTGAAGAGTGGTATGGGCTGAAAAGCTGTGAGAAACAACAGAAACTGAGACTGCGTTTATTTTCACTGGTTCTGCATATGTTCTGCCAAGCTTTTTGCCCAGTGAATGCCCATAACACAGTTTAAACAAGTTTTTACATTGGAGGGCAACATTTTCCAAAATCTGAAATCTCTTCCCAATAACATCAAAAAAATGAAAAAGTCTTTAGTTAAAAAAAAAAATCATACATGCTGCTTCCCACTCCTTTTGCTACTTTTATCCATAGTTTCTGTTAAGTTTGGCTCAAATGTTTTATGTTTTGTTCAAACAGCTTTTACTGTGTTCAGCTGAGGCTTATTGCAGGGGGGTGGTGATTGTTTTTTAATCTGTAGCGGTATTTTATATCCCTTTCTACTTGTTATCAGAAACTTTTTATAAACCATAATATCGAAGAAGCCTGAAAGCGTTACTAAAAACATCAACCATGTGTTCACGCCAGCAGAAATCTGAAGGAAAGAATGTGGTATATTGATTCTCCCCCGCCAAAACCTTCTTAAGCATATAATGCAATTATCGCCTCTGCGGTGGAGTCCGATTTGGCAGTTCTAATCAGCACAACTCCCAGTACAGTCAGGGCTGCTGGGTGACACTTGAGATCTGAAGAGTGCGGGTAAAAATAACCTCTGTTCAACAAGACATGATGAACACCAGACAGCTGAGTCACCTTTAAAACCAAGTCTGATTTTCTGTATTTAAAGGAATTATCAAAGAGAGGGGGAATTATCAAATAGAAAGGGATAAAGAATTCAAAAAATGTGGCTGAAATGTATCTTTCACTGAACATTCTATAATGTAATGAGCTTCCTTCTGATTTCTGCTATTGACATTAATGTCAACATATGGTGCTCGATCACCTTTGGGAAACCTTAGCTTCCTGTGGAGAAGCAACTTTTAATAAAATTTCACCTCTGTTGAAAAAGTCTAATTTCTAAGCACCTGTTTCTTATGAAGCATTGCCCATTTATGAAGGCTTCCAGGATAAGCAGTGAAGTTAAAAATGAGTCAGGCCCCAAATCCACCACAGAACACATGCGATCTGTGGAGCTGCTGGATGCTTTGTAAGACACCATAGAAGTAACACCACCGAAAGTTTACTGCACGTGAAACATTCATCTAGCAGCAAACGAACCAAGCTAGTGGGGAAATACTACAAGTTCATTGAAGTTCAGTGACGTAACCGAAACCCTGGGGGAGAAAGTGTTTCAGGGGAACTTTCACGCTGATTTTCAGGATGAGCCTTTAGCCCTTGAGAGCTTTGTCTTAAGATTTTGAATAGAATGAGCACCGAGGCAGTAGGAAAGCAAAATAATTGACATCTGCTCGCCAAAATATACCAACGACAAGGCCATTACCGTCCCCTTTTTACTATCTCGGTGTGAAAGCAAAAGCAGGGCTCCGGGTCAAACAGACAGATCCCGACAACCAGAGCAAGCAGGGAAGTTTCCCCCAAACCACAAAATCCCCGTGTCCAAGCAACCACTTCAGACAGCCTCGAAGGAGGAAAATAAACAAACAAGCGCAGGAAGGAACCGCGCTGCCGCGGACGAGCCGGCAGCGATGTGCGGGGAGCGCCGCGACCGCGACCGGGCGTGGGGGAGCACCGGGAGGGCGAGGGGGCCGCGGCAGGTGGAGGAAGGGTTCGGGGGGATTCTGAAGCCTGGCGGGGAGGCAGCGGCCCGGGGAGGGTGCGAGGGGCTGCGGCGGGGAGGGGAAGGGGCCGCGGCGGGCGGGGGCGCGGAGGCAGCCGGGGGTGGTTCGCTGCACTCACGGGCGAGTCGTAGGAGAAGGCACACTCCGTCTTGTAGACCCGGTCCCCTGACTTGGGCACCCGGATCGTGGGCATGTAAGGGACGAGCAGCT